>OY979694.1:181679156-182279156 GCA_963855945.1 Thereva nobilitata
TGACAGATTAGGGAAAACTACCACCCTTGTCGAACACAAGATAAGGCTAAAAACCGACCAGCCAATAAAACACCGATACTTCCCTAGAAATCCAGTAATGCAACAAGTAATCAACACCGAAATAAACCGTATGTTGGCTGAAAAAATTATTGAACCGTCCAGCAGCCCGTACAGTTCACCCGTAGTTCTGGCAAGGAAGAAGAATGGCCAATACCGATTCTGCATCGACTTCCGGAAGATCAATGAGATCTCAATAAAAGATGCTTACCCGTTGCCTCAAATTAATCATATTCTAGACCGATTACGAGAGGCAAGATATATAACCACACTCGACCTACACCAGGGTTATTGGCAAGTGCCATTAGCTAAGGAGAGTAAACCAGTTACCGCATTTACTATCCCAGGTCGAGGGTTATACCAGTTTACCGTCATGCCATTCGGACTCCACTCCGCGCCAGCAACATTCCAGCGATTACTTGATACCATAATAGGACCAGAAATGGACAAGAAAGCATTCGTATATCTAGACGACATTATCATCCTAGGAAGAACCTTTGAGGAACACCTAGATAATATACAGGAAGTATTCCAGCGGTTACGAAGAGCAAATCTCCGACTAAATCCTGACAAATGTAAGTTCTGCCAGCCAGAGTTACAATACCTAGGTCACCTGATAACACCAGAAGGTATCAAAACAGATCCAGAAAAGATCAAAGCGATACTACAAATATCATCTCCTAGAACTGTAAAGCAAGTTCGTCAGTTCCTAGGCATAGCCTCATGGTATAGACGCTTTATAAAAGACTTTTCCAAAGTAGTAACGCCTCTTAACTTACTACTAAAGAAAAAACAAGAGTGGAAATGGGGACCAGCTCAGGAGGCTTGATTCACAAGCTTAAAACAATCACTTACCGAAGCACCAGTACTAGCGTGCCCAGACTTCAACCATACTTTTACCCTACAAACAGATGCCAGTGCTGAAGGCCTCGGAGCCGTACTCACACAGAAAATCCAGGGGACAGAACAGGTCATCGCCTATGCCAGCCGCACGTTAAACGAGCAAGAAAAGAAATATTCCGTCACTGAGAAGGAATGCCTTGCGATAGTATGGAGCATCAGGAAAATGAGGCCATATCTGGAAGGGTACAAATTCACCATAATCACCGACCATCAGACATTAAAATGGTTACGGACATTAGATAATCCGTCCGGACGTTTGGCAAGATGGGCCCTCGAATTACAGCAATACGACTTCGACATAAAATACCGAAAAGGAGTATTAAACAAAGTCGCCGATGCCCTCTCACGCCAGCCAACATCGGAAATAGCCGGCTTAGAGGAAGAAAGCTGTAAATGGTATTCACACAAATACCAATCCGTCAAAGAAAAACCCAACGATTACCCCGACTACCGAATCCACGACGACAAATTATATCATTTCATACCGGCTCAGAATTATTTGAACGAACCAGATCCGGAGCAAGAATGGAAGCGTTGTATAGCAAAAGAGCATAGAAAACAAATCCTATTTGAAAATCACGACACACCCACCGCAGGGCACTTAGGAGTGGCCAAAACAATAAACCGACTGGCCAAAACATATTACTGGCCGGGAATGTTCCGAGAAGCGGCAAAATACGTTCGAAGTTGTCTCACGTGTGCCAAACATAAACCAGACCAACAGAGACCAGCTGGTAAAATGCACACATACCAACCTCATAAACCATGGGATGTCGTCAGTTCGGATTTAATAGGACCGCTACCACGCTCCAAAGAAGGAAATACCATGATATTAGTATTTCACGACAAATTTACCAAATGGGTCGAAATACAACCATTACGACAAGCGACCGCTACCACCATAACCAAGTCATTTCGAGAACGAATAATTTCCCGCGTTGGCTGTCCGCGAGTCATCATCACGGACAACGGAACGCAATACACCAGCAAGAAATTCCGACAGATGTTAGAAGGCTTCCAGATACAACACCGACTTACATCTCCATATACTCCTCAGGCCAACCCGACCGAAAGGGTCAACAGAGTTATACATACCATGATTGCCCAATATATCGAAACCGATCACCGAACCTGGGATCAATATATCCCGGAACTCATGCTGGCCATTAACACCAGTTCACACGACTCCACAGGATATACCCCAGCATATATGAACTACGAAAGAGAACTCACACGACCTTCTCTTTTTAAGAAAACTCTGGAAGAGGAACACAATCAACCAGCCATGACAGACATTTACGAAGTAGTCCGCCGGAATCTCGCAATAGCTGCCAAGAAGCAGAGTTACCACTAGAACCTTAGGAGAAGAGAATGGCAACCCTCCATATAAACCCGTTTTGTTTTGTTATTTTTTATTTTTAAGCAAGAAGCTAAATTAATTTATCTATAAGGTAGAACTTATTTATGTTTTTAGTTAGTTTAAAAAGGAGCTCGTTGAATTTTAGTATTAAAGCTTTTATTTAGACAAAAAAAAACCTATTCTAGCCTTTTTAAAACAATAAATTAACTCTTTTCCTCTTCCCGAAGAAAGAGGGGGATGTAACGAACCAGGTTTCGTTACTAGAATCCCTCTCCACAAACGTTAGAAAAATATTAACGTACCACGTTACGCCACTAGAATCCCTCTCCAAGAACTTTAGGAAAATATCTAGAGGTCTAGTAATCCTTGTAAGCTTCGCTTCGAAGCTTTAAAGCTTCTTGCCCAGATGAGCTTTTTCACTATAAAACAAACCGCTTCACCAGGCCAAATTCAGTCTTTAACCAGGCTCGTTCCGGAGAGGTCCTCCTCTCCGGTCCTAGACCGTGTCGAGGTGTATGATCCGACACGGTCAAAACACATACCGTTGGAATGTGGCCTAGGTCTTGTCGAGGTGTATGATCCGACATTGTGCCGAAGCAATAATTCCTATACCGTGTCGAGGTGTATGATCCGGCACGGTTACACTATACACATTACACACATTACACAAATACCTGAGGAATGTTGCGTAGGCCTTGTCGAGGTGTATGATCCGACAGTGTGCCGAAGCAGCAATTCCTAGACCGTGTCGAGGTGTATGATCCGGCACGGTCAGACCACATACTTATCACATACACAACACATACCGACCGCGTACCAACCGACCACCGAATACCTGAGGAATGTTTCCTGGACCAGTGTCGAGGTGTATGACCCGACACTGTTCCCGACAATATTTCCTAGACCAGAGTCGAGGTATGACAAGATACAATATCGACAATATACCGAACACCGCATTATATGCATACCCGCTTAGACCGCACCCGTAATACCGCTAAACACCAGCTTACGCACATGTAGAGTGTAGAAATTAGTAGATTACTGCTTAGCGATGCCTAAGAAGCATCCACCCAGAGTTAACCAGTAGTTAGCTGCTTAGATATACCCATAAGAAACATGTAAATATATGTATATCCAGATATAATGAGTAGTTATTTATATTTAAGAAACCTAAATTGTTAGTATATAAGGATTTTGAATGAATAAAAGAAATATTATTTTGTACAAAGGGTGTTTGTTCTCACACGACCTTGGACAACTCAAGAGCCCCCGGCAACCCTCCCTTAAACAAGGAGGTTTAGAGAACTTCCGGACGAAACACCATTACACCATGACAAAAAACCGATGGTAACGAAATTATGGCATACAGTTTTGAGTTGCAGCTTAAAAACTATTGTTTATATGGAAAGAAGAAATATACCATGACGTAGATAAAGAATCAAAGAATTTTCTGGTTTACTTTCAAAATGATATTCAAAATGGTCGTTGAAATATGACCGAAATTAAAAATGGCCGCCCAAATATGGTTGAATTTGCCAATTGTGCTCCTATTTTAATGAAAGTGCGTAGCTAGGGGTTTTAAGGTCGTAAATAACGAATTTGTGGTCAAAACTTATAAATTTAAAATGGCTGCGCCAATATGGCCGAGGAATTTGCCAATTGTGTTCCGATTCCAATGAAAATCGGTATATGGTGCTTTTAAGGTAGCAAATAACGAATCTATGATCACAACTTTTATTTCCCGGTCAGCTGAATGTAGGTTGTTCAAGAAATGGAAAATCTGAAAATCTTCACATCTTAGCCCCAAATGGAAGAATATTGAACATAGTGAGTGTATCCTGAAGCTCTCTAAGCAACCGGTTCAGACTTGATCAACAATTTGTTTTTTATTGTTTATTTCCTACCTTTTTGTAGACGTATTCACGTCATTTGTCCGTATCCACGATGCAGACACCCGCTTTTTAGCTTTAAGACTTCCAACTTTCCTCTTGTGGGCGATGTACTCCCGGTGGGTATGGTTTCTTCCTTCATTTGCAGATATACAGCCCTGACCGGTCCAGTCAATTCTAGTCTGTCTTAAGGCCCGTCCTCACTACGCGGACTTAGAATCCACGCGCTTTTGGTCGTACGGCCAGCCAAAAGCGCGCGTGATCTTTTAATTTTCTGAGTCATGAGTGAGAAAAAATCAATTCTCATTTGAAACGGCGTACGCGCTTTTGAAAAGCTCATAGTGTGTGGACGCACAATGTACCTTTTTAACCACAGCCTTTTGTCCGCGTTGTTTGGCCGCACGGCCTTTACCACTGACAAAGTCGTAAAAAAGTCGTAAAAAAGTCATAAAACTCTATATGAAAAAAAAGGCAAAAGCGCGTACGACCCAAGACCGCGTAGTGTGGCCACACCATTAGGGCCCAGTCTAGGGTCTCTTGTGGTGCCGCCTTTGAAATATCTTGTAGTATCCAACTATAAAAAACTGTAGTACAAGTAAGTTTTAATGTAAGTAAAATTGTGACAGTTAAGATGTAAGTTAGATTCTTTAAACTCAGTCGGATAATTAGAATTATTTAGGAGTTAGCCATACGAATTATATATTTTTCAATTAACTAGTTGGGACCCGGTCCGCCTCACTGCACCCAACGTTAAAACATTTAAAAATAATCCAAGCTTTCAAAATTAAACTTTTCTTAACCATTAACGAATAACCAACTATTCCTATAAAAGTTGGAGTCATTAGATTCAAAATGTATTTATTTGAAGTATGACCAAAATTACCTGTCTATTCTGTTTAAACCATGAACGTTAAAACATGTAAAATTAATGCAAATAGCCTTCTATACCTTAATTGAATTTAAATCTAGAAGTCTTCAATAACAAATTTTTCGGGAACAATAAACAAAATCGAAAAATGAAACAAATTTTTTGTAGTTGGAAAAAGCAATGCCAAAAAACCGACTTTTATTTTCTCTTAATGTCACATATTGCAAAATTGTGTTCATATATGGGAGTTAAATGTAACAGATGCCATACGTTAAAACATGTAAAATTAATGCAAATCTTGTAAATCTAACTATTTACAACCTCTATCGAAAGAACCAATAATTATTTCTGTAAAATTCGGAGACATTAGATTCAATATGCTTTCATATTAAGTGTGACCAAAATTACCTACGCATTATGTTAAAACATGAAAAATTAATGCGTTGTGTATGATGTGCACGAACTAGTTGCATTCTCAATCTATTCACTTGTCGTTCATTTTCAATCGTTCTCGAACGTAATTGGGATATGCCAATACGACTACATATTTTCATTATGCATCGCTCGCTGGTCATCAGTACGGTTTGCACGTGAAGTAGTTCGGCGGGCATTTGACTGACTTCGACGACCTAGGTAAGCTCGTGTTCTCCACGGCATTGTAATGAGCAATGTACACTGTAAAAAAAATATGTAAATTCACAGTGCAAATGTACAGTAAAATTACAAATCGCGATATGAAATACTAATTTACTACACAATTATTGTAATTTTACTATAAATTTTGTAACTTCACAAAATGAAATTGGAAATCTCCAATACTGCATAACGTAAATGTTGATTACATTAGTGTGACGTATATTTTACACAATGTTGTGTATTTTTCTAAAACGTTTATGTAGGAAAATGACAATATTTCTTATATATTTATCAATGTTATGTACTGAAAAAATCCTAACACTTTGAACTGTAATTTTACTAAAGAGGCGTAATTTTAGAACATAAATTTTCAGTAAAATTACATATCGGTTATTGGAATGTAAGGTTTAAATTTTTCCTCTTGTGGATATAAATCACAGGTCACAATGGAATACTAAGCATTTAACCCAATTGCTTTTAAGTTAAGGCCAGACTTTTGACTTTGTCAGGGTCAGGGCCGTTCTTGTATCAGCCAAGAAATTTTGATAGGCATTCCCTCACGTACATGCTTAACAAGGCATTGTGAGCAAAATGATAATTTTTTATGTATAGGGAGTGGGCATAAACTAAGAATAAAATTTGGCCCTTGGAAATATTTCAGGCAGGCCAAGCACATTGGCACAGGGCGGTAATCTTCAGCTTTGAGTTTTTTTCCCTTTTCGTCTCTCTCTGGTAAAAAGTTACTGATTGTATTTTTATATCCCACAAATAATGTATATTTACTACACAGTTGGTAAAAATACGTAAAGTAGATTAGGAATATTCCTAATAATATATATTGCAAATTTACAAAACTGCTTGTGAATAAAACTTCCAGTATTTTTTTTGTAAAATCACCACAGAAATTTTTTACAGTGTAAAATAACACGGAATTGTTTTCACAGTCACTGAAATCTGTCGAACTATCCTTCAGAGCTTTAAAATGCACTTTTTGATGCAAATTGCATCTGGAGGGTCAGAAACGATTCTATATGCAAAATAAAGTTTATGTGATAATAAAATAAAAAAATTCTAGTCAATATTAATTATTAAACTATCGAAAAATCTGAAAAAATGGCAAAAAATGCAGTTAAAAATGTCTTCCAGCCCGAACTGTGCGTACTCTTCTTCTTCTTTAACGGCTCTGCAACCGGGATCCGGTCCTGGCCTCTCGCAACTGTTCTCTCCACCAGTCCCGATTCTGAGCCGATGTCATCCAGTTTGGCATCCCTATGCTCTGAGCGTCCTGGTCTACGCCATCCTTCCAGCGGAGATTGGGTCTCCCTCGCTGTCGCACCCCATAAGTCTTACCGCAGAGAACTTTCCGAGGAACTGTGCGTACGCACTATGATTTTATTGTTATTTACTCCTAGATCTATAATTCTATCCAAAAAAAACTGATGGACACGAAATATCTCCAAAATCGACATCAAATCATTAATTCTGACGGCCTATATATAGATTCTCTGATGCTCACTAAATTAAACTATAAAACATTATTATAAAATAAAGAGCAATATAAAAAGGCAAAAGAAAAGATTTTCTTTCTAATACAAATTAAAAGACTGCGCTCGAACGTACGCTAGCCTGGTCACAAAGATAATAAACAAGAAAAAGATAAATCCATTACATGGCGACCCTGCCAGTACAAAACCATTTCAATCTTTTAATTTAATTTTAAATAAAACTTTAATATTCCATTATATTTACTTTATGTAACTTTGCTTGCAGTGACCGAGCGTGGAGTTAAAGTCCCTATTGTCACTAGGTGCTGAACAAGATTATATTCCATACAAAATTTCTGCCATATCCATACTCAAATTCTACTACCATATACCAACATATATGTTGAGGGTGTAATACGAAGACTAACAAAGTGGCCGGCTGTGAATATGTTGTGGATAGACGAACATAAAATCGTATGGGGGGCGGATCGTAACGGTTTAGCCGCTAGGGCGCTTTGATACGCCCACCTAAACTGTAAAAATCAAAGTTCTACCCTATCAACTTCCCGAGTAATGAGTCACCAAAATCAAAATATCGTTTTTTTAACTAAAATTTAAATTAACACCACCTTTTTCTCCATAGGGTTACAAAAATACAGGGTGATATGTAAAACTCTAAAAAAAACTTCAAAACGCCATAGCGGCTAAACCGTCACGATTTCCGCCCCCCCATACCTTTACGGTTTTTTGTTCGTCTATCCACAACCTATCCACAGCCGGCCGCTTTGTCACTCTTCGTAGTACACCCTGTACAGCCTACTTCAGTATAACTAGCTTATATCTATATCGAACAAATACATATATCTATACCTATTAGTGGACTTCCTGGAGTCATGAAGACATGAAAACCTCGGATTTCAGTTAAGGTGAATGAAATTTAAAAACTCAAAATGGAATGTTCAGCTAATAATATATCGTCGCTTCGCAAGAATATTATCACAACTCAAAAATTTCCAATTTCGAGATTATTTTGAAAATGTATAGCTAAATCCGCATATTTTTATGTGGGAAAACACCATATTATTACTTCCAAAAATGACCGCAGGAAACACGATGGACTCCAAGGTAATGATAAGGGCTTGTATGAAACTAGAAACTGTTAAATGGTTCCCCTGTAAATTCATTGGTTTTTGAGTTGTGCGAAGTTCTTGCGAAACGACGATATATAAAAAAGTTTACCAATTAAAAAATTGTGATCTTGATTTGAATGACCAAAATACAAAATGGCCACCCAAATCTGCCAATTGTGTTCCGATTTCCATGAAAATCGGTATCTGGGGTTTTTTAAGGTATCAAATAAGGAATTTATGTTCAGAACTTATAAATTTTAGATTTCGGGGCCAATATGGGGGAGGAATTTTCCCAAATAAGTGTCATTTCCTGGTCAGCTGGTATGTAGGTTTTTCAAGAATTGGGAAATCGAAAAAACTTCACATCCTAGCTCCAAATCGAAGAACATTGACCATGGTGTATCCTGGTCATTTTCTCTATTGTCGTGAAGTTTGCCACATTCTGAAATTTCCCTTAACCAGTATAGAAACAGTAAAAACGGTAGAAACGGTAGAAATAGGTTTTCAAATTAATATAAAGAACATCTCTATATAATTCAATAAAAAAAAGCTGTAGAGGGCAGTTATACACAATTCTACCGGTCAGACGCATGCAAGGATCATTTTCAGGAAACAGATTACGCTGCCAGGTGATTTAAAGTTTGGAATCTCGCAACAGGATGAAGACTCACTACGACCTAAGGGCGAGCTAGATTTAAGGAAGGCGGTCGAGTCTAGCTATAAAATCCTCTACAAATAAAAGGTAAATCGCCGAAATGTTAGGTAGTTTCATAAATAACGGTACATAAAGATTTCGAAATTTGCATAATACAAGTTCTTTTAAAAAATCGTACAAAGTGCAAATATTTTCTTAGCGCTGTGATATATACATCATTTTAAACAAAAACCTTCAAGCTACCAATGCCATAAAGGAGATTCGACGAAAAAAGGATTCAAAGGACATCTTAAGTATCCTTTATCCTTGGGAATCTCAAAAGGCCAACGAGGGATTTTCTCCAAATTTTTATATGTTTTTACTGGTAACACTAAAGATAAGTTACCTGAGTCTCATGCTGGGATCGAAGACCGCTTGGGTAGGAGAATTTTTTAAAGCATACCCTGTCAAACGTAGTGGCGTGTGTGAGTCGGACGAACGTATGTAAATATTTTGAACCGAACAAGAGTACACCCTCCCCGTTTTCGAAAATGTTGAACACGATAGCGTTGCTAGAATTTTTCTTTGGAGTTGCGCAACGGCCAAAAACCACCCCAAGACGGGTTAAACGCGCTATACACGGTTTCCCTGTAAAAAACACTTTCCCTACGTTTTCGAGGGTGCTGAGCTTGACTCCTCCACCGGCCAACACTCTCCCCCAAAAGGGGTGAATTTTTTTTTGTAATATCAGCGACAAAATAGTTTTTGAGGATACTGATCACGATGGTGGTAGATCAATTTTTTTAAACCCCTCCAATCTCTTCCCGTAAATGAAACAAAACCGAGACGAGATGATTGTTGGGCATCTTCGATCTTCTTCGGTCTTCGATCCCAGCGACGACAGCATTCTGGTAGGCATCCCCTATTTATTTAGGTTATCTACGTTGTTTGGCCATTATCCGGGTTCTAAATGTCAACTTGACTAGATAGGGTTCCCATTCCCAGCCACAGCACTTCCCTCTCATTGTTCTTACTTCCAGTATTCTCGTGGCCCCTCGTGGTCCTTCTTAAATAAAAGGTACATACTGCAACCAATACTACACAACAAATCCAAACAGAACATCCAGTAGATCCGGTTCAATGAAAAAACATTAAAGCAAGAAATAGAAACCAGTATTTTGAGCATGGTTGTATTCGTATCGAGGGTAGTGAATGTTAAGAACTTTATGCAAGATCACCAATGCCATATAGATATAAAACAAAAAGATATCACAACCTAGTAAGATATTTTGCACACCTGAAGAATAATTTGATATTTGCATCTGAAAAGGATTTAACAGCCTTAAGCTTATTCTTGAGATTGAACGACCTGGAATATGCAAGAGGGGAGTCCCAGGAAGTGCGACGGGCTCTGGCCCGCAGACACTCCGTCGCAGCATCGAAGATGAGGTGGTACGAGTCTGCTAATGGCCGATGGACAAATAGCCTCATACCAAATGTGGAGAAGGGGGTTATAAGAAAACATCGGGAAGTGAGTTGCTACCAGTGCCGCGGCACCCATATGTGCAGGCTGTGCATTTGCATAGCGCGGCAAAATTTTGTACAATATATGTATTTTATAAATATGCCGTGCCGACGGCAAGGGCGGCATCTCAATTTAAATGGGCGACGACAGCCGCCAAAAGACAAGGTATTTTTTGCGATGAGCGCAAAAATTTAAATGAGCGGCAACGATAAACAAAAAGAAGACAAACATCACGCACAACGCTCAATAGATTACCAATAATTAATTAGCGCACGCAGAATGTACACAATAAACAAACGATGAACGAAAGGCGACACAAAAACAACCCAGTATGGATTAGAAACCTTCTAGAGTCGATTCCGCACATTATCCTTCGAATTCGTAATGTCTACTGTCTAGATCGAAACATCTCTTCGATGAACATTGCGAGGTCCTAGGGTCAAAGGCATAACAACCTTTTGCATTACCATTCATTTCAATAAGAAGGTATAACCACAGATAACTTAAATGCAGATGCCTAGTCGAATAGGCTAAACGTGATCCATGTTGCCGAAAGCGATTTGCAGCTATGTAGCTGGCTAGAGCATGGCAACTTTTGGTCGAGCTCCAGCTACAGACTAGTTGATCTATCGACCACAACGTAAATCCCTAATTATGAATCGCGAAACGGTCCTTTTCAGGACCAGAAACCGGATTAATCGATAAATGATAAACGAATGACGAAACGATAAACAAAAAGGTCCTTATCAGAAGCAAGTCAGTTTGCGGAGCAGAAGGCTAAGCAAGAAGTTTCGCCGAAACGAAAGGCAGTGGCACAGCAAGAAGTAGAAGAGAAGTCACTATCTGTTTTCAGCTTGCCAGCGCGGGTTTTATCATCGAAAGCGAAGCAATGAAATTAAATGAATTATTTCATTTCAGTCAATTCTGAAGTAAGAGAAGAACTGTACTAATAAATGACTTGGTTGACTTTGCCAACATTCCAACGTCACAAACAAGGAATACCAGTTGAAGGCCATCCGATTTTCCCACCAACGATGAATGTTTTTATTTACGTTTATTATTAGTAAATGTCCGTGGACCGACGTCATTCAACATTTAAGAACAGTCCGATTTTAAGATGGAAGCATTCATTTACAATAAATATCACTATTAGAGCATGCATCCTAATGTTGTGGTTGGTCCGATCCAACGGATAAATTGTGCCAATATTGTTATGCTTTAAAATTTCAAAAAGAAGCACCTGGGATATGGTGTTCCAATGGCAATTTCCAGCTGAATCACTTGGAGCTTACGTGGCAGGGAAGTCTTCGTTGTCCAAATATTTTTTAGAACTTCATTTATTTCGCTATAATGGGTGCAGTGAGGCGCACCGGGATCCAGCTAGTCAGTTATAAAATCTAGCCCCAAAAAAGAAGTTTTTACACGCCGTCACTTCGGATTCTAATCAGCTGATCACATGTTGGCTTATTTAATGTAAACGAAGTCTGAATATTTGACAGTCAACAGACCCACAGTCGACTGACTCCATATTTCCCTACGAACAACCACACGGGTACGTGAGGTACTTTCCTGCAGCTCTATATTCTAAGCTACTCAGTTAGTCAGCCAGTGCGGTAGTTTCTGTAATCAAATTTAAATAGAATTATTTTTGTAAGAGATTAAAAAGACATAACTTTGTCATAGTCAGTAAAGAGTAATAAAAATATAAGTGAATTGAAGAGTTGCGTTTCTGTTGGTGGTACAAAGAAGTTTCAGTTTCTGTAATCGATCAACACTATTGTGTAGCCCAAAGCAACGAAGACAAAAAAATGCCTAATAGAGGAAAAAATACATACTTACCCAAATGGCACAGTTGTAGAGGAAGGTGTCCTTAACAACATACTAAAAATATCTGGTGGTAGGGGTGGAGCTAACGGAGGGTGGCCGCGCTAAAGGTACCTTTTTTCAGGTTTTCATTAATAACTCGAAAACTACGGCCTCTAGCAAAAAAAAATTAAGACACACTAAATTAATCTACATGAAATTCCCTACAAAAAAGGTTTTATACACTTTTTCGCTAGGATGCCTGGACTAGTGTGTGTGGTGATCTTGCAGTTATAGTTAACTAGCAAAAACCCGCGTGCGTTGCAACGCCTTTAAATAACAAAAGATTATGTGTGCACAATCCGAGGTAAGAAAAAGTTATAATGAAAAAAAACGGATCTGCAAAAATTGATTTTGGATACCTATGAAAATTTAGAGTTGCCTATAAAAAAAGAAAGTGCGTGTCAGCTCCGACGTGTGACTGGAGTTTACTCCTGAAAAACTATTTTCTTAAAGTATATCTACATATCTATAGAATAGGCAAAGAAAGTAAATGAAGCCATATATTTATTTAGATTGATGTGATAAAATATATTAGATACATTTTGTTTTCTACTTGTTAGTCTATTTTATATCTTCCGCCATTTTGTGTTGGTCGCCATTTACAATTTGTCGGTACACCGCTAATTCTATTTTACCAATCATACCCTTTCATTTGATACCCAGTCGCGGGTCGGGGAGCACAAATGCAAAAATCGGCCGCCATTTCGCCGTCTTTGGTTTTTACAAAATGTTCCCATTGCATTGTCAAGCAAACTACGTATATTGTGCAAAATTTGAAGTTGCTCGGTTATATTTTCTACTTTTTAGTCTATTATGTTCCCCGCCATTTTGCGTTGGCCGCCAATTTGAATTTGGAATGAGGCTACACCGCTAATTGTATTCTACATGTCATACCCTTTCATTTGATACCCATGTCGCGGCTCGAGGAAGACAAATGCAAAAATCGGCCGCCATCATGGAACCGCCGCCTTTTTTTTGTATAAAATGGCCACACTGTATTGTCAAGAAAACTACGCATGTATGCAAAATTTGAAGTTGATCGGTTTCAAATGGTAGGTGGCATTAATAATTTTCTATGCAATAATGACGCACTCCCATACAAACTTTCATCCCATAATTCAACCCCTTCAAGCCTTTTTTTCACGACATAGCCTATGTCCTTCTTCAAGTTCTAATCTGTCTCTGTACCAAATTTAAGCAAAATCGTGTCAGTGGTTTAGGCGTGAAAGCGTAATAGACAGACAGTTAGAAAGAGCTACACTGAGAGAAATTTCTAGTTACCACAACCAAAATTTTACTAAAATTTTTAGTTAAATACGGCATCAAATAAATATATTTAGTTGTCGTTATTAAAAAAGAAATGCCTCTCATGACCAGAAAAATTTTTTGGAGTAACAAATATTTCTACTATAGTCGTATAGTAACAGATACTAAATAATAATATGCTGATAACTATATTTTTTAGTTGATGTACTCAATAAATTTTTAAAAACCGACTTCAGAAAAAACCAAATGCACAAAAAAGGATGAAATAATTGTTTGTAATTCTTTACAACGGGTTTAGAAAGAAGAGAAAAAAGAAAAAAACTCGAACTGCCCGTCCGGGGTTTGAACCCGCAACCCTTCCTCCCTAGATCTACTCCTCTTTTGTTTTGTTTTAGATCAACGCCTTTACCAATTCATCCACGCGCCTCTTATATATCTCGCGACAATAAAATAATTTGTTCGCTGCCTTTGAAAATAGTTCTATCCGTTCAAGGTGTACTAATCTTACCAGTTTTTTATGCATACCTTCGAACTCCTTCATCAGAATTTAAAAAAAAATTGCACGGGACCACCGTGGGAAGCCCTTTCCAACAAAAAAAAATATAAATTCTTACAATTAAACAAAAACGTGCCTACAGTTAGATACATAAGAATGAGATTTTTCCTGAATCTAATGTTAAACATATGCTGTGAAGCAGAAAAGCAGTAGCAAACAATGTCCAACCCAATATTTTTTGTTACACCAACAAATGCCTTTATTTCGTAGCACAATAATACTTTGTTGAAGTAACCATCAACCTATTGTTATGAAAACATAGTATCAGCTAATAACATTTTTATTTAAACCTTTTTAGTTATCACAAATAATTTTTATTTGCTGGCGAGACTTTATTTATAGTATTGTGAAATATAAAAATTGTTAGAACAACTATTTCACGTTAACTAAAATTTCTACAGTAACATTAACAGAATAGGTTTTTCAGTGTACTTTCTCATTTATAATAGTAGTAGGGATTGTATTATCTCTCAATAAAGGGGAGGTAAAGTTAGATCTCCAGGCGATAAGTTGTGGATATTCAGAGCCTTAACTATAATACAAGTGGTTAAATAACTTTCTAAGTTTATTGAATACAAACAATTGGATTAAAGTAGAAAAATCAAATTCATAAATCTACACGACTAAAATAAATCTAAGCATTTCAGGCTCTTTTGGAAAACAAAACAAAACATTTCATATTACAATACAATCGTTATTTCAGTCTTTGTTGCAATGTTTACTTCAATTATGACATTTCTCTTACAATTTGAACACTATGTATTTATTGTTAATGTGGGTACAAACAGCTTTACTTAGCTATGTTTCAACCATCTAAAATCCTGATTTCCATTCTGCTTTCATTTCGTTTCATTTATTTGCTCGTCCTCGCCGGCATCTGTTTTATATTAATTTCACACAAAAAATGCACACTGCTGAACTCCCTCCAAATACAATGGTCCTTCGGCAAATTGCGACAGGTGCTAATTACGTACAAAAAGCTCATTATTTGATAATTCCTTCATCCTCAAGGTAATCAGAAAACGCTTGTTTAGAAAAATGCTGATAATTATTTTTTGTTGGTGCTTTTATTGTTGTTGGTGGCGGTGTTGACGAGCTTAAAGGGCCAAATATAGGTGGCAGCAGCCATCCTCCGCTTTCCGACTCAATTAAGCAACATTTCGTCGCTAGAACACAAACAAAGTCCCGAGCGGACTCGTGGATGTTGTTGACTTTACCTCGCGGTGCATTTTTCCGGTAAAATTGAAAATTGTTTGCTTAATTTGTTGAGTACACAAATAGAAGCCGTAACACAGGGGCATAAGGGCAGGCGAATTGAGTTGGCCGCCCTCGACAATTGAAGCTGAATTTGCAATAGGATCTGGTTGCCAGCCACTGTGCTGCATACTTTAACCTCATTCCAATTTCAGTTGAATAAGCTTGGAGCTGATTTTCCTGTTTGTTTTCGTTTTTCAGGATTTGTTCAAGCGTTAATGGGAGAATTTCAATCTTTACCAATTTAAGCTCTACATTTTTTCGAATGTAAATTAAACGATCCATGACCACTTTTTTAAAGCATAATAAATTTTTTATTTCTTACACTTAATATTCGTTTTTTTTATTTTTTTTATCATTTTAAAAAGAAGAAAAACACAGACACAATCTTAAGTCATTTTTGTTAAATTTACAACAGCAAAAAGGGATTGAAACTAGGAAAAAAATCTTTAAAAGTTTTTCTTTGTGTAAATATTTATGTGACCTCAGTACTCTGCACTCTTAGAGCAGTGTGAGTGTAGAAACATTTCCTTGTTCCTGTTCCTTGAATTACCCTCTTCCGACTCCTTTGCAGTGCAGTATCTCACATCGGACGGCGCCCTTCCACTTCGGCATGTTCCCTTCGAGCGATTTTTTTCTGTCTGTGCTGTAAAAATTTGCATTTTTACTGTTATTGCGTGCCGTGAGAGACTCTATGCAATTTTCTTTGATTTACACACAAGCACACACCTCGATCAGACAATTCTGATAGCCTTGAGCAAGTGTAAATACTCCTGGTGCTACCTTGGCTTGGCCATTAATAAAACATTTTCGTCCTGTTCCCGACCCTGATACAAAAGTCGATAGGTTCCACCTTAATTACTCAAAACGAGTGCAACGCCGCTCAGTACTAGGCATTAGTCCATACCCTTCATGCCCGTTGGCATACTGTTGGGGGCTTTCCGCTAAATTTGCAGCTACAGAGTATGACTGCATCGCGTCTAGCTATCCTGAAGTAGTTTTCACCCGCTTTATGGTAATTAGTAGCGGCATCAAGTTCACGAACAGAACAGCCGGGTACAGGGCAAGGAACAAAAAGGACTGCTTGTTGAGCTTAATATCCGTCACCTACACGTCATGACGAGTCTATTCGCCGCCCTCCGCCCTTGCGGGCCCGGGGCCTCATGGAAATCCTTTGGTTTAGTTTAGTAGTTTTATGCCATTCCTGACATTCCCCAGCGGATATGGAGCTTCAGAGATTCTTGTGCAGGGGTTGGGCGCTAAGGATTAACTGTGCTCCATTAAATCGCTTGTGCTTGGCGTAATGCAAATCGCAGCAAATGTCAACACTGCGCCCTCAACTGGAAGAGATTGCCATTCACTTTATGATTAAAGCATCGCAATTAAATTTACTGTTTTGTCAGTGTAAAAGGTGGGTATACCATGGGTGGTGGAATCATTTATTTAGCATAATACCTCGCGCGATTTATTTCAATTTTCAATGAGTGTGTACTACAATCTGTTTCGCCATTATTATTTTTTACATATTTTGGAATAACAACGGTTTTTGTTGCGAAGATCCAATTAAGTTGGGATAACTCAGAAATGTAACCTTATGCATTTCGGAAAGTTGTCGACTATAATAGATCTCTTTATAATTACATACTTTATATTCTGTTAATAACGAAAAATATATGCTTCTCATCTTATATTCTTTTGAAAGCTCATCAGAAATTGACTACTAATTTGAATACTAAAATTTCTACAACATTGTATAAAAACGTTGTCTACGAAGTCTTATGGAACAATTAAGAAATGAAGGAACAACGCAAAAGTATGAAAGAATATTAATATAAGGAACAAAGGAACTCTCTTTTTGATTACAATTTCGATAGTCATAGTTGCGCAACCAAAAGCCGATACTAAAATGGTTTAGTGTAGTGGAGGGTGTGTACGAAAGGGGAGGCTATAATAGTCGGAGACGAAAAAGTGCTTTGATCTTTGATGTGAGCAAACTCGATTGCAACTCATTCTATTACTAAACGCGATTATACGAGGTGTGGCTATTAAATAACGAGACTGTTTCATTAAAATCGTTTACTTTAAATTTATACATATTTATTGATTATCCCCTTCAATATATACCCCTCCCCTATTCTTACACTTCTCCATACGAATTTTCCATGGTTCAAAACAGTGCTTCAAGTCTTTTTCTGTAAGGTCCTTCATGGTGCTTGCCGCTTTTTGTTTTACTGCTTCAACGTTATCAAAACGTGTTCCTTTCAACGCACATTTGACCTTAGGAGGCAGATAAAAGTCGCATGGACCCAGGTCAGGTGAATAAGGCGGATGGTCTAACACCGGGATGCCATGCTTGGCGAGAAACGTCGTTCGATTGTGAGATTTTTTGGCACCATTTTTGCACACACCTTTTTCATTTTAAGATCATCATGAAAAATTTGTCTAACGGATTCCTTGTCAATCCCAATAGCTTCAGCAGTCGCACGAATGATTAATCGACGATCATTTTGGACCATATTATTAATGATCTGACGTCTGATTTTGATGTGACAGGGCGACCGGGCGAGCGCAATCCTCAACGTCTTCACGGCCTTCTTTAAAACGTTTAAACCACTCAAAAATACGTGCACGTGATAAACACTCATTACCATCTCTTTATGTAACAATTCGTAAGTTTCGGTGGCCAAGTTTCACATGAAATTTCACAGCAACTTTTGCTCGACTAAAATATTTAACATTTTTCCGGCAAACAAAAAAACACAAGTTACGAAAACAAATGCTACGATATAGAGCAAATGTCTACTGACATGCCGTTTGCGGCAATCAAGAGAGAAGCCCTAAAGCTAAGCAGTTGCTTGACATACGACTTTAGCGCATGCGCAGTTCGCCCGCAATCGCGTTAGTCTCGTTATTTAATAGCCATACCTCGTATGTCCGAGCTCTCCGACACTTTTAGTGGTGCAGGACAAAGTTAAGAATGGTAAAAGTCTTATTGAAAAAATGTCATCGATGTGGCGCATGAAAATTTGTAGGATGGAAGACTATAAGCTACTCTCTATGCACTCAAAATTTCGAATGCATACAAATTGTTGTTGTTTTGGCGTGGCTTGGTTGGATGGAGCGCTCGTGTATTGGGTCCTTAATATATATTCCAAGTCTCCGACAGCTAGGTTGGTGCAAAAGCTGAGCCAATTGTGTTCCATTTCCATGAAAATCGGTATCTGGGATTTTCTAAGGTAGCAAATAACAAATTTATGATCAAAACTTATAAATTCAAAATGGCGGGACCAACATGGCGGACGAATTTTGCCAATTGTGTTCCGGAACAGCCTTATTTAACTAATTTGTTAACGTATGGCTGAGGCTTGGAAACATGGTATGGACAAGGGGAAATGTGGGATTTATATATAATGGGTGAGAAGGGAAAAACCTTTCACCCCTGAAATTTAAAGAATAAGTCTACGGTTTGCAATACTGGAAGGGGCTGGTGTCTGGGTAAACAGATAAAACCTTGGTCAGTGACATTGCAGATGAGAACCAAGGGACAGGCAATTGTCAGACATGTAATTTTTCTGCATTATATTTCATGTCTGATAATGGAAAGCCCATCCGTTATGATTTTTTTTGCAAAGATTTTCTGCAACTTGACCCTTCTCAGCAACCCATTTTGCACCAACCTAGCTGTTGGAGACTTGGAACTTATATTAAGTAGCTTATAATCTCCCATCCTACAAATTTTCATGCGCCATATCGATGACATTTTTTCAATAAGAAGATGACTACTTTTAGCATTCTTAACTTGGTCCTGCACCACTAAAAGTGTCGGAGAGCTCGGACATATAGTCCCCAATGAGCTGCAATCGTGTGCCCACATCAAAGATCAAAGCACTTTTCGTCTCCAGCTCTTATCACTGAAAAAAAATTCTAGTTGCGTGACAAATTTTTAGTGAAATATGACATCAAATATATTGTTTATAGTTGCAGTTACTAAAAAAAATTCTTTATGCTAACAAAAAACTACAATAAGAGTAACTAGATCTTCAACTTTATTCGTTTAGTTGTCTACATTAAATAATTGAGTATGAATGTGGTGTCAATACTACAAGAACACCTTGACTTCATCAGTGAAAAGTGATTTTATAATAAGTTAAGGGTGCTCCACACAATAAAAATATTATATTAATTTTTTTATTCCAACAACTAATTTTTTTTTAGTTACATAAATATTGTGTCACTACTATTATTTTTTTTTAGTAACACATACTACATACTATTTAGTTTTTTCAGTGATATATTCGATCACATTGAAGTGAAGAAAATTCTTGCAGGGATATCGGAAAGGAGAACAATTTCTGTTGAGTGTGTTTTAATATGAGATTAAGGGAAAGGTACAGGAAGTCATGGTGGAGATAACTCCGTGGGTTCATCTGATTATGGAATAAGTCGTTATCAATACTCGAACCAAAAAAGATATCCACGAAGGACGAATTATTATTGTTTAGGTAAGTCGGAATTTGGTTAACGGGCTTTAAGTTAAACGTTTTGAAGAAATTGAGAAATTTTTTTAGTGATGCATTGTTGCATAAAATGTTTACATTAAAGTCTCCGCCAATTAGTATGCTCTCATAGAGAAAATTCGAGGAGGGCTGTAAATAACAGCGGCGAGACATTTTCTATAACAGTAAACTTCAATGTTAAGGAACTCCAAGGCATTAGATGCAGACAACATTGGAAGACTTGAGGTTATTCTTGACATAATCTTCTACTCCACCACCGGAAACGAGTTTTTCAATTATTTCTGTATATTGTAACTGTCTGATGACGCAAGTCTCGAGGGGATGTGATCGCGCAGTAAGGATGCAGACACCAGTATGACATGATTATTAGAACCACGGAAAATTTCCTGTAATACATCGTTAATGTGGCAAAAACTTAAACCTTGAGCCCTGCACTACTACATGGGCAGGTGAGGGCGGGCCAATAAGCTACTTCTGCCTGTCCATGTAACACACCGAACACAATAGATCTAGAAAGTAAATGCTCGATAATCCACGTAATCACATGTTGTAGACAATCGTGCTGAAGGGATAAATGTTACTGCCTGAATGTACTACTAACGATGGACTCCGGATACCAGACGACCTTCAGTTTAAATTAACCTTCCCATGGTAATGTGGAGCTCTGCCATGGCTGACACTCCTTTCACGCTCAACTCGTGGGATCAATATTGATACATTAAGAAAAACTTATGACATACTTCTGGGTCTTCCATAGCCTCCAGAGGAGAACCTGGAAGACCTGTTAGACATCACTGAAACCATTCAAGAGAGTGCCCTCCCTCTGCAGACGGCGCGCCGCGGCGGTGAAGTACTGAGACATCACTCATTCGTTAAAAGAAGATCTCCCTAGAGGTCTACGTGCAGAAGCGCGAGCACCTTCTGCACCATTGTAGAAAGAAACCGAAAAATCGACCGCGTTTAAAAGCTGGGTGGCCCGTTTTGGGCGATTTTTGGTGGCTGGCTACTTCTGTGAGGAGATCCCCTGAGAAGATTAAGGAAGCCGACCTTCATAATAAGAAGAGGGTGAGATTCTCTCCACGTCACAATTACCCGGAAAAAAGGGTGAAGGCTGCAGTCATCCGGTTCGAAAATTCGGGTAAAAGCCCCAATGCACTCTTAATGAAGCGTAGAACGACTCCAAAGCCGACCTTCTGCCAAATGGCAGAAAGTGTCATAATTGGTTATTATAAAAAGTACCAAATTTTTTATTTCATTTTATTTATTTCAGCATATTTCTTATGAAAATGTATGATATATAGCCTTCATTGAAAAATGGTAAATTATGTTTCACCCTAAATTCAAATTATAATTTTGTCCTGTTTTGAAACTATAATACAAATGTATTAACTTTTTTGACTTTTCAAAAGAAAATCTGTTTCTAATAGAACTATGAATACATCCCCAATTAGAAAACAGGCGTTCTATTTGTGCAGTGGATGCAGGTATTTGCATCAGCTTAATAGCTAATTGTTTCTTCATGTTTGGTATTTGCCAACCTCCAAAAAATTAAAAGCTAAAAGCCAAGTTTATTATTTTATTCGTCCCAATCCTTGATTCCTCTACCATTTAAATTTTTAAAAAGAAAATTATTACTGGTGACCTTATTTTCCTTGGTAAGTAATATGTCATCCTAAAATAGTTGCAGATAGTATGCCACTAAACAGTATTTAGTTAGAAACATTTGCTTCCTTGTTTCTAGTTGAGATTTATATCTATTTTCAAATAGTTCTGAAATCTTTAAACTGAACCAAAGTTTGGTGGCTGATGTATATGCTGGTAACACTAAACATATTTGAGATGTGTCACTCATACTCATCGAACGCAAATAATAATAATTCTACAGTAAGCAGTATTAATATAGAAGTCAAGAAATAAAGAATTATAATAGGAGCTCCGTAGTTTTAATTAAGCAAGTCCTATACAACATGGCTCAAGGTTTGAATTTTTGCCACATTAACGCACAAAGCTTGCGTAATAAAATCGCTGAATTGCAAGAAATTTTCCGCGGATCCGATATTCACGTCATTCTGGTATCTGAGGCCTCACTACGCGAGCATATCCCTTCAAAACTCGTGTCATTAGATGGTTACAATCTGTTCAGAAACGACCGGAAAAATCGTTCTGGCGGTGGAGTAGCGGTTTATGTTAAGAATAATCTAAGGTCTCTCAAAATTAAGGAATCTGCAACTAATGCTTTGGAGTTTCTTAGCATTGAAGTGAGCTGTGGTTTTAGCAAATGTCTCGCCACTCTAGTTTACTGCCCTCCACGAATTTTCTCGCTAACTGAAGCTAGCGAATTGGAAGTCTTGATGTCCGAAGCCACCCATAACTTTGAGAATATTATATTATATTGGAGGAGATTTTAATGTGAACATTTTATCCAATAATGTACTCTCAAAAAACTTCCTCAATTTCTTCAAAATGCTCGACTTGAAACCAGTTAACGAACTTCCGACGTATCACAAAAACACCAATAATCCATCGTTGCTGGATATCTTTTTTGTGTCGAACGTAGAAAATGTTTTGTTTCAAAATCAGATTAGCCCTCCTAGTTATCTAGATCACGACATCCTGTATCTTTCCTTAAAATTCACAGTTAGAAACATTCAGCAGAAATTATTTTCCTACCGCGATTACAAGTCCATCGATATCCCAGTGCTACTGCAAGAATGTTCCTTACTAGCTTGGGATCGAATTTACCGCCTACCTGACATAGACGACCAATTAAAGCACTTCTGTTCGCTGTGTCACCATCTGCACGAAACTTTTGCCCCAGTTGAAACAAAACGCATATCCTCTTCAACCCCAGCGTGGTTCTCCACTCAAATAAGCCGGCTTATCTCCGAAAGAGAATTTTTGTTCAGTAGATATAAGAAAAACAAAACTGCTGCGAATTTAATAGCCTACAAAAATGTTAGAAACTTAGTAACGTTCACCATCCGCAAAGCGAAGGCGCAGTTCTTTTCGTATAAGCTTAGCCCTACTTTGCCTGCAAAGAAAATTTGGAGGAACATAAAACAACTTGGCATTCACGGTGGTGAAGATGAAGCCCAGGTCAGCCTTAGCGCTGGTGAATTAAATAATTATTTTATTGCCATCTGTAAGTGCTACTGATTTATTTAGCTTTCGAAATGTGGCTAACGCGGAAGTCCACAAAGCTTTTTACTCCATCAAATCTGAATGAGTTGGTCCAGACAATCTCCCACCCATCTTTCTTAAGCAAATTTTTCCTGTTATCCTCCCCTATATCACTCACATTTACAATAGCTGTCTGACAAAGTCATACTTTCCGCTACAGTGGAAAAAAGCAAAAGTTATCGCACTACCTAAATGCAAATCCCCGAAAGGCCACGCTGATTATCGCCCTATAAGCATATTATGTTTCTTTGGTAAAGTGCTGGAAAAACTAATGTCTTGGCAAATTGAAGGGCACTGTGAAACATTGTCTCTGCTGTCGCATGCACAGTGTGGTTTTCGCAAAAGAAGTAGTTGTGAAACTGCACTGCTGAAGGTGACCACCGACCTGCGGATGGCTCTCGATTCTGATGACATTGCCTTTATTGTGCTCCTGGACTTCAGTAAAGCTTTTGACAGTGTTAGCCATAAGTTTCTTGAAATTAAGCTAATAGATCACATGAGATTCTCATCTTCCGCTGCGTCCCTAATTCGGGATTACTTACATAATCGATCTCAAAAAGTTTGGCTGCAAAATTCAATTTCGGATCCTTTACCAATCACGCGCTGTGTTCCGCAAGGCTCTATATTAGGACCCTTGCTTTTCTGTATGTGCATAAATGACCTCAGCAGCATCGTGACGAATTGTAAACTGCACATGTATGCAGATGACGTCCAAATTTATTTAAACAGCCCCATTGGATTAGTAGAGAACTGTGTACATAACATTAATGCCGATCTAGAGCGTATCTATCAATGGTCTTTATCCAACCACCTACTGCTAAATGCCTCTAAATCCTGTTGCATTCCAATGTATAGGAGCCAATTAGACACTCCCTTCCTTCTACCTATCATTCTCATGAACGCGCGCTTACCCTACCAACTTCGAGTTAAGAATCTAGGTGTCCACCTGAACTCACAATTAACTTGCTGTGATCAAGTTTCTCATACCCTATCTAAAGTATATGGTAATTTGCGACGCCTGTGGCTGTACGCCTCCATTCTGCCCACAGGCACTCGTACAAAATTAATTAAAACTCTAATCCTACCGCACTTCACTTACGCTAGCCTTATCTCTCCCTCCCTTGATGCGTCATGCCGTGATAAACTCAATGTAGCCTTCAATGATTGTACAAGGTTTGTTTATAATCTTCGCCGATCCGACCATATCAGCCGCTATCGTTCTTCCGTTCTGAGATGCACCCTTGAAGTGTACTTATCAGTCAAGGAAATGACATTCATTTACAAACTCCTACACTCCGATCGACCATCATATCTACACGAGCATCTACAACTCGGCCGTACGACTAGAAGAATACTATTTATTATACTTAGATTCTCTTATTTAGTTGGGCAGAGATCTTTTTTTGTTCATTCTATTCTGTTATGGAACAGTTTACCTGCCGATATACAGAATGCGGGGTCATTAAGTGTGTTCAGGAAACGTATCTTCAGTTACTTGTCCAATCAATAATATTCCTTCAACTCAATTTTTAGCTTTTTTGTTAGCATATTCTATTTTGTCTTCTCCCAACATCTTATTTATTAAATATATTTTTTCATTTTTTTTTGTATTAAATTGCCATACTATAATTTTAAGTACATGCGTTATTAGCGTGATAAGATTATAAATCTTGATGTACTAGTTTTAAAATAAATAAATGAAATGAAAAAAAAATGGCGCAGTCGGATTTTTTGGAAATTTAAAAAAACAATTGAAAAGTTGGTGAAGTAACAAGAAAAAATGTTTGGATATTTAGAAGATTGAAAAAGTCAGTGAAGTAATAAGAAAAAAATAAAAAAAAATATAGTTTAAAAAAACTAAAAAATACGCTTTTATGTTAAAATGAACTAAAAATTAAAAAATAATTTTGAATGTAAAGTTTTTATTGCTCCAGCCAGTATATGGAAACAACCTACCTTTCGAAATGTAAAACAGCGTGGGACTCTTAACCTATATTCTTATTTTATTAATACCGGAACTTTTCGCTAGCGCCCCACGCTTTTTTTACATTTCGAAAGGTAGGTTGTTTCCATATATTGGCTGGAGCAATAAAAACTTTACATTCAAAATTATTTTTTAATTTTTAGTTCATTTTAACATAAAAGCGTATTTTTTAGTTTTTTTAAACTATATTTTTTTTTATTTTCTACTTTTTAGTCTATCATATATCTTCCGCCATTTTGTTGTGGCCGCCATAATAGATTTAAAATTACGTCACACAGCTTACTGTTATGTATTCGTCATATACTTTCATTTGATACCCGTACCAGGGCGCTGTAAAGAAAAAGGTAAGCCGCTATTTTGTGTTGGCCGCCATTTTGAAAATGGAGTGTAGCCATACACCTAATTGTATTCTACTTGTCATACCCTTGTAACCCTTGTTGGGGGAAGACATTTGCAAAAATTTTTACAAAAAAGTCAGATTGCATTCTCCCGCGAACTATATATATGTGCAAAATTTGAAAGTGTGTTAAAATCAAGTTACAAGTCATGTTTACATACAACATACACATGGAGATGAAGCTAATATAAAGCATATAAAAAGATCATATACAAATTATGAGCAGGATCAATAGTTTTTGAGATGTTAAGTCGGTAGTGTATGAACTACAGAATGCATACTTTTCCACACCACCTTCGAGGTAGAATGCAAGGCGCGTTTTTTTAATGGTTTCCCCTTTAGGCCTAATCCATGTTTTAGGTGCGGTTTTTTGTTTTTTTTTAATCTTTATATTTCTACGATTTAATTACACCACGTTGCGTCTTCTGCAGGGACAAAGAGGGGAATCTTATCAAGTGCATATTGGAGCGATGGGAAGAGCACTTGGCGAGTTAACTGAGGAATTTGAGGGTCCATCAATATCTGATGATAATCTTACGCTAGCGCCACCGCCTGATACCACAGCGAACTGCAATTATCTCGGTATAACGGTGTTCATTAGCGCGTATAAGATATTCTCTGATATGAAAAAATGTATTTTTTTATTGGGGCAACTGGAACATATGTAAATTAATCTTTTTTGCTTTGAGTCCATATAAAACAATGAATAAAGTCATGAATTAAATATTTTATTTAGGCGGAGGGTGTTTGGCTGAGGATTTCCAAAGAAAAAACTGCACACTCTACACAACTAAAAATGTTTAAAATACTTTAGACTATTCTGGGTGGGCATTTTCAAAGAGAGAACGAATTGAAAAGCACAACCAAATGTGCGCAAGATATTTTGGACTGTTTTGGCCTATGATTTGCTTGTGTTTTTCACTTTGTTCTCTCTTCGAAAATCCTCAGAAAAACAGTTCAAAGTATCTTGTGCATATTTGGTTGGGTTCGGAAAGCCAAATTATTTTGTAAATACGCAATTAGGCAGTTAAGCACTTTTGCCGGTCCGATAACTTAGCAAGCGCAGCTCAGTTTAAGACAAGAAAGCAATGATAAATAAGGGAATACGGAATAGAAAAATGCAATAAACTCAAAATCATCGAATTTGCACTTAAGCATTTCTGGCTTGTGCAATATTTTCAGCTAATTTTAAAATGTGTTGGCCGCCATTTTGAATTTGGAATGACGCCACGCAGCACAGTATTCTACTTGTCATATCCTTTCATTTGATACCCATACCGAGTGGGTTGTAAAGAAAAAGGTAGTCCGCCATTTTGTGTTGGCCGCCATTTTGAATTTGGAATGACGCCACGCAGCAAAGTATTGTACTTGTCATATCCTTTCATTTGATACCCATATCGATTGGGTTGTAAAGAAAAGGGTAGTCCGCCATTTTGTGTTGGCCGCCATTTTGAATTTGGAATGACGCGAATTGTACTCTATTTGTCATACCCTTTCATTTGATACCCATGTCGGGGGTCGGGGAGCACGATTGCAAAATTCGGCCACCATCTTGGAACCGCCATCTTGATTTTTTTACAAAATGGTCAGATTGCATTGTCACGCCAGCTTTACATATGGGCAAAATTTGAAGTTGATCGGTTATATGGAAGTGGGTCAAAATCAAGTTGCAAGATTTGTCTACATACATACATACACACATAAATACATACATACATACATACATACATACTGCTGAAGCTAATATAAAGCGGTAACATACATACATACAAACATACATACATACATACATACGTACATACATAGATACATACATACATACAGGTGAAGCTAATATAAAGCGTATAAAAATGTTTTTAACTTTGAGAAATTAAAAAAGCCAGTAAAGTAATAAGAAATTTTTTTTTGGAAATATGAAAAATTGAAAAGTCGGTGAAGTAGTAAGAAATTTTTTTTTGGAAATTTGTATAATTGAAAAATAAAATAGAGAAAATGAAAGTGTAAAAAACAATAAGAAGAAATTTGAATAGTGAAATTTGAAATTTGAAAGAAATCAGAAGAAAACTAACTGGAGCAGCCATTTTGGACGAGGCGAATAAAAGAAAGAACAATGGATTTTCAAAAACCCAGCAAATTGCAATTAAATGGAAATCTAAAGGAAAACTTTGGAAAATTTTTAAGATTGTATAAAATATACGCCACAGCTACGAAAACGGATAAAGAAACAGAAGAAATACAGCTGGCCAGATTTTTAAGTTGTGCTGGAGAGGAGGCGATAGAAATCTTTAATACACTTGATATAGAAGAAGAAGATAAGAAAAAAATTAATGAAGTTAATAACAGCATTTCAAAAATACTGTAATCCTAGAACGAATGTAGTGTATGAAAGGTATTTATTTTATACAAGACACCAAAAAGAGGGAGAACCGTTTGACTAATATGTGGCAAACATCACAAAATTAATAGAAAGCTGTGAATTTGGAGACCAAAAAAGCTCAATATGAAGAGATCGAGTGATATTAGGAATAGCGGACCAGGCTGTACAGACCCAGTTATTAAAGACTGACAACCTAACATTCGAGAAAGCCGTAGAAATTTGCAGAATAGCGGAGGTGACAGGAAGACAAGTAAAGAAGATACAAAATGGAAAGGAAAGTGTAATCATTAAAGCGCCAGAAAAATACACCTCCCTCTAGCAGTACGCAGTCGTGACTGATTAAATGAAAACAGGTGATTTGATAGGAGGAGCTAAATGAAGCTTTTGTCAAGCCGAGTTTGAAAACATCTATACCACAAAATAAACAAAACATAAAAGTTTGAGAGTTATTTATGGGTAGTCGGAAGAACAAATATAAAAACTCAATTTTTTGCTGATTAATTCACAGGCCTGCGCAATATAACTTTTATTTTCCCTTTCGAATAATTATGTTTTTTTGTTAATTATTTAGGTATGTGGAATTAAAATACACCGCTGGTTCTTTTATACCACATCGAGATTTAATTTGATTGAAGAAATGCATGAGTTTAGTTACAAAATTAACAGCATTAGAGCCGGCTTAGACGGTGCGCTTCAGCGCATGTGCCTCACGAACGTTTGTGGATGAAGGGAGAAGTGGGGATGATGAGAGGTACCACCCCATTTTTCACTTTACCCACAAAGTTCGTGAGGCACAGGCGCACCGTCTAAACCGGCTCCTAGTTTTAAACAAGACTTAATAAACTAGATTACCTACATCAAGCACATTTATGATATCTTTTTCTACTTTCTTCAAAACTCCTGTTCAATTTTTTTCTCTTGTAGTTCCGATGGAAGAAAATCCTTTTCTCTCTTCCTGTACCAATAAAAGCTCGTTATAGCGCTTAGCAAATTTTTTTCTTTTAATCATGAACCGAGTAATTCCGCGCCATCTTTCGGAAGATTGAGATCTCTTACCAAATCATTTAATTCAAATTGACAAAATAGTTGAGGTATTTCATTGCACTCATACTCATCGTCAAAATCTGAAATGTCTTCTACAGCCTCTTGAGAGTGTGCTAATGACAGTACGGCATAACTCTTGGTCATCGGGATCTTTGTATGTAGATAAAATCACAGAACGAACATTAGGATTCGTTATTTTTTTTTTAAAAAACATTAAATTCTTTTATGTGTGAACTGCAAAAGTAACAATCATCAATATAATTTTGTGGTTCCATCCAAATCGTTGGAGTCTTCAAATTAAAAGAATGTGTTTCACATTTTATGAGGCCCCCATTTCTTGTCTTGGTTTTTTATCTTAATTTTAAAATAACTTTCATACAGTTGTTCGATAGATTTAGAGATATTTTGTTGTTGCTACATAATTTCCACATAGCAGAAGTTATCAGGAGAATTAACACATTTTCGAGGAGCCATTTGTAACGCTTTTTTACTTTAACCACTCAAAAATCACAAAAATATATTAGCACAGTCGACACACGAAACTCTAAATTATACTCACAATCAAGATAAACAACGACTACTGAGGGTACATGAATATTTATATGTCAACAGTACTATTAAACCATACTGTTAACAAAGGAATTGGACGTTAACTCTAGTCATACTAAGATTTTGAAAAAATTCCTTTTCTCAGAAAATTTATGTGATGGAAAATTGTTAATATTTTTTTCATAGCTAGGGACCTATTAGCTACAGAAATTATTACTCAATTTTTTTAGGGGAAAACCATCGCAGGCCTTTGTTATATAGGCAAATAATAGTGTAAATTACAGAAAAAATGTACAAAAATTTGTTAAGAAAAAGTTCTTTATTTACGGTAAGTAAATGTTTATGTAGATAGGTTGGTAGATCATTTAGACGTACTTAGAGCCACCGGCCCTGCGGGCGTCTGAACAGCCGGCCCCCCCGGAAATTTCCCGGTTCGCATTATGGCCCATCCGCCCCTGATGGTAACGGAAGAAGATAGAAGTCCGATATTAGGCTTAGAAACTTCATTGAAAATGAATTTAATAACTAGAGTAGGTATGATTACGGATCGGAAAGATGAAAATTTAAGTAAAGTACTGGAGTATTGCAGAACGGAATGGCCAAAGGACAGAAACCATGTACCTGAAGGTTTGAAATTTTATTGGCAAATTAGACATAAATTATATGCAGAGAATGGGTTATTATTTTATGAAGATAGGGTAATGGTTCCTAGAACATTGATAAACAAAATGTTACAGATATTACATGAACCACGTATGGGTATCACGAAAACAATAGAAAGAGCTAAAACATTGTTATATTGGCCTCATATGAGACGGGATATAGAGGATATGATATTACGCTGCCACATATGTGAAAAATATCGACCGGCAAATATAAAACAAGCTATGATACCACATGCGGTACCAGAACTTCCTTTTGAAAAAGTAGGAGTAGACATTTTAGAATACCAAGGAAAAAGTTTTTTAGTTTTAGTAGATTACTACTCAAAATGGATTGAACTCGAGCAATTAAGTAATAAAACAGCGGAAAATGTAAAACTAGTCTTGAAGAAAATTTTTATGATACATGGCATTCCAGAAATAGTGATTGCGGACAATCAGCCATTTAATTCTTACATATTAAAAGATTTTGCTAGGGAATGGAATTTTAGATTTATATTTTCAAGCCCTAGATATCCTGCCTCAAATGGACAGGCAGAAAAAGCCGTTCATATAACTAAAATGATGCTGAAAAAAGCAAAGGAAGAAGGTAGAGATATAGATATGTTTCTGTTAGAGTATCGGGCAACTCCGATTCCGGCTATAGGTTATTCACCGTCGGAAATGTTGATGAACCGTAAGTTACGCACAAAACTGCCAATAAGAAAAATAGCATTAAAACCTAAAGTTCCCCATGATGTTAAGAATAGGTTAGAAAAAGGAAAGAAAAGGTTAATAGGAATTAGAGAAAGAGGAAAGATAAGGAAAGAAGTTGAATTTAAAAAAGGGGATTATGTAGCTTATTGGAAAAATAGAAAGTGGGAACCCGCAATTATGGAATCATCCCATAATAGTCCAAGGTCGTATATTATTAGAAATGAAAACAATAATCTTATAAGACGAAATACACAACACCTAAGAAAATCTTGGACTAAGCCATTAATTAGAGAAGTAGAGGGAAACCAACCTACAAATCAAGCAGTCGCGAATGATAGCAATATCTAACGAGAACACATTGACGTCGAAACACCATCCATTTCGCAGAAATAACAATTCAACATCAACGATAGCTACGTTACTAGATACGGGCGACGAGTAAAAATGCCTGAACGCTTCCAGCCGTAAGGACCAGCGAAAGAAGGGAGATGATGTATATGTTGGCAACACTAAACATATTTGAGATGTGTCACTCATACTCATCGAACGCAAATAATAGTAATTCTACAGTAAGCAGTATTAATATAGAAGTCAAGAAATAAAGAATTATAATAGGAGCTCCGTAGTTTTAATTAAGCAAGTCCTATACAACAGTGGCATCTGCAATAGTAGTATCCGACTTTTGACTAAAATTTATTACATCGCAAATTGGGTTCAAAAGTTCGACATCCTGAATGAAATCATCATCAAATAAAAGTTGAATTATATTTTGTTTTGGTTTTTTTGTTGTATTATCTGTTACAGTTGCCTTCATATGATCCCAAATTGTTAATTAATGACCCATAACTAATTCTGTATTAACACCATCTTGTCTCAGCAGGTAACTTGATTCTAGTACCGCGTCTTTTAACTACATAACTTTCTAAATATGGATGCTTAAATTCCTTTAATATAGAAGTTACTTTCATTGTTAAGTTTTGTCTAGCACGTCTTTAGCTAATAAATTAGTTGTATGGGAACTACGTGTTGTATGCCACAAAATATGCTTAGACAGTTGTCCCAATTTAAGCATAGCTGATGCATTGTCTGAGTGCACGGCCACAACGCAGCCTGCCTCGCCTAGCACTGCACTTAACACCATATAAGTTTAGTGTGAGATGGTCAAATTTTGTTCTTGCTAGGTGCGATGGCTGCGTTGTGGCCGTGCACTGAGACTATAGCATAAATGTTAGTATCATATAGTAGATCCTTAGATTTATCGATAGCTTCAATAACTAAATCAAATAAATTGTCTGCGGTTTCTGAAATTCCACTGAGGTCCCACTCATCAACGAAAGCTGCAGATTCACCTGCATTGTGTAACATGCATACTACTGTTTTCATATTAGTTGATGAATTTCTCCACCCATCTATCAATAATACACTGTTATTACTGATATTGCCATTAATCTTTATGATTGAATTTTCGTAAGCTTTGTCTGCGTCCAGGTGCGGATTCAGGGGGGGTCACGGGGGTCATGACCCACCCAAAAGCGCTCGCTGTTTAAAAAACAAAATTGACCCAACTAAAAAAGGAAAACAAAAAATAACCAAACGATCAAAACCGACCCAACATTTTTGCAAATTAAAAAAAATTACCTTGAAAGTCAACAACATATTGATCTATACTCTTTCTAAGGGGAGCAACAACGGTGCGGTCCAGGGGTCCGGACCCCTCATTTATGGAGCCCAGCCAGCTCCTTTATTAGGTAGACTCAATATTAAATGAAAGTTTTTCGAACCCATATGAGTCTACGCCCACTAGCGAATAAAAAATTATTGGAGATTACAATAATCGAAAACAGTTTTATATAATTTTTTTGAACATACATTGTACAAAAATTTATAATTATAATTTTAATTTATTTATTGATTTACGAATTTACTAAATTCGTTTTGTTGAGATTGTTTGAAATTTTTGTATGCGAAACTTTTCATTTTATATCGTACAAGCAAATGTTGTAAAACCCATAGAATCTTTGAACCCAAATGCTTATGATAACTTATAGAGTAAAGCCAGTCTCTTATCTGTTCTCTTTCAATATCAGTTGAAAAATTTAAGTTTGTTGTTCTTTGCTATTGGTTTGAGACTCCCACGACTTTAAATATGAAGTCCATAACCCACGTGCGCATTAATTTAGTGGACAAATCATTTTTACTCTTTTTCAGGGGCGTGAACCAGAAAGAGAAATGGAAGAAAAGAAGAAAGTCACGAAAAAACCCCAAAGAGCCGTAATAAACATCATCGAGGAAATGCCTTTAACGGAGAGTCAAAGATTACCTTTACCCACAATCTGGGTATGTTTAAAATGCTTAAACACCAAAAATAACCAGGAAACGATCACTACCGGGGCTTTCGGAACCGACACTCGCAGGTAGAACCACTGACATATAGAATGGACTGCTCATCAGGAAATTTTCATGGCACCAATTCGACGAACCTTTTCTCACTGACATGTAAACACGTCATTTACATTTGAAAATTAAAATTTTTTATATTCGTTTTTGGACGATGGGAACAAAATAAATTTTTGTTAAAAAAAATTAGAAATGCAATTTTGATGTTATTTACCTTTTAAAATGCTTTTTTTCATTAATTACAAATATTTATATTAAATCATACGAGGTTCTCTACTCCTGTTTCATCTAAATGTCAGTGATTCCGAATCTTATGGCGAAACGACACGGAAATAAAAAAATCACAATACCCATCAATTTTTTGTAAATATTCTGACATTAGTTCAAAGGAAAAAATGAAATCAGGTATGGCGACTTTAATATCGTGCAACCGTTGTGGCGGTTTATTTTAAATTTTGCTTAAAATCATTCCAGAATTTTATTTACCGTTCTTATTTTACGGCAAAGATAAAAAAGTTATTGTGTTTTGTGGTTTATTGAAAGCCAAGAGTAAAAATATTTAAGAAAACGGAAAAGTGTGCAGTTTTTGAATGTCAAATTTCATTTTTTCAAGTTTGGCACTGTCTGGTTTTATTTCTGCCAGTGAATGCACTGAACTCTTAACACGAAATTTAACAAAATTTGAGTTCAGTGAAAAAATGGGCTTATGGATGAGCGAGAGGACTATACTTTTCTATACTTTGTGGTGCCATGAGTTTGTATGGGAATAATGTCGAATAATGCGAAAGCCCCAGATTCAGCAGAGCGATAAGTTTATGCACCCTAGCAACTGTCTTCCAAGCAGAGGTGTACGCTCTGCTCACATATCACTTTGTTCATACCCAGCAAACCAAATTTTAAGATATCTTACCGAATTCGTTACGGAAATTCGTATATTTTTCCCGAATTCGCAATCGATTTCTGAACAAATTCGGAACGAAAAATATATGAAGGGGTTGACACGACATCGTTACAAAAATTCTTTTCGAATTCGTTACGAAATTTAGTAAAGATTTAACAAAGCTTTTTACCCCTAATATAAAAAAGCTTTGCTAAATCTTTACTAAATTTCGTAACGAATTCGAAAACAATTTTTGTAACGATGTCGTGTCAACCGCTTCATATATTTTTCGTTCCGAATTTGTTCAGAAATCGATTGCCAATTCGGGAGAAATATACGAATTTCCGTAACGAATTCGGTAAAACATCTTAAAATTTGGTTTGCTGGGAAATTGCATTATAAAATAAATTCACAAAAAGGCCACTCGCGCACTTCACTCAAAGACTCACGATTTCACAATGAAATTTGACAGGAACGTTCCGATTTCTTTCCTACTTCTTTAAGAAAATTTGTTACCGGCTTCTTTATGACATTGTTGCGAAATTTTTTCCGAATTCTTTTTGAACTAGTTCCGACTAATCGCCACATACAAAGCTTTAGTTTTTGTTGTTGTATTACTTCCGAAAACCTTTCGACTTGTAGGAATTCGGAAAGTTTGGTTTGCTGGGTCGTAGCTTCGTAGTTCATTTACATACATTTGGAAACTACGAAGCTCCTTCGCATCTATGCAGCTGAAAAGCCTCTCAATTTCATTTCGGAGTTTCGTAGTATCGTAGTTTGTTTTTTGACAGCTGTGTTGTACGCATTTCGATCCGGTGGTAATACAATTCAAATTTAAATCAAAACTACGAAACTACAAGACATTGAACAACTGAAAAATGACAGAAATACCCCTACTGTAGAGCATGAGAATTTTTAAGTTTGGCGATTCTTTAATATTTTTGAAAATCAATTGTATCGCGACTTTTGCCCATGTCCAAACTAACTTGAGATCTAAATTTTTGTTGGACCTCCCGTAAACATTATTAGTTGTTGCGCCAATGCCTTTTCTTTATGTTTTGATTTGCAAACTCTGAAGTTAGCTGCACTCATAAGAAAGCGTCTTCATCAAAAACACATTAGGGCACTCTTTTTTTAATACACCAGTTTTGTTTTGTTGTTGTTGTTGTTTTTTTAGGAGCAGACATTTTTTTCCACCACTTTTAATTCCGTGAAAATTCTAGATCCGCGCCTGGCTGCGTCGAAATTTTTCGTCGATTAGGTATATGTTCTGCTTACGCAGGTCGTAAATTTTTAATGAAACGTTGGAAATATCAAGAATCTATAGTAATTAAATTTTAAAGAAAATATAACTATCAAAAAATAATTCGGCAACAATGCAAAATACAAAAATTATATGTTCATTAGAACTCGAAAGAGAAGAAAAAGTATGTCAAGGTCTTTTTTAAGCAGCCAGACATTTCCATGTAAAAGGGCGATGTGTTGTTGCCGAGAGTCATAAAAAAAACTCGAACCGAGGAAAAGAACAATAGAATTAGGAAAAACCGGCAACAACGTAACAACGTTCTTAGGATCTGGTGATTTGAGTTTACCAATGGGATGATTAGTAAAATCGTATGATGAAATCCCTATGTAGAGTAAAAAACAGTTATTTTATGTTTTCAGTATCCAACGCTTGAGGATTTTTGGAAGTTAAAAGTTAGTCTGTGCGAGAATTTGTTTAGAGTCTGGTCTAAAATTCGTTGGAGTGAAGTCTATTCGGGAATTTGCTAAAAGTCGATTTGAGAATTAAGTAGTTAGTATTGTCGCGAATTTGGAATAAAATTATTACTATTATTTAACGATTTATTGTGTATTGCGGGAAAAATTTGGACCTGACAAAAATTATTAGTGATGAAAATAAAATAAATATTGTGTTGGATTATTGTGTTTTTTTTATTATTAGCCTTGTTTTGAATTATTAAAGATTATTAAGAAAATTATTGATTACCACTTCAGAAGTGGGATAAGGATTCAGCCACAGGATTTTGATTCGGCTACAGAATTTTGATTATTAAATAATTTTGATTAGTGACTTCTAAATCAACCAATAAATAATTTTGATTATTAAAGATTTAAAGAATTTTGATTAGTAAGAGATTTAAAGTAACGAATAAAGAATTTTGATTAGTAAGAGATTTAAAGTAACGAATAAAGAATTTTGATTAGTAAGAGATTTTTGAAAAGTGAGTTTTGAATCGGGTGGTCAGTCATCAGCGGAATAGGGGGAATAACATGTAGCATAACATGCACGTGCCGTAACTATTCCGGACTGGTGGAAGTGCGATCATAACCTAGCGGTGGCCACTGGTAACTATCCTATGAGAGAGGATAGGCTAACATGATCGGGCTAGTCCCTTCCAAGTAAGGTTGGCGTGAGGCTAATAACCTCACCCGTTAAAAACAAACATTACGGAACGAGCAACATGCCTCGGATACTGGAACAAACAACGACGACCACCACGGCAACGAAACAGGCAAAGTGATTTAAGAATTTTCTCATGGAACGTACGAACTCTGTACAGAACTCGAGCTACACAACACCTGGCCGATACCCTGTCAACATATAAAGCTGACATTACCGCCATTCAGGAGATGCGATGGACAGGGAATGGTGTTTTGCAAAAACCTGATTATGACGTATATTACAGCTCTCATACGAAACACCATGTGCTCGGGGTAGGTTCTATGTTCAGCAAAAGGATGAAGCCTACCATTATCGGCTTTAAAGCAATAAACGAAAGGCTATGTACCCTTCGTGTGCGAGGCAAATTTAAGAACATCAGCCTCATAAACGTTCACGCACCTACAGAAGAGTCCCCGGACGATGAAAAAGAAGAATTCTTCGAAGTAGTTGAACGAGAACTTAATGCCTGCCCCAGATATGATGTAAAAATCATATTGGGAGACCTGAACGCCAAAGTAGGCCAGGAGCCCGTATACAAGCAATATGTCAGCATCCACAGCTTGCATGAGAACACTAATGACAATGGGCAGCGAGTTATAGAGATGGCAGCAAGTAAGAACTTGGTCGTTGCAAGTACCAGATTTGCGCGTAAAGATATCCATAAAGCCACCTGGATATCTCCTGATGGGGCAACTCGCAATCAAATAGACCATGTGTTGATAGACCGCCGCCACCTTTCGGGTCTGATGACGGTACGAACGTACCGAGGTGCCAACTTCGACTCGGATCACTATCTTGTTGGTATGGTGCTCCGAGAGCGCATTACAACGCTGAAAAGCTTTGTATCCGCTGATCAGGCTCGAATCAACACAGCTGCACTCCGCAACGAAATGGCCAGAAACAGCTACGGTCAGGCGTTAGAACTCGCGCTCAAAAGAGCAAGTCCTGGAGATGAGATGCCGGGCGTCGACGAGAGCTGGACCCGCCTTAAAAATACTGTCATTATTACTGCTGATTCCATCTTAGGCAGAAGTCGTAGAGATCGGAACGACTGGTTCGATAATGAATGCAAGCTGGCAACTGAACGTAAGAATGCTGCGTATCGAGCAATGCAGCACTCTCAGAGAACACGAGCACGCGAAGAGAAATATAAAGAGCTCAGAAAAGAAGAAAAGAGAATTCACAAATGAAAAAATGAAGCCTGGGAGAAAAATCTCGTTTGTGAACTAGAACGCTACAGAGAGCGACGGCCGCACCAGGCGCGGGAGTTCTACCGAAGAGTACGCGGTATGACGCAATTCACACCTCGTTGCACATACTGCAAGGACAAAGAAGGGAATCTGATCACCGATCCTCAAGGCATCTTGGAGCGATGGGAAGAGCACATTCATGAATTCCTAAATGGCGAGCTAACTGAGGATTTGGAGGCTCCACCAATATCTGACGATAATGCTATGCTGTCACCACCAAGCTTAGCAGAAGTTAACAGTGTCATCACCCAGCTCAAAAACAACAAGGCCTCGGGTGCAGACAGCATCCCTGCGGAGCTGGTTAAATATGGAGGGCCTACATTACACCAAGCGATTCATGAATTAATTGTGCAAGTATGGGAGCAGGAAGCGATGCCAGAAGACTGGAGAAAAGGCATCCTCTGCCCGGTACATAAAAAAGGAGATATCACAACGTGCAGCAATTATCGTGGTATAACTTTGTTGAGTAGTGCGTATAAGATTTTTTTCGCCATCCTACAAAACAGGATGCCCCCATACGCTAGAAATATCGTAGGCCAATACCAGTGTGGCTTCAGCCCAGGCAAATCAACAACCGATCAGATTTTCACTTTGAGGCAGGCTATGGAAAAATGTCTAGAGTTTCAAAACTCAATCCAACACCTCTTCATAGACTTTAAAGCCGCCTATGATAGCATAGCCAGAGTAGAACTCTACAAAGCCAAGAGAGAATTCGGCATTCCCTACAAGCTGACAAGACTATGTAGGTTGACCATGACCAATGTGACAAGCCAAGTAAAGGTATGCGGAATACTGTCCAGACCAATCAACATCTATAATGGACTCCGGCAAGGGGACGGTCTGGCCTGCCTCCTTTTCAACCTGGCGTTGGAGAAAGTGATCCGAGATTCGGGCGTGACATCAAGGGGCACAATCCTCCAAAAGTCCACCCAATTACTGGCTTACACAGACGATATCGACATCATTGGAAGAACATCAACAGCTGTACAGGAAGCTTTTATTTAGATTGAGCGGGCGGCAGGAAATCTAGGACTGCACATCAACGAAAGCAAAACAAAGTACATGGAAGCCTCGTCTGCAAGAACACCTAACATTGGTCCCACAATCAAGGTAGAGGAACACGAGTTTGATGTGGTAAAATCATTTGCCTACACGCGCGACTGCTAAAAGCCAACAAAGCCTACTATAGCCGCCCCGATGCCAGAGTCGCGATAGAAATGGTTGGGGTTAGGTGGTTGTGGCAGTTCCTTCCTACTTCTCTCTTCCCCTTCACTATCTATCGACTAGAGCTTGCTGTTTGACATTGCACCCTATACGAAGAAAATAGATTGTCGACAGTACAAAGGGCTTTCCCTGAGCTCTAGTCTTCCACATAAAAAAAAAAATAATCTGTCAAGGCTCTTCAAATCCAAGCATCTAACTATAACGTCTAAAGTTTTACTATATAAGACGATGGTCTTGCTGGTCCTCACATATGCATCCGAAACGTGGGTGCTTAGCAAAAAGCACTCTAACCTCTTGGCGGTGTTCGAGAGGAAAATACTTCGGAGGATTGTTGGCCCCGTATGTGAGGAAGGACGATTCCGGAGACTCTACAATGACGAGATCTACGAGCGCAATCGCGACATAGATGTTGTGAGGAAAATAAAGCTCGGTAGACTCCGGTGGGCAGAACATCTAGCTCGTATGAGTGAAGATGAGCCTGCTCGGAAAGTTCTCTGCGGTAAGACTTATGGGGTGCGACAGCGAGGGAGACCCAACCTCCACTGGAAGGATGGCGTAGACCAGGACGCTCAAAGCATAGGGATGCGAAACTGGATGACATCGGCTCAGAATCGGGACCGGTGGAGAGAACAGTTGCGAGAGGCCAGGACCGGATCCCGGTTGTAGAGCCGTTAAGAAAGAAGAAGAAGAGTATTGAATCGACGAATAAAGAATTTTGGTTAGCGATGGAGAACAGCGTGCTTCCAGAAGACAGCTCAGTGAAGCAGATTAAGCAGCGGTTGAAGAATTTAGGATTATCAACAACTGGACGACGCGATACGCTATTATCACGACTTAGGAGCCATGAAGACAGACAGGAGCGACGAGAACCAGAGCCTCAATGCGTCAACGAGGAAATCAGCGAAGAGGGCGCATGTGGAGAACCTAGTACTAGTGAATTGGACTTTGTGAGACATGAACGAGATCTCTTGGCTCGAGAGAACAAAGTATTGCAGAGAGAATTGGAGTTGGAGCGGGCATCGAGGGATAGAGGAGAAGATAGAGGAGCTCCGAATACAAACTTTGTTAAGGATTTGACTCCCAGTAACGGTGGAATAGAAGACTTCGAAAATTGGTCGTTACAAGTAAAGGCAGTGAAGGACGCCTATAAAGATCATTATAATCGGATGCCTGCGAGCCCGAGCACTCACGTGGTTACGCTCTAAGCCAGAGCACATCAAATATAATTATGGTGAGTTGATGCGAGAATTAAAGTATTTGTTTGGACGAACTAGCAGCAGAATAGCAGCCCGCCGAGAATTTGAGGCCAGAAGATGGAATGCATCTGAGGAATTTATGGACTACTTCTACGCCAAAGTAGAACTTGGAAATAAATTAGCATTGGACGACGACGAAATGATTGAATACGAGTTGAGATGGATCAATGATCTACAGGTAAAGAACCAGGCAAGAATGAAGCAGTTTCGAAGTTTGAGAGAATTATTGGATGTCATGAGCTACATTACTATTGGGACGAGAGACGAGCGCAGGAAAATCCTAGATAGGAATGTGCGAAAGGACGAGCGGAGGACTCTGCCAACAGGTGGTAGGGATGTCATAAGAGATTTGTCAGATATGAAATGTTTTAATTGCGGATTTCGAGGACATTTGGCTGCCGATTGCAGGAAACCGAAAAGGAGTTGGGGAACTTGTTTCAAGTGTGGAGAATTGGGACACAGAGCTGAAAATTGCAGCAAGGAAGGAACCAGACCAAACGTGAATCCATCCACTAGACATCATCCGGAGTATAGAGTTGACGTAAAATTTTTTGGAACTGGACGAGAATTGACGTTGGACGCGATAGTGGATCCGGGATCACCGATATCATTAGTCACCGAGAGAACAGCAGATGGAGAGCAACTAATGTACGGCCCCTACAGAGGAAATGCATTTTATGGACTTAATTCGTCACAAGTGGAAATTAGAGGCACCACTGAACAACCGATTGAAATCAATGGAGTTCGACTAATACAGAATTTTTATGTAGTTGCTGATCACACATTGCAGAACGAAGAATTATTATTGGGAAGGGACTTTATTAACAGTCCACAAATAAGATTTATTATTGAAGGCAATTCGCTATATGTTGGAAAAAAAGGTGATGATTTGTTGAATATACTATTGGTTGGCCCAGAGAATGAGGACGAAGATTTGTTATCTAAGTTAAGTATCGATAAAGTAGAATTAGTAGTTGAAGAGAAAATAAAAAAGTATTTTGAAAATTATATTGAATCTTTGAAATTATATTGTTTGAGTAGTTCCAATAATTTTCAGGCTAGTATTTGTTTAAAAAAAGAAGAACCATTTGCTTTTCAGCCTAGGAGAGTTTCATACGCGGAAAGGGCAATATTACAGGAGATAATTAATGATATGTTACGATAAGAAAATTATTCGGCCAAGCTTATGACCAAAGCCGCTCCACCCAAACTTGCAATGTCCCCTCATCGGCGCCCAACAGCTCGCGATGCCTATTTATTGCGGGAATTATTTAGATTTAGTACAGTTATTTACATTCAGTCAGCTGTTAACGCTTTTCTTATGCCGGCTCCAGACTCACGCCGTGAACACCCGCGAGCACCCGTGAACGGGAGTGTGGATGGTTTTCCCGCCAATTCACGGGGTTCGTGTCTGTTCGCGCTTTGTTCCCCGTTTCGAGTGGATTTTTCGCGGGCTCGCGGCCGAGAAACGCGAAATTCGCAGTAGGTGTGTGTGGAAAAGCAAATTGATAGTAGTTATTAAAAAAGAGTACATTGTGGAATAAAGACTTAGAAATTAAATTTCTGGAATATTACCAAAGAGAGCCACTAATATGGGACGCTAAGCATCCATTATTTAAGCCGGGTTTTCATTAGTAGAGTTAGTGCTAGAGTAACTGGCGTACTTTTAAGTTGTAGAGTAACTTTACCACGGTGCTATCCCACTCTACTCTACTATAAGCGAGTACTTTACCTACCACTACCACTTACGTTTTCATTAGACTAGTTCACAGGATAGTTAGTACTCGCTCAGCCCAACTAACACAAAAGGTTTTAAAAATGTTGTAAGAATCTTTACACAACCTTTTAATAAGTGTGGAAGTTTTATAATTTAGTGTTGGAAACGTTTTGCCAACATTAAAACAACATTTATATACCCCAAATAGGCGCAGGTTTATACAGCAAAATTGCTTTGTACGTGTCGTACATAAAGGTTGTTTAATCGCTTGTCCAGCAAATTATACCACTTTTACACAGTAACTGATAAAGCTGTTTTAAAACTGTATAATAAGATATTATACAGAACTATTTGTCTGTATAAGTCGCTATATAACTTTTAAAAAACATTTTTATACAACCTTATATCCGTAAATTTTAGAGGATTATTGTAACCATTTTGTTGTATATCTATTTTCATTAGATATTATTAAAAAACATTATGGTAACATAATTGCTATTTACTTACTCACTTGGCATTCGTTTAATTTTAATATTTTACGCCATGTTAACTTTTTGCATATTATGATGACTTCATTATAGTCATCTTATAATAATATGACAGTTTTAAATTCTAATATTGGCTTTGGCGGAGTGAAAATTACTTGCAAAGTTCACTTTACTGTTGAAAGTCTTGGTAATAATTCGAATAGGTACAACGCGCCATAAAAATAATGAAAATTTAACAAATGTTAATATTAAACTAATTTTTGAATATTAATTATTTTATGATATTATCAAAACGTACCACTTTTTTTTCGAATCTATGAAAATATGGTATCTTCTGCGTACATTTTTGAAATCATTTGTAGAAGTGGAAAAGAAAAAAATTTTTTTTTATTTTATAACCGGTTTTTCTAATATGGCGGCTTCCCTTTGCTTACCATTTTCAAAACCAAAATGTCTTCTCTTGCAGTAAGGTTATTTTACTTTTATTGAAACTATTAAAAAGTAATTTAGATACTTGAAAGATAATAATATTTTATAAGAAGTAAATTAGGGATAAAATAAGTATCAATAATAGAATTATAGAACAATGGGCTGTGCAAAAGTATTTTGCGTGATATTTTTGCTCCCAGGATTATTCATTAGCTGTATAACCAGCTCTTACAATTACCTTTATAACACATTTTTGCTCATATTACAGCAGTTTTTATTCTTTATTGCTATATAATGGTTTTATTAAAGAGCGACTTGCAAGATTTTTAATACGCATGCGCATAATTGAGAAACAAATATAATTTTTACCATAGACTAGACCCAATTCTAGAAACCATTTCTTGAATTCTACAAAACATATGTTACATAAGATGGGCTAAAACTCTTGTGTTCTGGTAGTCCATCTACATTAATATTTAGAGAAATGGTTTGTGGATTTATTTCTTCATTCAACAAGTACTTCCTAAGGCAAATCGATAAGCCATGTTACCAGTAGGAACCATTGTTGCCCATATATCCTTTAAAACAACGAGTTCTCACTGCAAGTTTTATCATCTGCGGGGCAGTGTTGTAAAATCGTACATGCTTCTGTTACAGAATTTGTTATGGCAGAATTAAAGTCCACGTCTTCATTATGAATCGGTTCTGTTTTTGTTTCATTTTCTTTCGAAAATTGCCGCTTCGGTTAACATTATTCCATTTCAAAAAATCCATTATAAAATCTCATGTAATTCACTAAATTGTATACCAATCAAGCTCAAAAAAAGCAAGAATAAGTCGCTTATAAATACTGTACTGTGCACTTGACTGAAAAGCAGAGCGAGAGCTACCCATGAACATATTTATTATTTGTACCAAAATGTGTAACCACAAAATAGTTGTAAGAGATTGTTATAGATGCATATTACACTTTTTGGTTGAAGGAGGGTTGTTTAAATGCTAACTTTATTTATTTAATAGAGCTTTAATAAAGTAGCTCTATATAAGCTTATATACCAGCCTTTAAGCTCAAAAAGCAATAATGTTTTATAACGTAGTTGTGTAAACCTTTAAATTGATATTATATTCAGCTTTAATACAGAAAACACTTGCTTTATAATTACTTTATAGATTGGTTGTTAAAGTATTTATAAAATAATTATAAATGTAAAAATGAATTCGAATACCTTTAAGTTTCATAAATGGTTTCAAGGCAACATTTATATAAACATTATACAATATTTAATAAACTAGTTTTATAATTTTGCCGTATAAGTATTCTCACAATTTTATTTGTTAGCTAAATGGCATTGGAGTGCAAAATACAATTAATAAAACATTAATTCAGCCAAGAAGTATTTACACATGCAATTAAAAAACATATATAAAACAATTTAGTTGTAAGGTGATGCATCTGTGCTAGTTGGGAGTATACTCTACCACTAAGTCTACTAATGAAAACGCGGCATTATGCCGGGTTTTCATTACTAGAATTAGCGGTAGAGTAACTGGCGTACTTTTAAGTGGTAGAGTAACTTTACCACGGTGCTATCCCACTCTACTCTACTATAACCAAGTTTTAGGCGACTTCACAGGATAGTTAGTACTCGCCGAGTATACTCTACCACTAATTATACTAATGAAAACCCGGCATTAAAGATAAAAATAAAAATAATGATGCTTGGGTCCGTATTAGTGCACAGATGGAGGTTCCAGTAGCGGATGATTCATTATCTAGATCTAGGAAATATAAAAAGATGGTTAAGAATACCATGCTTTCAGGGCTGGCGTATTCTCGTCATCCACCATCTCCTTTTCCTCCATTGTTTTTTAGATTCCTTTGTACATTTAATATGTATGCCTTTGTACATTTAATATGTATGTAGAGAGACGTTCGCGTCGCGCGGAGTTCACGCCGTAAATTCTCTGCGTGAATTCACGGCGTGAGTCTGGAGCCGGCTTTAGACTAACGATCAGGTCCAGAGGGGCTAAAATGCGAAGTATGGCGACTACGAATAAAATTTGTAGTGCAAAAAGTAGGTAACTTTTGTTTTTTCGTAAAACAAATGTCAATTTTTGGTTTTTATTTTATTTTTGTCTTTTCATGTTATCTTTAAGTAATTAAAAACCCTACAAAGTAACACCGAGTTATTTCATTGAAATCTACTGCTTCCAGATTCTGAAGTCCCACAAAATGTTGTGTTTGCCAATCACTCAAAACAGTTACCCAGTTATTACATTTAGGCGGCAATATGCACTTATTGAAATATACATAGATCAACTGTGTACAGGAACATAGTTGTTATACATATATCAATCAATCCAATGAATTTCATGCAATCTAACAGACGCAAAGTTCGTTTTTAACTATCTAAAAAATCAACCAGCCAGTGCTGAATTAACTTCAATTAAAAACCTCTTTGTTGAACCGGAAAGCCAAATACAACTAATATTGTGCAACTGTTTTTCAAATAATTGTAGGGAACAAATACCGCAGGAATTGTCCAAAACAATTATACCGCGACGAGCATCTCTCTAATCGGCCATTATTCACACTAATCCATGTAATTGATTACACTAGTTTACAGTACATCTGTTGCCGGGAAAGTTTTTACTGTTTCTGACTACATATGGTATGCTAAGTAAAAATATATAAGTAGAATTTTTTGATCAGCTCTAGTTTATGAATTATAACGAAGGATGTTTTTTTTAGAAAAAATACTCTCACCGTACTAAAATATTTTATTTAAAAAAACTACAAACTGCATTGCATGCAGAATACTCCCACCTATCTAAAACTGTGAAAGTGAAGGTTCTACCCTACCAACTTCCAGAGATATGAGCCATCAAAGTCAAAATTTTGCTTTTTTTAACAAAAATATCAACTTCAACTACCTTTTTCCCCAAAAATACATAGTTAGTCAATATTTTTTTTTCCAAAATTGGAAAGCATGGACAATTTCCTATAAATAATGTTGAGACAATTTTTGTGTTACGGCCTTTATTTTTGAAGATATTAGCAAATTTTGATGTTAAAGTTGGCTTTATTTGGTACTTTTCGTCATAAGCTTATGTGAAAATTGTACCAAATGAAACCAATAAAACTCGAGCTGATACAATAAAACTGAGTGTAGATTCGAAATCAGTGACCTCAAATTAGTAAAAAAACATTAAAATATTTTATGCAACAAAAAAAAAGTTTGATTTTGTAAACTAGTGTTATCATTGCAGTGAGGAGCACCAATCGGTTGAAACAATTTATAATTCATGGTTTATTCTAGCGAAAGCAAATTTTCCAGCAGTTAGCTTCTGCCACTTTTATCTAACACAATTCCATGGGAATTGCGCTGCAAACTGGAAACTAAGTGCTAAAATCGTTTTTGGTAAACCACTCGGCATTAGAGACCACTTCATTCGCCATTGGGAAACGAGTTAATTCCCAGGACTGTTTATGAAATTAAACAGCGCAACCGGCGCTCAACAATAACCAAAGCAACATTATCCTCGGTGCTGAACATCACTCTGGAACACTTGCCATGTCTATATTCTCAGATGGCGCCACTTTTCCTTCCTTCTAATGGAATTTTCATTTTGTGTTCAAGCGGGAATCAGGCTCCATGTTGACAACTCCTCGCGCTTCAGGCTCCTCTTCGGGGACTAATATTATGACAATTATGACGGCTCTGCTGTTTGTACACACATATACAGCAACCTTGTCTGCATTATACCAAAGGATCACTCATGTACTCCGAATCCAATTGAAATTCATAGGTGCTTGAGAATATCCTGCCGAGTGGGTATTAGGGGTTCAATTTAGCAACGGAGCAGCAGGTGATGGCATGGATTTAGGCAATCGGAAATGACGGGGCTCCGCCGGAACATAAAGAAGTTTAGGATTGGGCTGGGCTTGGCAAGGGTCCCTTTCTATTAAAGCAGACATAGTGCTCTGTAGTCCTTTAATTTGGTTTTAATCGAAATTTGCCCTCGTCTGCTTCATACGCTCAACCTAGAGAACCTTCATGCATGCACTTTTATCCTACTACTGCACCTTACGTCTGCATACTCAGTACCAAGAAAATTGAATATCGATCCTGCCAGAATCAATCGCGAGCTCCCAACCTAACCACATCAAAAGCCCAGGCAATTCCCGGCCCCTCGAATTTTCGCTGGCAGATGAATAAATTAAGGAAAATGCGGAAATATTGTAGGCAAATATTTACTTTGATTTTTTTCCATGTAATTTTAACGAATGGACTCCGCCCGCAACATTTGCGCACTATTTGAGAAAAAATAACACCATTCATAAATTATGCTCGGTTTGTGATGCACATTTCTGTGAGTCACATTGTCAACAGTCACTGAATCTTGTGTTCGATAAAATTTTAATGCATAAATTTGCATTTCAAGCAATCGAGTTAAGGTTTATTGCTTAGATTGACGATTTGAATTGTTGAATTGGATATAAATAATGGGATCCGAATATGGATTCTGTGTTGCAAGCTTAACATGATAACAGCGGGAGTAACATGGAAAATTAGCTAGGATACAACTAGTGACAATTTGTGGAGTAAACAATGAAAGTTTGGTAATGTGTTGTAAATGGACAGTTAGCCTTATGCTCAGATTGCAAATGTATGTATGCAAATTCCAGAGCAGGCTCAGTACTAAGGAATTATCTCAACCTTGACTTATTATAACCAAAATCTAATTTTGCGTATAAACGATGGAGACGCTTTCGAACCTCTGATTGCTGGATCCTTTATTGTATTTTGCGTAATCGTGTAAATTATGAAATTCCCCGAGTGAAAATAAAAACTAGCACGCAGCTAGCCTGCATCAGGTGCGCACCAGCACGCACGGCGCCACAGCTAGCACGCATAGCGAACAAATGCACATTTTTACTAGGGTTTCTTCGTCCTCTACAATTTTTTAAAGCAATTCAGGCGATTTCGTGCATCCCTGTGGGCGCGGGTGCATCCCTGTGGCGGTTGCATGCATCCCTGTGGCGGGCAAGTTTTATTTTTACTCGGGAACAAAACTAGCACGCACACTCCAGCCACAGGGATCCACGCTTCCGCCACACAGATGCACGAAAGCCTGTATTGCTTTAAAAAATTGTTTAGGACTAAGAAAAGGAGCAACTATCTTGGTGACCATAAAGGGTGCCAATAGCATACTCAGAAGTTGATATCCTCAATATCAACAGGCTGAACCAGAGAAGCAACCATCGGGGTTAGCAGGAGAAACCCTCGTTATGCCACGTGAATCTCGCTAACCAAATCCTTCTGTGATTTCCCCGGAAGAGGGCCCTAAAATCCTCTCTATTTCGGGAAATACTAGAAAACGATATTTAAATAGTGCCGGGGATGTGAATGTTAAAATAAGAAAATAAGAGGAGTTCCTACGAGTCACACAGCGCTACCAATGACAATGGTAGTGGATTGGTGGTCGATCTCGCTAGCTCGAACTCGATGTTAGTAAGTTTAACAATGTTCTGGCACAAAAATATTCATAAGATGACGTGGCAGTCACCAGGTGGGGTAACAAATAATGAAATTGACCATGTCCAAATTGGGAGGAAAGGAACCACGGGTATTATTGGTTGTAAGAGCAGGGTAGCGTACTGTTGCTCGGACCACTATCTAGTCAAAGTGAAATTTAGAACACAGGTAACGACCAAAAGACAGAGAGTAAACACATTCAAGTACGAGAAGTAGTCCGCGAACATAAGGGCAGCAGAAGAGGCACTATTGACTGCTTCGAGAATGAAGGTCTGAAATTGAAGAAGGAAACCAGAGCCACCGCAAGGCCCCCCACAAGAGCTAAGATGGAAGTCTTCATGCTAAAAAGAAGAACCGCAGACAAGCTGTACAGAAAGAAAAAGAGAGAATATCTAAACAAAGGATCTTACAGATGCAGGAAGACTTCAATGAACGGAGAATCATATATCAGCAATAAATTTCAACCAATAGCGGACATCTGCAAAGACATAAATGCGAATCTATGGGTATATTCAAAAACTCTGAAACTCTGCATGACTGCAAAATTCAGTAATTGGAAGTTTGTAGCTGAATCCTGCATAATGTGGCAATGATGAGTTTTTGAATTTACCCTGTTAGTAGACCCTTCTAGGATAAAAGAAAGGTGGAGAGAATATTTTCAAAAGTTATTGAATCCAATCCCCATAATAAAAGAGCATACACAGACGGAGGTGTTTGTACCTCAAGATAATATTTCAATAGAGCCACCGACACTGACTTCGTGAAGTTGTAAAAAGGCAAAAATGCAACAAATCACCAGGCGTCGATGGAGTGGCAGCTGACTTGATAAACGAAGGAGAAGGAGAACCGCAAGTCTTAAGAATCTTACACGAACTCATATGCAACATTTGGGAGGTTCCTAGCCTGCAACAAGAACACCCGCAAAGCGTCAAATCGCCTGTGTGGCATCCAAACGGTCACATTTATTCTAGACCAACGAAGGAACGAAGAAAACGGGTTGATTGGTTACCATAAAGGCTGCCATGAGCATGTTCAGTACATCGATTCTCGTTCGATTGCGAAGGTCAAGCGGCATTGGACGTGGTAGTACTTAGTTGGGGACTGCTTGGTAAAAAGACACTCGCGTTTGGAATGGTCTATTCCGATGCGGGTGCATTTATAGATGTTCATGCCTGTAGCCGGAGCATGCATACCTTTAGCGCCGTGCATATTTTTAGATTGTCATGCCTGTAGCGGGAGCGTGCATACCCGCTCCCTAGAACGTGCTTAAAAAATATGCACTGATAAAAAAAAAGTCCGATGAATTAAAAATTTAGTTTCTTGAGTAAAAAATTAAACAATCTTAGTTCGAGAAAGAAATATCTTGGTCGAAAAATATAAGTATTGAGCGAAGATATACTTTTGCTTGGCTCAAGAATTTTCAGTGACTTACTCTGAGACAGCATTCTCATGTTAAGACTGAAAAAATTTGCTGGAATCAAGACAATTTTTTTATCAGTGTGTGTTAAAAAAAATTCAAGCCAAAAAAGTATCTTTTTATATAAAGGGTGTACCTATACACTAAGTTTACAAAGCGGCCGGCTGTTTATAAGTTTTGGTTAACAAATCGTAAGTTTTGGAACAACAAATCGTAAGTGGGGGGGCGTAAAGGTTTAGCCGCTAGGGCAATTTTAAATTTTTTTGGTAGAGTTTTACATAGCACCCTGTATTTTTGTAACCCTATAATCTATATCCATGAATAAAGTAGCACTGTACACAGAATACTCCTACCTATCCAAAATTGTAAAAGAGACATTTCCACCCTACGTATTCGCAGAATTATGAGTTGTCAACTTTTAGTATTTTTCACCAAAGCTTATGTCGAAAAGTACCAAATAAAGCCAATTTCACCATCGAAATTGCTTTTAACCTCAAAAGTAAAGGCCGTAGCATAAAAATTATAGGGATATTATTCATAGGAAATTTTCGAAGCCTTTCTGAGTTATTTTCCCGCGGATTCCACAACTTTCGCTTTATTTGGTGTTTTGGAGGTAGGAGCGAGTGGAGTCTCCATAGCTGCTGAAGCCTAACTGCCGGATCAATCTACCCACACGCATAGAAATTTCACAGTGCTGCCACTCACTACCCCCAAACCCGAATTCCCTGAGACCCCCAGACTTTTCCGCCAGCCACGCGGATTTAAAAAAAAATAGTGGAACTTACTTTTGAGACTACCGTCGTACAAGGGGTGATTCCTGAGCTTAGCATTGCCACATAAAAAAAAGCGTTAACATATCCGGATCTCTTCTGAAAAATTTAAATTAAGTGTTATAAGTGTAAATCTTGTTTAATAAAATTAATCTTTGTTGTTTCTTTATTCTTTATAGTTCTTTTCTTCGTAAATAAAAAGCGCGTTACAGAGCACTCCTCCAGATAAGAGTAGCAATCAATGAGTCTGCTACCAACAAACTGGAATTCCTTAAATTGCTTTTGTGGAATTAATACCACAATCAACCATTCCCAGCCTGGTACTCCACCTGCTTTTACACAAAGAGTAGTGCCTGTCAATAGGCGTGTTCCTTTTCTGCTCATTTTTAACTATTTCGTACCCGCAAGTAATCTTGATTGTCTATGAATAAAAATAAAAATAATTTATAAATAAAATTAGTAAAAATATGAATAATAAAACCGCATTAATTTAAATTATGTTGTAAATTATTCTAACCCTTTATTTGTATACAAATAAAATAACATCAAAAATGTAAGGTTAGGTTTTTATCAAATCAGCAAAAGTGTTCCTTTTCTGCTTTACTCGCAAGTACTAAAAAGTAGAAAAGGAACCCCGCTATTATGCCGGGTTTCCATTAGTAGAATTAGTGTAGGGTGGCTGGCGTACTTGTAAGTGGTAGAGTAACTTTACCACGGTGCTATCCCACTCTACTCTACTATAACCAAGTTTTCATTAGGCGAGCTCACAGGATAGTTAGTACTCGCCCAGTATACTCTACCACTAATTCTACTAATGAAAACCCGGCATTAACGACCCGAAATGGATATAGGAATGAGACTTGACGTTTTCGGGAATTAAAATTGGATGGTATCGCGCAGTTCTAGGACTTGAAGACCAGAGAGGTGGATTTTTCAAGTTAATAAAAACCCGCAACTATAATAAACATTAAAGAACGTACGTCAGTCCCTGCGTTTCGAGGGCTTTAATAGGAAAATGAATGATCGACGATAGTAAACGCACTATATTCATATTCATATTTGGAGGTATGTACACAAGAGTTATCTTTTTAGAGTACAATAATCTTAACCGGAGGAAAAAAATAAATTTTAATATATAAAGTAATCTAACCTTAATAACTAAGAGGAGGAGAAAAGAAGGAAAAGGAAAGGTCTTGGAGTAAAGATAATGGTCGTATCTTTATTTGGTCAAAATACAGTACATTTCAACCAAAAATCCAAATATACAGTATTTCGATTTTCAAAAAACAGTATATTTTAGAGTATTCATTTAATCCAATGAAAATCACCGAAAAAAACCTAATTAATAACTGTTGAATCTCCTATAAAAATATAAGAATTTCATATAGCCAATCGTAGACACAGAATCAGCACAAAAGTAAATTCCGTCAGTTAGTAATTTAACCCTTCGTCGGGCGCGCTCCTAAGCGGAACATAATCAGGCGCACCCGGCCTGAGAGGCCACATATATTTTAGCCCCCCGCCCCTCGCCCTAATCAATTTTAACTCAAAGTACCGGAAGGGAATCCTTCGGTAGGATCTAAGGAAAGCAAATATTCCGAATTGAAAGGAAAACAACGAGTTTATTGAATGGAATGAAGCTTTAACTAAAACAAGCAAAATTACTAATTTCACACAAAAGCGTTTTCAAAATTGGACGAACCAAGTACCGTAAAAATACAGTACATTTACACATATATTTTAGCCCCACATCACCCCCTAATCAATTTTAAGTCAAAACATCGGAAGGGAATCCTTCGATAGGATCTAAGGAAAGCGAGAATACCAAATTTAACTGTAAAGAACGAGTTTATTGATAAGAAACTTAAACTAAAACAACCAAAATTATTAATTTCAAACAAAAACATTTCCAAAATTGGACGAAACAAGTACCATAAAAATAAAAAACTCCAAAAAAAATAGTGTAATATTCTGCTTATGTGGGAAACCGACGTTTACTTTACGAAATCAACACATGAATAACAGGTCTGACATAGCGAATTTACGTGGCTTAGACAGATTGGTTCATGACAATTTTGACATTCGTAATTTGTCATCCTTCTAAATCCTTTTTCAGCCATGCAGATTCCGCACTTGCGTCTTTTGGGAGGTTGGGGAGACTGTTGACGTTCTTCTTGGGGTAAAAACCTTTTCAAGCGGATTTGCAGCTGAGCCGTCATTCCATTTGTATTCAGACTTTGCCGGACTAGTTGTCCGATCACAAGTTGATGAGACAAAGTTTTGAGGAAGATTCTTCTTTTTAGTTGTTCCAGGCCATTTCCAAACGAAATCACTTGGGAATTAATGCCTGCCACGTTCAGACAGCCAAAAAAAATTACCATTGGCCAGCGTCTTGTATTCCGGCTCACACTGAAAGTAGAGCACATTTGATCCGCTGTATCAACTCCGCCTTTGGTGGAATTGTAAAATGTAATCAATTCTGGCTTCTGCTGCTCTTTAGTAGAATGATCAATGGCATTAGTTTCGCGGAGTGATGAAACGAGAATCACATTTTTCCCTTTCCTTGGTACGTATGAAACCAAAGTATTTCCATTGTTGAAGCCGAACAAGCTGCTGTATGGAGTCCTGCCTTTGATATTGACAAAACTGGGCGGTAACTGCCTTTTATTTTTTCTGGTTGTGCCAACATATGACAGCTTCTTTTTTTTTAAATCATTAACAAGATCAATGTCAGTAAACCAATTATCAGCGGTTATGTTGCGCCTTGACCCAAAAAGAGCCTCAGCCATTCGTTTTACCACTTCACTTGGTTTGTTGCTTACCAAAAATGGCCCTTCCGGCTGTTTTCCTGCATAAATTTCCATGTTGTAGGTGTATACCATTCTGGCATCAACAAGGGAAAATATCTTTATACCATACTTAGCGGGTTTCGATGGTATATATTGCCTGAATGGACACCTCCCACGGAATCCTGGCAACATCTCATCAATTGTAACATTTTCTCCAGGGATGTAGTTCTTTTGACAGTTTTGAACAAAACGATCAAACAGTTCACGAATTGGGCAAAGTCGATTAAGTTCTTTCCGTTCCGCTCGGCTGGTACGATCGTCAAAACGAATACAACGCATGAGGAACTTGAACCGTTTTATGTTCATCACTAGGCCAAATTTCTCAATCCCATCTCCTTCTGTTCCCCATAGCTCCTCCAGGCTTTGACGATTACCTCTGTAAGCTCCAGCCAGGTACAACAAACCAATGAATGCTTCGATTTCAATAACGTCTGTTTGCTTGGTATCCCTCTCTCTGGCAAATTTGGTTTTGATTGAGTCGATGTATTGGTTGGTGTATTTGACAATTAAATCCAAAATTTCTGTATCGAAAAAACATTCCCAACATTGCAATATGGTTTTATCATTTTTAGCATCTGCTTTTACACCTGGAAGATGTGTAATGATGTTGTGGCTTTGTGCTCGGCGAATAGCAGCCAGAGATGGCTTCTTGGTCCACTTTGTCTGTTTATCTTTTCCAAGAAAAAAATCATTACGTATGTCTTCTTCTTCCTCGTCCTCAGATGTCAATTCTTCTTCCTGTTCAGTTTCTGAGTCCTCTTCACGTTCTTCCACCTCGTCCTCAGAAGCAATGTCGCTTTCTTCGCCCAAATGCTCCACCAAAGCCGGATCATCTGCATCATCATCCTCGAGGAGGCTTCTTATTTCCGCAATATCATTGGCGTTTGAGAAATCAAACGCCTCTCTAGCCATTTCAGCAGGAAATCTGGGGCAAAAGACAGGAAATTTACAATAAACTTGTTTGGATTTGAGCGTGCGCAGAGCACGATATAACAGGACAATATCGATCACAATATAACAGATATTACGGTAAAATTTGATGTTACCGCAAGAATAACACTGACAATATGAAGTAATCAAAAGAACATAACAGATACAAACTTGTAACTTATACTACTTCTATTTGCTTAGCTACAAGAATTACTTCTACACTACAAATGGAAATAAGCGGATGAAATAAGCATGTGTCATACCAGTAGGTATGCATGCACACAAAAACCATGCTTTCGTGGAATCAAGCACGATACGCCATTTTGCCGTCAGATAGATGGTTCTGGAACGTTATCAGGCGCGCTCGGCCTGAGAGGCCAGGGTCAGAATAGCACTTATTTCTCAAGATATCGACGAACTTTTCATAGAGAAGGCCTACTTTGAGTATAACGAGCGATTGCAATAAAAATATCTTGAAAAATTCATCTTCGAAAGTTATGACGCAATCGGGCGCACCCGGCCTCACAAGCCAGGGCGGGCCTGGGCGAGCCGGGTGAAAAGGGACGGCGGGCTGGGATGGGTATTCCTACTCACCCTCCCGAGTCAGGAAGCTATTGGGAAGGGCACCCCGCTCTGATGCCAGATGTAGGAGGCACGTCTAAAAAAGTGTTTTGCTGGCCTCTCAGGCCAGCCGCGCCCGACCGAGGGTTAATATCATTTCCTGTACTTGCGCAAAAAAAGCTTTTATCTCTGCTTAGAAAATGCGCCGTAGATAATTATTAAAAATGTAAAATTCGTCGTCAGACGAAATTCTATGCTTTGTTTTGTTTTTGCACTTGAATTTTCCCATGAGAAACAAACATTTTGATTTTGGTGATTCCGTTTATTTTGTTGTTCTTTGATGATTTTTTTTGTATGGTAAAATTTAGTATTTAAGTGGAACTTATAAAATAAATGGTTGGATTAACAGATCGTCACTTGACCAAAATAAAGGCTTTTATTTTTTCGCGTTTCTCCAAGTGAGTCTACTTGGAATCTCAATTCAGAATAGAGTGTAGCAGTATCAAGAACTGTGTACACAAACATCTTAAGCTTACGGGTATAAAAACCCTAAGCTAACTTTAGAAGAACTTTAAGGCAAAAGAGTCTTAAACAATAACTATTAACGAATTTTTATCATCTACATCGTCTGCATTTCAACATCTTCATCTCCTCCTGTGGTTGATGTTTTGTATTTTTACTTTGCAGAAATTTGACGACGCAATTCCAGCTTTATTTTTAGTTGTAGAAATCAACGCATGCATACCTCTAGTTACATTTAACTATCATAATCGCCTTTAATGTTCCCAAATCCATTCGAGTTTTGACTGACGTTCATGTTTTGCTTACTGCATTCCCTCGACCGACGCACAGTGGGGCAAATAGCTCATTTTTTGGACAAGCGACAATTCCCAAGCCTGGAATTAATGAAACTTAAAATTTTTTTTTTAATTTATTCGTGATAAAATTGCCTTTAATTCTATCGAGCCAGAATTTTGAAATTTGAAAATTAAAGATGGCTAATCCAATATGGCGGACATAAATTTGGTAAGAAAATTAAATTTTTTTCGTAAGATTCTTTAAAATTATTGAAATTAATTATTATTAATTAATATTTGGTTTCAAAAAAAATCCCCAAAGTAACAATTTTTTAAAATATTAAAGAATCTTTTGACAAAAATTTAATTTTCTTACAAAATTTATGTCCGCCATATTGGATTAGCCATCTTTAATTTTCAAATTTCAAAATTCTGGCTCGATAGAATTAAAAGCAATTTTATCACGAATAGATTAAAAAAAAAATTTTTTAAGTTTCATTAATTCCAGGCTTGGGAATTGTCGCTTGTCCAAAAAATGAGCTATTTGCCCCAATGTGCGACGCTGAAGTTGCTGGCAAGGATAAAATATATTCAACGATCGTAGCCATTTCTGTGCATTCGCAATCGGCGTAATGACAAGACAACAGCTAAAATGGAAAGAAAGACACCGATATCTATGATATGCTGCTATGTACACTTCGCTGTTCGCCGTTTACATGTGTTTAAATTCGCAACGTTTAAACTCGCTATGTACTGTGTTGCCATTGTTGTTTCTGACATTTAAACAATATAAATTTTATATTTTTCTCCAGCGAAAAAACAGTGTATAATACGGTATACAGTATTTTGGGAAAAAATGCAGTATGCAGTATTTGGTCGAAAATACAGTATACTACTGCGAAATACATTATAGATACCAGCATTAAGTAAAGACCATGTAAATAGAAGAAGTAAATAGAGAGGTAAGAGAACAGAAAGAATGAAAGTCAAAATAATATTAAAAATAATCTTAACTAAGATAGGAGAAGACAATATGGAAGTAAAGGAGAGCAAGATTATAAATACCAAAGAGAAGAAGAAGAGGATGATAGAAAGAGAGATGCTTGCCCTCTGAAAGCTGTGGCTGTGCCTATTCTTTGAACATAGTTGGGAAGATTATTCCAGTGTCTGAGCGAGTGCACAAAGAAGGAACGACTACTAGTTAAGGAGCAATGTGCTGGAAGGAGTAATTTGATTGAACGCAGGGATTGGAGAGGAAGTCAGAAAGATAAGACGGGCTTTTAGTACGGAGAACTTTATGCAGGAGGCCCAATGCCATAATATCAATAAAGAGAAAAAGGCCACAACCAAGCACGGAATTTTGCACACCAGACACATGATCAGACCTCCGCATCTGAAAAATAAACCTTAAACAATCATTAAAAGCAACTTGGAGACGCTGACGGCAGGATGAATCGAAGGATATGTATACAAGGGCACCATAGAGGAAATGTGGTAGAACGAAGGACTTAACGAGATTGAGCCGAAGAGATGACGACAAAAGACTAGAATTTAGCCAGAGTTTACGTAATGTGCCATAGATCTTGAAGAGCATAAAGGAAATTGAAAGAGCACCATTCATTAATTTGGGATAATGTACTATTGAATTCAGAAATACAGAGTTCTTCTAACAGATTAGGAGGAAGTATACAGTATGGAGATCATCAGTATATTTATGAAAGGAGGAGCGATGGATAACAGATAGGGAAGATCATTGACACACAGCGAAAAGAGAAGAGGGCCAAGTATAGAACCTTGCGGAGCTCGCAAAAGCACAGGTAGGAGCGCAGATTCAACATTGTTATGGCGAACACATTGAAGTATATTAGAGAGTAGAAAATTCGAATAGCAGAGGAAGAAAAGTGGTAGAGTTGGCCAAGTTTGGAAAGCAGAAGAGTCAACCACAGAATCGAAAGCCTTAGAGAAATCCAGAAGAACCAATGTCATCCGAGTTTCGGCAGTGCAAAAAAGTTGGGAGTTGGTTTAAAACATGTAAATCCAGAGATTCAAGAAAATGTCTCAGTGTGCTTGCACGTGTATAAGCTTTCAACAAATCAACATTAAAGTCGCCAGCAGCAATTATATTCTCATAGTGGCGAGAGAGGCTAGAGACAAGATTGTAAAACTCAACAGCGATGTCTGGATTGAATAAATGAAGAGGACAGTACACATTTATCACAGCACAACTGTCACCTGCGGACTTTATTTCTTCGGCAATGAATTCAAAATGAGAGCCACTGAACATGCCAACTACTCTATACGAGAGCGAAGAGTTAACATATATTTAGCTGGGTTCCTTTTCTAATTTTTAGTTTTTGCAAGCAGAGCAGAAAAAGAACGCAAAATTTGCTGATTTAAGTTAAACCTAACCTAACATTTTTAATGTTATTTTATTTGTATACAAATAAAAGGTTAGAATAATTTACTTAAATTAATGCGATTTTATTATTTACATTTTTATTTATTTTATTTATAAATTTAGTATTTTTATTGTTATTTATAGACGCAATCAAAAGCCATTTAGGGGGTATAGGGTAATTAAAATATTCACCATAGACTCCAAATGGGAGCTTTCCTCTAGCGGATTTTAATTCCGTAACTAAAAGTGTTTTCTACTTGTTTGTTAGAGCAAGTGTAGCTGCGAGTACTCACGAGTAAAAAATAGTAAAAATTAGCAGAAAAGGGACGCAGCTATTATTACACTATTATACATAACATTACTAGTTAAAACGAAATATAACCTCGTCTTATGGGACCTGGACCCCAGTTGATGGCGTTGTAATGTCAATATCGTATATTTTTTTTATTCAGACTCAAATCCAAACAATGTTTACTGGTACTGCGATTATTATGGTTTATTGTACGTCAAGGTTTACGGTGACAGTGGTATGACAAATCTACGTCTGTACCGGCACAATGAAGCTCCTTGCTGGTGACAGCAAGGCTACTGCCATCATACTTGGGTATACATAAAAATTTTGAAACAACCATCCCCCCTAGTCTTCCGAAATATTCATAGGGGGTGTTAAGCCGGTCATACAGTATACACTAGCTCGCCGGAAGGGGTCGTGGGGTGTGTGACCGGACCGACACCTATTTGGTTTATGGTTCACCACTTACCTGTTTGTTGTAAGGAAAAAGTCTTCATATCATTCTCTGTTTTCGATCCTCCTCACAGAGGGTCCTGTTCATCCCCGAAGGCATCGTGGGACCTGTAACAACATTGACTCAACGACGTGAGAAACCTAGAGAAAAACCTCCCTCCCCAACCATCCTGGAAACTAAAAAGGAAATTAGCACTGCATGCTGAATAACGTTGTAAACATAAAAATTACCACTTTTAAATACATATATTAGCATAAATTTGACAATACAAGTTCAACAACTCCTTAACGAAATTAACAACAAACCATTGACAGAACGAATATTACTAAGTGTTGTTCGTGATAAAGTGTAATGGGAACGAAAAGGACTCACAACAGTTTTGTACTTGATGACACAAGGAAAGGACAACGTCGCTTTGGCCAAATCGATGTTACCCGAAAAATACTCCCTTGCAAATTCGTTTTCTTCTCTTTTTTTGTTACTAACGACCGCCCAATAGGGCCCGATTCCCGGACACTCCAGGCAATCGCCCGACAAAACCAAAGTACTCAGATGAAAGTAGTTCACCAAAAAAAAACTTCGAGTTCATGTTCGCACCCAAGATGGATAGAGTTCAAATAGTTAAAAGTTAATATGATTAATATAGGTTTAAAAATTTAGTTGATAACAGTGTAAATATAATTTTTCGTGTGTGGTGATTATAATTCCAAAAATGGTATATATCTATGTAACGACGGGCCTATTCTTATAGCCACTTTGCAATCCCGATTTTTAGGAAAACACACTGGGGAGAAAATTTTTGGAAAAACGGGGGGAGGCGAAAAAAAAAACAACAGATAGGACGGAAAATTTTCTTGAAGTCAGTTTTGGGGGAGTTTTTTGAAACGGACGTGAACCAACAGGAGCGAGTTGAGCCCCGGTGATATTAATAATTTGGGCAGCTGAAAACCTTACCTTTTTGTGGAAGTGGTGCTAGGCAGAGACTGGCAGCAGGATTATTACCGGCGTGCTGTTTTTCTGATGCTGCATTAATTGGAGTAACTAATAAGAAACCCCTGGAGGTGGCGCCCGGTTGGAGGACAGCGAAGCTGCAGGCTAGGAGCGAGACGATTTAGTGGAGGAGCCGAGATTTCGGAAGAAGAGGGTGTCCCAATTTAAAGGAGTAGACGTGACCTCGGGATTATATCCCTATACCGCAGTATCTCAGGTACCCCACTTTTTATTATATATATGTGCTTTGTGCCGCACTCCGGCTGAACCTCTGGGCATAGCCCGCTGAAGATCGCCTGTGCCTCATTAGGAGCGACCGACTTACAAGACGCAGCGAGGGATTCGGAACCCTGGAGACGACTGGAAGGGCCTGCGAAGAATAGCGTTCCAGGCGAAGTGGAATTTTTTTTATTCATTTAAATAAACTTATTGTACTATTTTTATGTGGTGTTGACAGTTGTTGTTGCGAGTAGTAGTTTCTAGGTTACTACCATTAATGTTCCGTATTTTTGTCTTTAAAAAACTTGTAGATTGTGAATTGTTTGGCCTGGTAGTTGGCACTAATTTAACCCTTTAAAGCCGTCCAAATTTTTTTATCATTCATTGTGTTGCGTTAGTTGCAGGAGGTTGTGGTATATAAATTACCTAGGGTGGAACCGGTTTCCGTGAACTACCATTTTCTTGTAATGTTTTTTTGTTTTGCACATTATATCTGATGTGCCGGTATAGTAATTGGACGAGGTCTTGTATATTGTAGACTATCAGGTTAAATACATTAAATGTTTTGACGTAAGGATTACAGATTTCATCGGATTTAAGTATCTTTTATAAATTATAAAATCAAAACAGGCAGTAAAAATTATTCTAATGTTCGTACCTATATATACTAAGGGTTTATTGCTGTTAGAGTGCTAAGTTAGAGTATTGAATAAGCATTCCTTTTGTTCCCGTGAGTCCCATAGGATTGTATAGTATTATATTAACCGCCTCCATTAGATTGAGTGGTTACAGTTTTCACTTATTATTTGGAACGAAATCGGGCTGGTACCAGGGCGGTTTGGGTTTTCTATATAACAGTTCCGTTGAATTTTATTAAACGCCATCGAGAAGCACGGTTCATGTATACACTATCATAAATTATCCTCTATGGGTATCACTTGTTCAGGTAGATTTTGTTTGATTGTATATTTGTTGTCTAGTTTGTAGTAGCAATTTGTCAAGGAAATATAAGTTTCTGTGTTGGCTGAATTGGTTGTGTTATCACTTTATCTCTGTAGTTAGTATTCCAGAATGACGGGCTAAGGCCAGATGATGGCATAGCAGCGGGCGAATTACCCCGCCTCGACAATTTTTTTCAGATGGCTTACATTCATTCCTAAGTTCTGTTCTCCACGTCAGCCCGAATGGATGCCCTCGCAAGTAGGTAAGTGGTGATGCAAAAGTTCAAGGTGGTACCTACGGTGTCTCTACACTCCACGACCTCCCCGACGAGCCAGCCCTATATTTGAGGCCGGGGTACCGCTTTGATATTCACGTTTTTTTTGGGATATTTTTTTTTGAGGATTTTTATTCAAATTTTTGGTTTTTTTGTATGTGGATCTGAGGTTGGCTTCTTCGGGCAACCAACCCAGGGTTCACAGTACAAATGGCGCCCAACGAAGGCTTTTATGCCCTAGTCAGTCCTGCACGGACATTATTGTTTTTGTAAGTTAGCGAAATTGTTTTCGGTAGGTTCGGCTTACCACGAATACCTTCACGGCTAGATTTTTGATTTTATATGATTTCGAAGTGCATCACCACTACATTGTAGGCTCGTCGGGGCTAAGGCAGTACCGCAAAGCTTTAGTCCCATCCCTTTTCTTCGGTAAATTTCTCTGTAAATTATGAGTTAATTTTGTTTTGTTTTTACCTTTCGTCTAATCCTTAATGCGGTAGCTTCTTCCCTTTTGATAGTCTGCCTTCTAGCCCTGTCCTCATCTTCCTTTCTTGCTAACAAGCGTAATATCGATTGGCTATGCGGGAGGCTGAGGCCAGGGTTATCTCTCAATTTTATTTTTCATTTTTATTTGGTCGGGTGGGTTTTTGGGGATGCTTCGCTGGCTCCGTCTGACTAACAGGCGCCAGCGCCTGGTCCTGCGCCCAGTGAAACCTCTCTGGAACTCATTCGAACCCTATTTAACCTTTTTTTCTGTTCCCTTTCCGTTCTGCTGATCCATCCTTCCTGAAGGCATGCAGAGTTGCGGCTCAGTCGTGGATGGACAGCGAATAGATGTCCAAATTCGTCCTTATTTTGGGAAGAGGTTTCCATATTAGTTCGTGGGTGTCCCCAGGAGGGGGCGTGGAGTGCAGAAAATATGGCGGGTTAGTTGAAGAGGAATAGGTTGCTTCTGGTAGCCTCCTCCCCTCAATGAACCTTGGTCCTGGGTATGAAGTGTGGGTAGCTTGAGGTGCATCCGGGGTCATAGGTGGTATTCGGTGCTGGCTGTAGATATTTTATTCTTGTAATTTATAGTAGAAGTTCGATAGCGTCTATTCTCACGGACGGTAAGTCCATGAGCCAGGGCGTAGTTGTAGGGCGAACATTCAATTGGGATTTTACTTAGCTGAACCACCACTGACAGCCACCGTTGACTTCGGCCACAATATTCTTCGGGGCGGGAGAGATCGTTCCGCTGCTGCCATATCTATAATTTTGTGTATCACTGATAAAATAATAGTTTTTTTGCTTGTGTTTAGAGTAGTAGTTATATTATTTTAGAAGCTATTCAATAAATATATATTCACTACAATAACGTTACTAGATTAAAATCACCAATAGGATTACCAAAAATTTTGCTGGAATTTTTTTTTGAAAACTTCTGCCTAATAAAATTTGTAATAAATAGGTACAAAGATTGTGATCGCATTGGTTACGGTTGCTATCGGTAATTGATTGAAGAAACGGATTTCGGACCACTACCATGCCAACATTACGGGGTGGGAAAAGTACTGCTCCGGATAACACCGGAAGCGACGAGGAAGGAGGGGCTCAAGCTGCAGGGATCCCCGATTCATATGCGGTCCAAAGTGAGGCGATCCGCACGTTGACCGAAAATTTTGCGATACTCCAGCAGGAGTTAACAAATTTACGTTCGGAACCTAGACCTACGAGTACTCCTGCGATCCCACCAACTATTCCGGACGAGTCTATGGAGGATCAAACGTCACCTGTCCCGCGAAGGGAGGCGTCTCATTTCGATAACAAGAGGCGGTCACCAGTTTCCACTTGGAACTTAAAGTTCTCCGGTGACGATAATGAGTTGTCGGCGGAGGAGTTTTTGTTCCGAGTGGAAACAAGGGCCCGTGACGAATGGGTCAGCCAGTCCGAGGTCTGTCGGAATATATCTGCGTTGTTAAAGGGCAGAGCCGAGGATTGGTACTGGTCCCAATTTCGTCGTCAGGTTCGTGACCCCGATTGGAGCGACGTGAGAGGCCACCTGACCAGGCAGTTTAGGCGTCGGGAATCCGACTTCCAACTAATCAAGCTAATGCTTGAATGCAAACAGGACAGGGACTCATACGATATGTATGTATCAAGGATGGTGTCCTTCTTTAACCGTATGGCGAGTCCAATGCCAGAAGTTGAGCTGGTGGACATCGTCATACAAAATCTTAACGTGTCACTAGGTTCGCTGGTCATTGGCCAATCATTTGCCACACTACGTCATCTGCGAGAGGTATGCTTGCGGGCGGAGAGGTGGCAGGAGCAGAAGCGCCAAGAACGACGACAATTCCCCAGGGTCCACGAGATTGATTCCGCCAGCCGGAGTCCTGACAGGCAACCAATAGGGGACGATTTTGACTCTGCGGTGGATGAGGTCAAACGGCCCCATTCTCCAGTCAGGCGTCGGATTGTCACTTGTTGGAATTGTCAACAACAGGGCCACCTGTTCATGGACTGCCCGTCTGAAACACGAGGCCTGTTTTGTTATAGGTGCGGCAAGCCTGGTACCGTAACAACCCGTTGTCCCGTATGTTCGGGAAACAAGGTACAGGGTGCGAAGCTCGGCGGGAGCCCGCGCCTGTCCTAAACTCACCCGTCTTCAGCCCTGACAAGGACTATAGCGAGCAATCCTCGCTCACCTCGGACTTGACAGACCCAAACCCTCTTCCAACCTTCCCCTCACCAGAGGTTCGACAGTCTTTTCTGTTGCGTTGGCAGAGGTACCAAATTGCTCGAAACCGCATCTTTGCGGAACCGCCTAAGGTACACTTCGCCGCGTCCATTCCGGATGTTAGGAGTCGAGCTAGAGAGAAACGACTTTATTCGCAGAAAGTTATTTCTGCCATTCTATCGGATTTGTCCGATCATCGTCCCTTCGCTAAGGTCTATTTAGCTAGTGAAGAGGTGAATGGTTTACTAGACAGTGGTGCGAGTATCACCTGTCTGGGTAGGGAGGCCGAATCTTTTCTGAAGGATCATCCCGAGATTAAGTTTTATTCTTTGCGAACTTGTTTGCAAACGGCGGACGGGGCCCCACAAAGAGTTATCGGTTATGTCCGAGTGCCGGTCTCTTTTGGAGGTCGGACTCATGATATGACCATCTATGTGGTACCCAGTCTTAGCCAAAGACTGTATCTCGGGATCGATTTCTGGAAATTGTTCGAAATCGCTCCCCAAATAGTTAGTGAAGTAAAAGCTCCAACAGCAACTTCTAAGATGCACGACTTAACGTCAATGCAGTGCCAACAGTTGGAGTTAATAAAGGCCAGGTTCCCCTCATTTGATGTCTTCGGACTGGGGAAAACCAACCTGGAAGAGCACATCATCGATACGGGTGACTCAGTTCCCATTAAACAGAGGCATTATCCAGTCTCACCTGCCATACAGAAGCTAATGTATGGTGAGTTAGACAGGATGTTGGCTCTGGGGGTAATTGAGCCATCCAATAGCCCCTGGAATTCTCCAGTGGTGTTGGTGCGCAAACCAGGGAAGGTATGCCTGTGCCTTGACTCGCGTAAAGTGAATACCGTCACTGTCAAGGACGCCTACCCTCTTCCACATATTGATGGTCTACTTGGTCGTCTGCAAGATACCAAATATATCACCAGTCTGGACCTGAAGGACGCCTTCTGGCAAATTCCATTAGAAAAAAAGTCCCGAGAGAGGACAGCTTTCACTGTCCCAGGTCGTCCATTATACCAATTTACAGTGATGCCTTTTGGTCTGTGCAACGCGCCACAGCGAATGTGCCGTTTAATGGACAAGGCTATACCTGGACACTTGCGTGCAAACGTATTCGTTTATTTGGACGATCTGCTCGTTGTTTCATCTACCTTTGACGAACATGTACGTATTCTCGATGAGGTTGCTGGTTACCTACGTCGTGCTGGGTTGGCTATCAACCTAAGCAAATGTAAATTTTGCGTGACTGAAGTTAAGTATCTTGGCTTCATAATTGGGGATGGAACTTTGAAAACGGATCCTGCAAAGGTGACGGCCATCACGGAATTTCCAACTCCAAAATCTCATAAGCAGATTAGGAGATTTTTGGGAATGACGGGGTGGTATCAGAGGTTCATCCACAATTATGCAAGCGTGGCTTCTCCAGTCACGGATTGTTTAAAGAACAAATCGTTCAGATGGACGGACGAGGCCCAGCAGGCTTTCGAGAATCTAAAACGGCTTATGACCGAGGCTCCGTTGCTAGTCACTCCGGATTTCTCTAAGCCTTTTTACATTCAGTGCGATGCTAGCCGAAGTGGTGTGGGAAGCGTGCTGTTTCAGCGAGACATGGATGGAGGAGAACATCCGATATCATATATGTCTAAGAAACTGAACGCAGCACAGCGGAACTACACCATAACGGAACTTGAATGTTACGCCGCTGTACTGAGTGTTAAGAAGTTTAGAGCCTATGTGGAGGGACAGGCATTCACGGTAATAACTGACCATGCTAGTCTGAAGTGGCTCATGGATCAGAAAGAGCTAAGCGGTCGATTAGCGAGATGGAGTCTAAAGCTCCAGGGGTTCGTGTTCACGATCGAACACAGAAAGGGAAGTCAAAACGTAGTACCTGACGCCTTGTCGCGCAGGGAGTGCGTGGACGACCTCCATTTTTGTCGCGAGGTGGACATGGACTCCTCGGCCTTTAGGTCTCCTGAATACACTGAACTGGCTGAACAAATCTTGGGTGCCACCCCACAGTTACCAGACTTGCGTGTTTCGGACGGGTACGTTTTTCACCGTACGTCCCCACGTACGGGAGACCCGGTTGCGGACGATTTAACGTGGAAATTGTGGATTCCCGCGGACTTGACGCTTCCTCTTGTCGAATCGGCCCACTCGCCTCCTCAATCCGCACATGGCGGTGTGGCAAAGACACTGGCCAGATTAAGGGTCAAGTATTTTTGGCCGGGAATGGCTCGGCAGGTTAGAACCTTCGTGTCACAGTGTGACACTTGCAAAGCCACCAAGTCTCCCAATTCGATATTGCGACCACCAATGGGGCAGCCCATGGAGGTTGCCAATCCGTTTCAATTCTTATACGTAGATTTCCTGGGTCCGTATCCCCGGACCAAGAAAGGACACACCGCGGTATTCGTTGTCTTGGATGGATTCAGCAAATTCGTGTTTCTTCATCCAGTAAGGGCGGAAACCTCGGCGGCTGCCGTACATTTTCTAGAGAAAACTGTATTCCACACTTTTGGTGTGCCAGAAACAGTTTTCTCGGACAATGGTCGGCAGTTCACCTCCCGGGAGTTTGCTAAATTGCTGGATGATTATGGCGTGAAACATGCTCGCACGGGCATATATTCTCCGCATCCAAATGCCTCAGAGAGGGTAAATAGATCCGTTCTCGCCGCTATTAGGGCATATCTAAATGAAGACCAAAGAGAGTGGGATAAACATCTTACCTCTATTGAATGTGCTCTCCAGGGTACTCTTCATGAGGCAATCGGTATGTCCCCTTATCAAGCCCTGTTCGGGCGGCATATGATTCTTCATGGATCGGCTTATCTGGTCCTGAAGAAGTTGAACGTCTTTCGAGACGGGGACATATCGCATTTGCCAGTCTCAGATCGCCTACAATTGCTCCGAGAGCGGATCGAACTTAGCCTCGCTGCAGCGCATGCAAGACACGAAAAACGCTACAACTTGCGTTGTCGAGTGGTTGAATTTCACCCGGGGCAAGAAGTATTTCGGAGAACCTTTCTGGTCAGCAAACGGGCAGACCATTTCAATGCCAAATTGGCAGATAAATTCGTGAAATCACGTATAAGGAAACGAGTTGGCAATAGTCTATATGAATTGGAGGATTTGCGTGGTAAGCTTCTGGGCACGTATCATGCCAAAGACATGCGGCCGTAGCATCACGTCGAAGCAAGCACGTCCCTGAGTAGCCCTAAGAAGGCATCTCGCCGGCTTCACCGGTTAATAATAGGGTGCCCTTGGTCCGCTTAGGCAGCTTCCCTAGCGGATGGCACACCTTCTTGTATTCCAGTTTTGGGCCAAGTTTCCATGTTGAATACCAACAGGGCTGCCAGACCAGTCCCAAACCGAGGCAGGGTGGTCCTCCTCCCCGGTATTTTCAACCCCTCGGACAGTCTAGTGAGTCTCAACCGGCGCGATATCACCTTGCGATCCACCGGGTGGAGTCGAAGGCAGTGTGGTATTGCCGGAGATACAATTCGGTGGAGCGGAAGATGATATTATGCGAGCGGGAGGGTTGAGGTTGATCGGGACGCGGAAGGGGACAATATGGCATTGTCTTCGGCCACGTCCTTGTTCCTCAACACTGCCCTCCGGGAGATCCACCAGCGAATGACGAGGAAACCCGGCGGACCATAACTTTTGTGGGTTTCATACCTCTTTAACTTTCTCTTCTCTTCTATCGTTCTGGTACAATCTCAGCTAGCTCAGTATAGAGAGCATGGGACTCCTCATCTCAGGGTCATGGGTCGAGCCACACCTTCCGTCGTAGTCATTAGGATTAACCTAAAACAAAAATCAGGTCGTTTTGGTTTTTTTTCGGCTCCTCACTCCCTCGCAAGTCGGGTTTGTGGAGCCGAGGGATTGTAACGACGGGCCTATTCTTATAGCCACTTTGCAATCCCGATTTTTAGGAAAACACACTGGGGAGAAAATTTTTGGAAAAACGGGGGAGGCGAAAAAAAAAAACAACAGATAGGACGGAAAATTTTCTTGAAGTCAGTTTTGGGGGAGTTTTTTGAAACGGACGTGAACCAACAGGAGCGAGTTGAGCCCCGGTGATATTAATAATTTGGGCAGCTGAAAACCTTACCTTTTTGTGGAAGTGGTGCTAGGCAGAGACTGGCAGCAGGATTATTACCGGCGTGCTGTTTTTCTGATGCTGCATTAATTGGAGTAACTAATAAGAAACCCCTGGAGGTGGCGCCCGGTTGGAGGACAGCGAAGCTGCAGGCTAGGAGCGAGACGATTTAGTGGAGGAGCCGAGATTTCGGAAGAAGAGGGTGTCCCAATTTAAAGGAGTAGACGTGACCTCGGGATTATATCCCTATACCGCAGTATTTCAGGTACCCCACTTTTTATTATATATATGTGCTTTGTGCCGCACTCCGGCTGAACCTCTGGGCATAGCCCGCTGAAGATCGCCTGTGCCTCATTAGGAGCGACCGACTTACAAGACGCAGCGAGGGATTCGGAACCCTGGAGACGACTGGAAGGGCCTGCGAAGAATAGCGTTCCAGGCGAAGTGGAATTTTTTTTATTCATTTAAATAAACTTATTGTACTATTTTTATGTGGTGTTGACAGTTGTTGTTGCGAGTAGTAGTTTCTAGGTTACTACCATTAATGTTCCGTATTTTTGTCTTTAAAAAACTTGTAGATTGTGAATTGTTTGGCCTGGTAGTTGGCACTAATTTAACCCTTTAAAGCCGTCCAAATTTTTTTATCATTCATTGTGTTGCGTTAGTTGCAGGAGGTTGTGGTATATAAATTACCTAGGGTGGAACCGGTTTCCGTGAACTACCATTTTCTTGTAATGTTTTTTTGTTTTGCACATTATATCTGATGTGCCGGTATAGTAATTGGACGAGGTCTTGTATATTGTAGACTATCAGGTTAAATACATTAAATGTTTTGACGTAAGGATTACAGATTTCATCGGATTTAAGTATCTTTTATAAATTATAAAATCAAAACAGGCAGTAAAAATTATTCTAATGTTCGTACCTATATATACTAAGGGTTTATTGCTGTTAGAGTGCTAAGTTAGAGTATTGAATAAGCATTCCTTTTGTTCCCGTGAGTCCCATAGGATTGTATAGTATTATATTAACCGCCTCCATTAGATTGAGTGGTTACAGTTTTCACTTATTATTTGGAACGAAATCGGGCTGGTACCAGGGCGGTTTGGGTTTTCTATATAACAGTTCCGTTGAATTTTATTAAACGCCATCGAGAAGCACGGTTCATGTATACACTATCATAAATTATCCTCTATGGGTATCACTTGTTCAGGTAGATTTTGTTTGATTGTATATTTGTTGTCTAGTTTGTAGTAGCAATTTGTCAAGGAAATATAAGTTTCTGTGTTGGCTGAATTGGTTGTGTTATCACTTTATCTCTGTAGTTAGTATTCCAGAATGACGGGCTAAGGCCAGATGATGGCATAGCAGCGGGCGAATTACCCCGCCTCGACAATTTTTTTCAGATGGCTTACATTCATTCCTAAGTTCTGTTCTCCACGTCAGCCCGAATGGATGCCCTCGCAAGTAGGTAAGTGGTGATGCAAAAGTTCAAGGTGGTACCTACGGTGTCTCTACACTCCACGACCTCCCCGACGAGCCAGCCCTATATTTGAGGCCGGGGTACCGCTTTGATATTCACGTTTTTTTTGGGATATTTTTTTTTGAGGATTTTTATTCAAATTTTTGGTTTTTTTGTATGTGGATCTGAGGTTGGCTTCTTCGGGCAACCAACCCAGGGTTCACAGTACATCTATTTCATATAGTTAATGTAGTTAGCCAGGTTAGCAAACGTGGAAACATTTATAAGTTTAAGCAATATATTCAAAAAAAAGCTGGTTATATATTTAATAAAGATCCTATGTGAATAAGTTAAAAGTACCCAAGGTACCGATATTAGGTATATGTATTTTGGTATACAATAATCTGAATAACCAGTATAGATATATTTATATACATAACCTAAATGTTAAAGATATTATTTAATAATAAGACGTTACCTCGCCAGTTTTAATTAACTCCAACATAAAATTAACGCAACAAAATACGGTAGACTTCCTCCACTTCCGATATCGTGATAGTGAGGCCTACGGTTACTACACGCCGAGGATGAACCAACTTTAGGATCGTGGGATCTTTGGGGGATCTAGACACCACACTCCTCCGTCAGGTCTGATTACGATAACAAATGCGCCGCCCAGCAATTATGAAAGACCTTGGGTTTCTTTATTTTTGAAGGATGACTAATGTTTATCTGCGTATTAAAGGTAAACTTCCAGCAACTTCCGTGTATACCAAATCAAGTCTCCAACTTGTTCCTTCACCAACAACAATGCAAATATAAGTATTATGTTTAGACTTACGAAAGGTTGACCAAGTAGTTGGTTATTAACAATAACCCACACAGCTACAGCTTCATCTGTCACTTCAACCAGAAAAATTCTTTCCAGGTTCAAAACTGACCTAAGAAAACTGGATCGGGTGTTATTCTGCTTCTCGTTCGCCACACCAGAAAAATTTCTTTATCTTTATCTCACGTACCGCGGCTACGTAATCGCTGAGCTTACGCCAACCTTCACTATCCAACACGAATCACAATTGGGCCGCACAGGGTTAGCATACCTAACGTGACCATACGTCCCGTTTTGAACGGGACCGTCCCTTTTTTCGGTTCTTCGTCCCGGTGTCCCCGAAAAAGACCTGGGGACACAAAATTGTCCCGTTTTCAGAAACCACGCGATAATTGGCGGGCTGGACGGGAACGGCCGGTGCGGTCAGTGCGTCGACGATGATAGCCGATCGGCCGCGACCGAAAAAGGATAGAGGAGAGGGGCCATATGTTATGATTGCACCATACACTTCATGTGCACTTCTCACTATTTGTTATTTTCTTCAGTTTGTTTGAACTCGTGTAATATTTGTAGTTTTAGTTTATTTAAAGATTTTTGGTTTGGAATCTTATTTCACTATGCCAAAATGCAATTTTACGTTCAATGTTAATTTACAAGCAAAATACCCGTTTATTAAAGCAAATAAATTCTCCCTCGGATGTCAGATGTGATAAGTGTCGCACAGAATTTAGTGTTTCCCATAGTAGTGTGCAGGTGATATTGAACAGCATTTAATGTCTGACAGCATCAAAAAGCCGATCGTGCCGTGCCGCTGCTTCAAGTTCTTCAAGGCTTTATCAGATCCCAAGCAGCAAAGCATAACCGTCGGCAGAGAATTGTTTCTATTGGCTTACTCTGGTCAAGTCAAGTGACAAGAAAAGCTGAAGAGAATTCTGCCGCCGCTTTTTCATCTTAAATCCTAATTTTGCTGCAGAATTTTTTGACATTTCATACATCTTTCACTTGGCAAGTGTTTTTTAAATGACTTATGGACGGTGAAAATTGAGAATTTATTGTTGTGTGATATTTTACAAAGAATTGACTATCATTAAAGAATTATATACAAAGAATTTACTGTCAAATAAAAATACTGCCGCTGCAGCTGCTTTACTTGAATCTGATTCAGCAGGCAGAATTCTGCTTCTGCTTCTGATTCTGCCGCTGCTCAAAAAGTTGGATCTGATAGAGCCTTCAATATTGAACTTTTTTAAGAAATCTGATTTGGATATCGCCGCGGCAGAAGGCGTCTGGGCCTATCACATAATACAAGAAACCCACTGCGTCGAAATTGATCCAATCATGTTTCGACCAGAAATTTTGATGTGCGCGTACGAAAACAGACGCTATTGTATTAAATGTTTTGGCGCATACAACGATCAAGGAATTAAAAGAGGATCTTGGTAAGTCTAGATGTATTACAGTGACGCGACGCATGAAACCACGGTAAAAAGAAAATATATCTTGTTCTGGTGCGCCTTTTCCAACCTTACGAAGGCGTGCACGTAAAAATTTTAGACTTCCAAGACCAACCAGGTGAAACTACTGATATCATTGTTAATTATTTAGTCCACGTGGTGACAGAGAAGAGTTTGACTGCAAAAGACGTGGCATTTTATGGGGACAATGCCAACGTCCATTTTTGGGGGCGCAGCTAGGCGAGGAACCAATAATGTGTTAGAGAAATTACAACCATCTCTGGAAAAACGATAATTGGATGCGGAGCTTATATACTTTACAACGCAATAAAATCTAAATTATAATTGAATTATTGTTTATTATTGTATATTCTTTTTTTTATATTTACACGGTTCGAGTTGAAGCTCTGAAGGAGTTTTGCGTCGAAATTGGAACAGAATATCAGAAAATGCTGGGCTATAGCAAAACCAGTTGGCTTGCGCTTATGCCTGCCATAGAAAGGGCTTTAAAAATGCACCAGCCATTAAAGAACTACTTTTTGAACATTCAAATATGTCCCCAAATAATTAGAAACTTTTTTGACGACCCCAAATCAGAATTGTAGAATAAAATTTTTTTACACACTCAGTTAGCAAGATTTCATCAAGCTGTATTGAAGGGTGTTGGTCAGTCTTTATAGGCAATTGAAGCTGCAAAAGAAATTGAACCAACTACAACATAACTTGTTTCAGAAACACACTAATCAGTTCTACCACATACAGTCCGTAGTTTAATGGTGAAATTGAAAGCTAATGGCACAAATATTGACGAAGAGTTTGCGAAAACTACCGCTACAGAATTTTATAAAACAAGTTTATTTTGAACCTAGGCTGGTATTCTCAAAATTGAGTTTCCTTTATGAATCGGCCCTACTAATTGAGATAAATAAACCGATGTCCCGTTTTGAGGCAAAAAATAAATGGTCACGTTAAGCATACCACCTAATCCACCGGAAAATGTAGCCAATTTCACATGAAACCTAGCAGTTGTTTACTTCGAGTTCTTCAGAAAAGAAAACTCCTCCTCAAGAAAACTAATCGGACTCACAAAACGGATCATTTTCCAAAATTATCCAAAGTCTAATCCTTTTTTTTCTTTTGGTTGTAGTCACGTTCCAACTCGTGACTCTCGGACGAAATTCGAAAACTAAACTATCCTTGCGACTGTATATTTTCTTACGAAAGTCACACCTCGACTCTCTCTTACTCCATACAAAATCAGACTCTCAAATAATTCTATTTTTTCCGATTCCAAGAAAGATTTTGTTTCTTCTCGCCTACTTCATTCCAAAATTTTTGTCTAAAAATGTGCGGGAAGTGACTTGGTTAATGATTGCGGAAATTTCCGCGAGATGGGGGAATAATTAATAAGGAGAATTTTTTTCGGTAAATAACCGACCGCTACACGTCTATTATAGTTAAGGCTTTAGTCTGGAACGAATCTAATTCGGAGCTCTCAATCAATCTTGGAAAATCTGTGACTAGATATGAACAGAGCGCATACCTTTGATGTCTCTCAATAAAACAGAACAAATGCTATTTTACGATTTTAGAAGTAGATTTTCAAAACTATCCAAAAACGTTTGGAAGCAATCTAAAAATTTGTGATATGCTAGGAACTTAGTTTTGTTATTATAGGGAAGATAAAATCATTCATTCGCGATAACGATGATAAAGTACCATGAATTAAATAAGTGATAAATGAAGGAGAATTGGAAAATATAATACATATGTCCTCTAGTTTGAGGCAGTTAACACAATTCCGTCAAAAGCAAAAGCCTTGGTAGTTTGCAACGTTATACAGCGTGTTTCAGATTACAATGCTATTCCGTTAAGGGGCGATTCCTAGGAACATTTGAGCCGTTAAGAATCATAGTGGAGTAAGTCAAAAGTTTCAATAACTGAGTTAATACCCTAGACACACAGAGGTTGAAATCTAGTAGATTTTATTTTAATTTCGAGTTGAAATTACAAAGGTGACACACTGAGATTTTGACAATTTGGCTAATTTCACGCGTTTCGGTTATTTTTGAAAAGTGTCAAAATGGATAGCAAGTGTTATTATTATCAAATATTTTACAAAATAATTTAGTGAAACTATTAAGCTTTGAAGAAATATATAACAGCCGGAAGCGTGCTTTGGAGAAAAAAAAGCAAAAACATTTAATGAGAGCATTTTATCATTATAAAAAAGTACAAATTTTGACTCATTCGTTTCTTATGAAGAGGTTCATCGACAGAAAAATTTGGAAATTGGTAAGTTTTTAGAGATCAACTCATGTTCTGGTTATTGTTTTGTGGTTTTAGAATCGTACTAGCACTTTCTCAGAAAAAGAGGTCATGTTGAATAGCGGAAACAAATTTAAAGAAGATTTCCGCATGAATAGAAGAGTCTTTCAAAAGTTATGCCACATTTTAAAGGATTTGGAAAGGAAAAATACCAATTGGAGAAAGGCCATTCCACTGGAGAAAAGGATTTTAATTGCTCTATATGCTTTAGGTTCTTCCGCAGAATATAGAACGGTTGGTAATCTCTTTGGCGTTGGACGGACTACTGTGGGTGAAATTGTACTTGACTTTTGCAATGAGGTATGGGAAAAGATGAAACCAAAATATATGAATGATTACCCTCTAACAAGAAAACCATTTGGAAGAATTCGATAAAATGGGATTTTCTCAATGTTTAGGTGCCATTGGTAAGAACAACATCTCTATTCTACAATTGAATAGTCAGTATATTTTTCCAGATGGCTGTCACATAGAGGTTTCTCCACCAAAATTCGAAGCGTTGGATTATTACAATTACAAGGGCTGGTACTCCATTGTTCTGCTGGCTTTGGTTGACGCAAGGTATGTATTTCTCATTATATTGTATTTATAATATATAATAAGTTACTGTAACAACTATTGTTCAGATATCGTTTCATGTATATTCATGTAGGAGCTCCAGGACGATGCAACGACTCAGGATTGTTTGAGTCGTCATTTTTAAAAAACTATCATGAACAGTCGCAGTTGATAAAAGGAATGACTCGAAACATAAATGATATAAATGTGCCTGTTGTCATCATAGGAGATTCAGCGTTCCGATTGAGTCGAATGCTTTTGAAACCTTTTACATTCAATTGTGTGATGACAGACGAGCAACGAGTATTCAATAAGACACTGTCACGGTGTCGGAGAGTCGTGGAAAACGCTTTTGGTCACCTGAAAGCAAGATTCAGAAGAATCGGAAAAGGATTGGAAAATAGAACAGAGAATGTAAACATAATTGTACAGGCATGTTGTGTGTTACATAATTTCCTAATAGCAGAAAAAGATTCCATTCTCAGAAGTTGGGTGGATGAACCTCAACAAACAACGACAGCACCCAGGGAACAACCAACAACAGCAACAACAGTTGGAGATGATAATATCGATGGAAATATCATAAGAAATGCTCTCGCTCGACATTTTGTAAACTTTGCTGATTACTGAGTGAAATATACAATGTACAATACTTCACATTGTTTTAAGTGTTTAATAAAAGATCATAAATAACAAAACTGAAAAACTAAACTAAAACTAAAATTCATTTATTGGTTATATGTTCCAAGATTTTGGTTGCCAATTGATTGGATGAATTTAAAAAGTCCTTCAGGAAACTATTTCTGTCTCTGTCGAGCTCCAAACTTTCGCCTTCTTCATTTCCTCCCTCATTATAGCGTTGCTCTCTTTTATTTCATCTAGAATTGCCTCTTGTATAGCTTCCAAACGAATTTTTCTCCTCTTTGATGAAGATGATGATGATGATGGTTCAAGTATTCTTCTATTGCCTGATGCTGATTCTCTATCTGGTGTTCTTGCAATGCTGGTTCTTTCATCTTCTATTTGCATCAGCTCTTCTACATCCTCATCAGTGACGATACGAGCATGTTCTAAATTTTGAAGAGCATCTTGAATATTCTCCTGATTGTCATTTAGAACCAAATCTTGGTTGTCATGTTGAACGGCATCATCTTGGTTCAACATTTCAAAACTCTGTGATACAACTGTATCCAGATTATTCAATAATATTGATCCAAGGAATTCACTTAAAATTGCATACAGACGCCAGCTCGATGGAGATGAACCAGTCCCTTTTTTCTTCTCGGCACTGCATATAAAAGAAAGGCTTAATACGTACGAATTAAATGTAATATAAATGCACTAGCCTGTATCGTCCACTTAAGTTGTGAATTTTAATAGAGACATCATTGTCCGTGTACTGAATGCCACTTTTCTCTGTTAACTCCTTTGCCATCTCTTTGTAAATATGATTATTTTTTCGTTGGCGACGAAGATCATCAAAACGATCCTGCCAAATTGAAATCAATAACTTTTCCGTTGTTTCATTCCAGCTGCATCTTCTTTTATAGGATCTCTTTGTAGAGCCAGCTCCACTGGATTTTTTTTCGATGAACTCATACTGAAATAGAAAACAACAGATAAAAACTCTATGTACAAACTTCATGTATTCCATACCTGATAATAAGGAAACTCAAATATCACGACTATGCACTTTATTTACTTTATAAATTTATACTCTTTTTTTTGGTTTTCAACAGAAAAATTAAATGTCAATTGCATCAGCTGACACAAAAATAAATATTTTTGCTTAACTTTTTTTTAATAGATGTCTCTGTTCTACGTAGAGCGAAACTTGAGTAGATTTCGAACGATTATTACGTATTTTTTATGTAATTTCGCCAACTAGATTTCAGCTGAAATCTGTCGTTTTTTGCGGATTTCGAAGTTGAAATTAGCTAGATACGTAATTTCAACCTCTGTGTGTCTAGGGTATAAGACTAAAATTTAGCATTTACGCATTCCCTGTTCAGAACCATATTTAAACTAGCTACAAGTTACCGTTACAACTGCTGAAGGCAGCGTGTTGTTATCATTGCAAACAAAATCGGTACATTGCTGAGAATGAAAGTGGTGGGGTAAGTCATTTTACTCCGAATTATTTAAACTTGACTTACGCCACTACGACTTTCAAGGGCTCATTTGGAGAAAAACATTGTTCTAGGGAGATACAGGGCGTTTAAGAAAATACGTGTTGAAAAGGTTTTAATTTACTTAAACTTTAATAACTCCTATACCGATTATCGTAGAGCAACATAAATAAGCTTGTTTTTATATAAATGTATGTTTTATATTTGGTACAGATAACCTAAACTTGAGTTTAAAAGATATTTAGGTTATGAAGATATTTAGGTTTAAAATCACTATTTTGCATCTGAACCTCCCAATCTTATTTGTTTTTTAGCATTTTTATCAGAATTATTCCGGGCGATTTTAATGTCAAAATATGAATAAATAAGGTAAATATTTATTGTGTAAATAATATGGCGATGAAAAGTGTTAATAAACATATGTACAGTCAGCATCAAAAGTGATGCAACACCTAAAAGTTTTAACTTTCGCCTTGAATATCTTCCTCATGTAAAAACGGAAAATAGTGCTTAATATCTTAAAATAATGCTATTTTATAAAAAATTTCATTACAACTATTAAAACAAAAAAACTGTATCTCATTTAAATGTTCAATTACATTAAGGTCTGGTGATTGTGGAGGATGGTCTAGCTATTTTGGGGCTTTATAAAGCAGCCATTCTTTCACCAAGTTCGCAGTATGCTTAGGGTCATTTTCTTGCTGGAAGATCCATGGCCTAGTTAAGCCCAATTTTTCAACACTAGGTATTAAGTTTTGTCTTAAAATGTCGAGATAACCTTCTTTATTCATTGTATTATCAATGAACACTAGGTTTCCGACTCCTGATGCTGCCATACAACCCCAAGCAATGACCGATCCACCTCCGTGTTTCACAGTTGTGCGAATATTTTCTTTGTCTAATGCGGAATTTTTTGTACGCCATATCTTTCCATGTTTTTTATTCCCAAACACTTCGAATTTACTCTCTTCACTAAACAAGACATTTTTCCAAAATTCTGCACCGTTATGTTCGTATTTTTTTGCATAATTTAGACGTTTGTTTTTGTTAACGTCTGAAATGAAAGGTGTTCTCCTGGGGACTCGACCATGTAAACCGCTATTATTTAGTGCTCTACGTATTGTAGAAGCACTAACTTCCTTTCCACTTTCTCTGCTTACATGTTCGGCAATCCTCACAGCACTAGAACCAGGATTTTTCCCACTTCAAGCACTATGTTCCTAATTTGTATAGGAATTAGTTTCCGAGGACGTCCACAACGAGGTAAATTTTGTACGCTGCCACTATTTCGAAATTTGTCTATTATTCTCTTTACTGTCACGTGACTTCTTTTAACGATTTTTCCGATTTCGCGGTACGATTTTCCCTGCAATGATAAATTTAAAACAATTTTGCGCGTTTCTGAGTTTCGGTTCTCATTTTTGAAAATAACTTTAAAATTTACCGACCCTTTATATTGACTCCTGAAAAGTGCGAAAATTAATGCTAGAAGCTAAAATGGAGCAGCTGAATGCATTTATAATTATTCCGTTAGTTTGAACAAGTTCTCTAAAATTTTATAACATGAAATGAATGAAGTGTTACCTCACTTTTGACTGATAAATTTTGATCTTTTTTTAGTAAATGAAATACAGTTTTTTTTTGTTTTAATAGTTGTAATGAAATTTTTTATAAAATATTTTGTTGATAAATATAGCATTATTTTAAGATATTAAGCACTATTTCCCGTTTTTACATGACGAAGATATTCAAGGCGAAAGTTAAAATCTTTAGGTGTTGCTTCACTTTTGACGCTGACTGTACCTACATAAAAAATTGTTGAAATACCAATAGCAATTCATACGTCAATTTGTATAGAAATCTCATTTCAAGCTACTAATTTGATTTTCGAAAGTTGGCGTCTTTGTAAATGACGAAATTATTTTATTTTACAATTTAACTCTGTTGAGCCCCAACCCCTAAAATATAGAATTATTAATAAAAATTAAAACTTAAGAATTAAAATGGTTATACTCACCTGAATAAAGTACCTGCAAAAATAAACTGGATTAATACACTGAATTACTAAATAAATTTGAAATCTAAATAAAAATGAATTTTATAATATACATAAACAAATAAATTATAAATTTTACACTGAATTTTGAACATTACAAAAACAACGACACAGGTAGTACAAAAACAACAACACGAAGATTTTGAAACACAACAACAATAAGGCAAAAATTGAATACGAATTTAACAAGCAAATAACACATATGTCACAAATAAACATGCAATAAACATATAGCACATAAAAAGTAACTAAAAATTATGTGATACTACATAGAAAAACAAACCAAATATAAACAAAAACAACTTAAGACAAACCCGGCAATGACAGGTTATGTCCAGCCGCAATTTTATGATAACCCAAAACACTTGCCGGTAAACCATTAAGTCATATCATTACACCAACATCACATATAGATCACAATACTTAAACTTGCCTGATAAGTTCTAAAAAACACAGGTACAACACGTAAAAAAGCGGCGCGCACCGCGAAAACTTTGACGGCGGACAAAACGTCAAACTTTAAGCCCGGGTCACACCGAACGCGGCGCGGCGATTTTTGTATGAAAAATAATTATAACGCGGCGCGATTAATATTATTTTTCATACAAAAATCGCCGCACCGCGCCGCGCCGCGTTAGGTGTGACCCGGGCTTTATGCTGCGAGATAAAGCCACCTCGCCGTACTATGTTATTTTTTGTGGCGAATTCGCTGGGAATGCCACAAAAAACGAATTTTATCTATTAAAAAAGATATTGTAAAAAATCTAATTTTACATAAGGCCAATAAGAAGGAGTAAGAGGCCAATTATGTAAAAATAGAGCGAGATAAAAAATAATTATGCAAAAAAGGATGCCGGAAATGGCGTCGATAAATTATATGCATTTTCGAAAATAATAAAATTATTAAGAAAAAATTAGATAGAAAATTGGAATAAATTGGAGGATTGAAGAATTAATTTTAGAAAAAAGAAAATGCATAATTGGAGCAAAAATATGCCTGCAATAAAGAAATAAGAAAATAAGTGTACTTTGATAAGGCAGTTCGCCAAGTACCACTTTTGAGAATATATAAACAGCAACCAACAAGGACTCATCCTCTTTCGTTTGTTAGAGTTCAAAGTGATAGCAAGTACATGCCTTTTGGTGAAATTTTTTGATAAATGCTTAAAAACTCCAAGTGCTTTCAATTTAACGAAATACTACTCTTCAACCAGAACATCGTGAGTATTCTCATACATGCCAATACAATTGGTGAATTGGTAGAATTAGCTGCATGTTCATAAAATAAAGAAACGTTTATATATTTAAGATAAGGTGTATTTTTTTTATTGGTAATATTTTACTAACATATATAATAAACCAACCTACAGGTAAAACATACATATTGTGAAAAGCCCAGCCACACATGCCAACTTGGTGAATGTGGAAGAAGCACATGCAATTGTATGCAATACCACGACAATATCTAAAGTACTAATTTGTTTGTATATAGTAAAAACATAAGGGATTTTAATAAATTTATTTTCATAACTAAACCACACTCTTATCATTTATAATCACGACCAGAGTATCAATTGTCACGATATCCTTTTTTCTGTGCATATAACCAGTCAAGGTGATTTATGGTTTAAATCACTGTGCACAACTGGTTAGTTTAATTGTCTATCTACAATTCACCTCGTGCACCACTACGTGTCTTGCATTGACCGTCAAGTGGTTTCTGGAGATCGCAACGGTCGACAACTAAACATTTTTTGGTGGTTCCATCCAGGAATTCGTGTGCAACATATTCTGGTCTAAATTATATTTTGATATGGCGACAGGTTCTGAAAATAAACAGTCTGAACATAAACAGGCACCAATGCCATTATTAACACAATTATGTCAGACACAACAAATCCTGAAAACACAGTTAGAGAAATACATCGAAGTTGCTAAGAAAACTGCTATACCTAAGAGAACACAAGGATTCTATGAACTTAGGATAGCTGGATTAACTGCTATGTGGAAAGAATTTGCAAAGAATGATATCGAAATACAAAGGGCAGCACTTCAAGAGACATCAAAAATTTCAGAAGCATATCTGGAAGAGGACCAATACAGTCACGCAGAACTTAAATACAGCGAGTATATGGCAGATCTGATGGACGGATTGAGGAAACTCACCACAGGTAATAACACTGCCCCACCAACATCATCATATGATATCAAACTACCAAGGATTAGCTTGCCGAAGTACAACGGTGATTATGATGTATGGCGATCCTTTCACGACGTGTTTGTATCATTGGTTCACAACAATCCCAAACTGGCGCCTGTACAGAAACTACATTACCTGAAGGAATGTTTAGTTGGGGAAGCAGAAGCACTACTGAGACACATCCCAACTACCAACCAGGACTATGCGCCAGCATGGGCAAAGCTGAAGGAAAGATATGAGAACAAGAAGGTATTAGTAAACCATCAATTAAGAACTTTCATGAACATACCCAAGCTCGCAACAGAAACAGCAAAGGGTATTAAGATCTTAATCAATACGACTTCGGAATGCCTACAACAATTGAAGAGTCTTGAAGTCGACACAAAATCATGGGATGTCGTCCTGATTCATTTGCTCGTGCAAAAATTGCCATTTGTGACATTACGCTTATGGGAAGAAGAGCAAGGAACAAATCAAGACCTTCCAACCTATGAAGCTTTCTGCGAATTTCTCAACAATAGATTGCGAGTATTAGAATCAATTGCAGATGTGGTGACATCCAAACCTGCAGTTCAACCAAAGTCAGTATCACTCAGAGGAAATACACATGCTCATCATGCAAGGAAACAGAACAACTGTCCCGCCTGCCAGCAAAACCATTTTGTCATCAAGTGCAAGAAGTATCAAGCAATGAGTCCGGAAACACGATACAAGTTGTTAAAAACAGCCGGCCATTGTCTGAACTGCTTGTCCACCCAGCACGATACAAATGCTTGTCCTAGTAAATACAGATGTCACAAATGCAAACAAAAGCATAATACTACATTACATACCGATGTCAAACGAGAGAGCACTGGATCATCGGGGTCCACAACAATACAATTTCATGAAGGAGTAAGCAGCACAAACCATTCTCCCACACCCATGAAGACACAATCAGCCAGCAATGCTGATGAATTTAATGCAATACAATCCTTCTTAGCTACAAAGGACCATCATGCATTACTATCGACAGCATTAGTAACTGCATATCCTAGGCAAGGCAGAAGGACGACATTACGATGCCTCGTAGATCCTGGTTCAGAGTCATCGTTTATCACACAAGCTGCATGCACGCGGCTTGGCGCTACAGCAACAAACGCAGCGATAACCATCAATGGTATAAATAAAAGTCCATTAGCAACAGCAAGCCAACAAGTAAGGCTCACCTTAGAGGCACATCGCCCTAATACAACCACATTGGCAGATGAATTTCTAGTCCTCAATGAGATCACCGATCCACTACCAACAAGGATAGTACGCAGGGGAAACTGGAAACATCTTAAAAACATACAACTAGCAGATCCAACATTTTGGAAGCCAGGAAATATTGATGCACTATTGGGAGCACGGATTTACGCAAAAATCGTTCAAGAAGGCATCCGACGAGGACCTGACACAGCCCCAACAGCTATAAATACAATATTTGGATGGATTCTAATTGGGCCATTAGCAGACACATATCTCAGCCAAGTGACAGCATGCACAGTCACAACCACTCAATTGGACTTGAGTAGCCAGCTCAAACAATTTTGGGAATTGGAAGAAGTTCCAAAGCAGCAGATTTTGAAAAAGGAAGACGAAATCTGTCAACGTATATTTGAGGAGACTCATATACGGAAATCAAACGGAAGATATCAAGTTAATCTTCCCTTCATTCAAGAGCAAATACCAGCTCTAGGACAATCGAGGCCTCAAGCGCTAAAACGATTTAAGTCCTTACAACTCCAGTTCGGCAAAAATTCTACATTTGAAAAGGAATATTCAAAGTGCTTGGATGAATACATTGATCTGGGACACATGGAGGAAGTCAACCCCCCTTCAAATGAGGAAGAGCACTACTATATTCCTCACCATGCGGTCTTCAAGGAAAGCAGTACTACAAAATTACGAATAGTATTCGACGCATCTGCGAAAACTACAGCTGGAGTCTCCCTCAACGAGAACCTTTTAACAGGACCAACTCTGCAACCTAAACTATTCGCGACTCTACTCAATTGGAGGAAACACAAGGTTGCAATGAATGCGGATATCGAGAAGATGTATCGTATGATCGACATACATCCAAACCACAGAACGTTTCAGAGGATTATTTGGCGACACCCAGAAACGTCACAATTACAGGATTACCAATTAAAAACTGTAACATTTGGCACCGCATGTGCCCCATACCTGGCAATCCGCACACTACAACAACTAGCAGAAGATGAAAGACAGAAGTGGCCCTTAGCGTCCAAGGCCATATACTCAAACTTCTATGTCGACGATCTGCTAGCTGGGGCTGATAGTATCACAGAAGCAAAACAACTACAGTCCGAGCTTCTTAGCCTAACCCGAGCAGGTGGTTTCAACTTACGCAAATGGACTAGTAATGACCCAGAGCTATTAAAGGATTTACCAGTGGAACATCGTGAGCTAAAGGACATACTAACATTCTCAGATACCGACACGGTTAAAACACTTGGCATTCGATGGCATCCTGGACCGGACCATTTCACATTTTCAGTCATTCCAATGCGCGAACACAAGGTCATTACAAAACGCAACATGTTATCCAACATAGCATCACTTTATGATCCATTAGGGTGGTTATCCCCGGTCATAGTCGTCGCCAAAATGCTTATACAAACATTATGGATTACTGGCAGCGCATGGGATAAACAAGTATCCCCACAAATAGAAACCCAGTGGTCTACATTTAAGCAACAGCTGAAGGCTCTGGAAGCAGTACAAATTCCACGTTGGATACAATATTCCCCAGGCACTAATGCACAAATACATGGATTCTGCGATGCATCTACAAGGGCCTACGCTGCTGTATTGTATCTACGAGTTGAACATGAGAATGGAGAAATCACATCAACCTTGCTTACGGCTAAAACCAAAATAGCGCCTATTAAACCCACTACGATACCCCGTTTGGAACTAAACGGAGCTGTCATCCTAGCCCGATTACTCAAAGGCACGATCACTGACATGCAATTGCAGCACATTACAACATATGCCTGGACGGACTCTACTATCACCCTTCAATGGGTTAAAGAACACCCGTCCAGGTGGAAAACCTATGTAGCGAATCGTGTTGTGGAGATCCAGGATGTGATACGTTATGATCAATGGCGACACATCCCTACCAAGGACAATCCAGCCGATCTAGCATCAAGGGGCATATCAGCATCAAGTTTGGCAAACAATAATTTATGGTGGCATGGACCAAGTTGGTTAACCAGCAACCAAGAAACATGGCCTAAGTTTCGAGAAACAAACGAACAAACAGAGTTAGAAGCAAAGAAACCAAAGGTGAAAAGCTTCCTCTCTACGTTTGAAAACAATATATTGCTACGCTATTCATCAATGACTGTACTTGTACAACAATCAAGTTTTCCAGAAGAATATAAAAATTTAGCAAATGCTAAGCCACTAGCACGAAATAGCCGTTTGCTGAAAATGAACCCATTCATGGATAAAGATAAAATAATACGAGTCGGAGGCAGGTTACAGAAGGCAATAATGTTATATGATGCAAAACATCCAATCATCCTACCACAGGAACACTACATCACACATTTAGTTATTGATAGAATACATCTAACAACAATGCATGGCAGAGTCTCGGTAGTCCTCTGTACAAGTAGACAAAAATATTGGATCCTAAACGCCAGACGATGCATTGCTTCTCGTATACACAAATGCGTCACATGTGTTAAGCAAAAAGGAGAAACATTAACACAACTAATGGGGCAACTTCCTACACCTAGAGTGACTATTAACAAACCATTCAGCAATGTCGGAATTGACTATGCTGGACCAATAACAATTAAATCATCAAACATCCGCAATGCTAAGTTACTTAAAGCATATATTTGTATATTGATTTGCCTTACAACAAGAGCCATACATATTGAATTAGTGTCAGATTTATCCACTGGAGCATTCCTTGCCGCTTTAAGAAGATTCATCGCCAGACGAGGTCTATGTTCCAATATCTACTCCGATTGTGGCACCAACTTCATAGGAGCTAAAGCCATCCTCGATAAAGACATTAAACAAGCCATCAACGAGGCCACCTCGGCAGCCGCACAATATTTCCTCCCACAACAAATCGCATGGCACTTCAACCCACCTGCAGCTCCACACTTCGGAGGCATTTGGGAGGCCGGTGTTCGATCTATCAAGCATCACCTGCGTAGAACAATAGGAAGATCAACATACACTTTTGAAGAATATTCAACTATACTTACCCAGATCGAAGCATGTCTTAACTCTCGCCCTCTATGTCAAATTAGAAATGATCCAGAAGATACATTCATACTTACTCCAGGACATTTCCTGATTAGACAGGCTCTCAATGCTATACCTGAACCAATAACTGGCGTGAACATATCGCTTCCACGGCGATGGAAGCACATCCAACATGCAGTCAAGGGATTTTGGGACAAATGGTCTAAAGATTACCTCAACCAACTTCAACAAAGACCAAAATGGCAACAAGAACAACATAACATCAAGATCGGAGACATCGTACTCATCAAACATGAAAATCTACCACCAACAAAGTGGCCGCTAGGTACCATTGAAAAAACGTTTCCTGGACCAGACGGTTTAACACGGGTGGTACAAGTGCGAACAGTCAACAACAGATTTCAACGACCGATAGCCAAAATCTGTCGACTACCGATAGAACAATCTACAGCAAAGGATAAGTAGCGATTTCGTGAAGGAGCAACCTTCAGCAAGTGTCGTCATGTTGTCCTGTGACTGGTATCGTTCTAAGTGTTCTTTGTTTTGTGTTTCCTATTATAATCAAAATCCTCCATATTATCCACTCATTTTAGATGTCTGAGTTAGATTACACCGAGGAAGATCTCGCAGCAGCCGAAGACCACTGGCTATATGGAACTTCAGGTCCGATGGGGAGTCCTTTTCTCGAGATCGATTGCGATTTTGCCGCAGAACTCGCTGAATTGTCAGCGGCTCTCGATGGTCCTCCAAAGACGCCAAGTCCGTCGAAGCGACGTACGGAGAAGCCAGCCACTCCACCAAAACAACCTACGCCTCCGAGGAAACAACTGACGCCTCCGAAGTCAACGGCACGAGAGGTCCCGCTAAGACCTTGGACCAGTTCTCCAGCACGACCTGTTCCCAGGAGAAACTTTGAGGCAATGCCATGTGGACCAGAATTCCGAGTGCGGACACAACCACGAAGGATTCCGACTACTAAAACCGGCTCCATATACCAACCAGCTAAGGTAGAACAACCCAAGTCCAACGAGCAACAACTGAAACGGAAGCTTGAGGAACCCAACACTCATCACTTGCAAAAAAAACCCCACACTGAGCCGACGTCACAACCAGTGAGCATCATAAGTGTTTTAACCGGACCAAATGCACCAGCTCCCATGCAACAAACAATCCAGCACATCAGGGAACCTCCACAAACAAACCTCAAGGGAAGTTACCAATCGCCATTGCCACGACATCACAAACGATGAAAACAAACATATTCTTGCACAAATCAACACAGGTCAACGTGGAAACACCAACCAGTGTATCATTAGTAAGAACCAAGGCAGATAACGCAAACATACCCGTACAGATTCCAACTATCATAAATGGGCGACCGCTAAGGAATTTATCATTGTTAAAACCTACCACTAATATTCAAGAACTAGAAACACGGATTAACAATGATTTCCAAAAATTCGTAACTCGAGAAGGTGAAGATTTATACATTCCGAAACGGGTACTGCAAAGGTTAAACTTCTCTCAAATACAGCAACGAAGACAGAAAGAGTTTACAGTGAACTTACCTGATAAGTACCAGGTACGCCTACGTATTAAGTCCGATGGTACTATCATTTTTCATCACCACCATAAGAGGGGGATTGGAAAACAAAAAGGGTTGTTGAACGCAGGCGTTCAACGAGGGGGAGAATGTTGAGCCCCAACCCCTAAAAATATAGAATTATTAATAAAAATTAAAACTTAAGAATTAAAATGGTTATACTCACCTGAATAAAGTACCTGCAAAAATAAACTGGATTAATACACTGAATTACTAAATAAATTTGAAATCTAAATAAAAATGAATTTTATAATATACATAAACAAATAAATTATAAATTTTACACTGAATTTTGAACATTACAAAAACAACGACACAGGTAGTACAAAAACAACAACACGAAGATTTTGAAACACAACAACAACAATAAGGCAAAAATTGAATACGAATTTAACAAGCAAATAACACATATGTCACAAATAAACATGCAATAAACATATAGCACATAAAAAGTAACTAAAAATTATGTGATACTACATAGAAAAACAAACCAAATATAAACAAAAACAACTTAAGACAAACCCGGCAATGACAGGTTATGTCCAGCCGCAATTTTATGATAACTCAAAACACTTGCCGGTAAACCATTAAGTCATATCATTACACCAACATCACATATAGATCACAATACTTAAACTTGCCTGATAAGTTCTAAAAAAACACAGGTACAACACGTAAAAAACCGGCGCGCACCGCGAAAACTTTGACGGCGGACAAAACGTCAAACTTTATGCTGCGAGATAAAGCCACCTCGCCGTACTATGTTATTTTTTGTGGCGAATTCGCTGGGAATGCCACAAAAAACGAATTTTATCTATTAAAAAAGATATTGTAAAAAATCTAATTTTACATAAGGCCAATAAGAAGGAGTAAGAGGCCAATTATGTAAAAATAGAGCGAGATAAAAAATAATTATGCAAAAAAGGATGCCGGAAATGGCGTCGATAAATTATATGCATTTTCGAAAATAATAAAATTATTAAGAAAAAATTAGATAGAAAATTGGAATAAATTGGAGGATTGAAGAATTAATTTTAGAAAAAAGAAAATGCATAATTGGAGCAAAAATATGCCTGCAATAAAGAAATAAGAAAATAAGTGTACTTTGATAAGGCAGTTCGCCAAGTACCACTTTTGAGAATATATAAACAGCAACCAACAAGGACTCATCCTCTTTCGTTTGTTAGAGTTCAAAGTGATAGCAAGTACATGCCTTTTGGTGAAATTTTTTGATAAATGCTTAAAAACTCCAAGTGCTTTCAATTTAACGAAATACTACTCTTCAACCAGAACATCGTGAGTATTCTCATACATGCCAATACAATTGGTGAATTGGTAGAATTAGCTGCATGTTCATAAAATAAAGAAACGTTTATATATTTAAGATAAGGTGTATTTTTTTTATTGGTAATATTTTACTAACATATATAATAAACCAACCTACAGGTAAAACATACATATTGTGAAAAGCCCAGCCACACATGCCAACTTGGTGAATGTGGAAGAAGCACATGCAATTGTATGCAATACCACGACAATATCTAAAGTACTAATTTGTTTGTATATAGTAAAAACATAAGGGATTTTAATAAATTTATTTTCATAACTAAACCACACTCTTATCATTTATAATCACGACCAGAGTATCAATTGTCACGATATCCTTTTTTCTGTGCATATAACCAGTCAAGGTGATTTATGGTTTAAATCACTGTGCACAACTGGTTAGTTTAATTGTCTATCTACAATTCACCTCCTGCACCACTACGTGTCTTGCATTGACCGTCAAGTGGTTTCTGGAGATCGCAACGGTCGACAACTAAACAAACTCATTTCAGTTTTGCCACATTAATATACAATCTCTTTCACTATGTAAATAACATAATAAAACAAATGTTATAAAATCTTGCATGAATGTTCCTTTGTCCATGTGTGAATTATATTAGTATATTGGCACACTTTAGAATTTCGAGGTGCCAGGGGAAATGAGAAAAATTCGAAATGGTTGGCAAAGAGTCTTAATGTGCATTAAAAAAGGTGACAGAAGCACCTGTCTGACTTTTAGGACATTGTGATTAACCTAGATTTTTTGACAGAAAACACTTTGACACTTTAAGAAAAAATAATGCGGAGTGCATGGTACGCCATCTATGAGCAAATGAAAAAAACTAAGATAACCGCTGTAACGAACTTGTTTAATAAACTCGCAGTGTTCTGACGGATGTATCATACGGGTCTTTTTAAATTGGTTCTGTGCTGTTCTGTTCTGGAACATTAAAAAAACGGAAAGGGAGTTTTAATTTTCATTTGCATAAATTACGGTTTGGGCTTTTTAATTTCGTCTAATATTGCATAAAAATCGGTCTTATTTATCTCTCTATTAATTTTTCTCGTTTTTCATTCAGTAAACAAAACAGTTTGTTAACTTGAAAAAACGTACATAATGTGAGAAGTGGGATATTTAAAATTTCCGTTTGTGCTGGAAATTCTTCTTGAGAATTATCGGCGACAAGAATTTGCATGGAAGATGTTCCAGAACAGAAGAGAACACATTAAAAAAACGCAGCAATTGAGTGCAATGTTGGACACCAAGCCATGATCGAAAAGAAAGTTGAGAGAAGAGTTTGGTCAAAAGCAGAATCACTGATAGTCTCCCCTTCAGAGGCTTGTGTCCTTATAGTCTAGGGCCCCAATGAGAAAAACATAGAGGGAGCATTTCATAGACCATCTTCCCTCAAAACATACCTACCAAACATCTTATCTTACGTCAAGAAAGTAGATGGTATGTGGATAAAGTCAGGGTCGAGGCTAGGCACTTTGCCGCCCAGTGCACATCCGCCGATGTCGCCCGCTTTAAGGGCAAATTTTTTTTTGGCTCGCTTCCCTCGCGGGGTTTTTTTTTGTTCTTTATAGGAATTAATATACGAAGTCTGTTCAAAAAGTAAGGTGAATTTTCAAATTTCACGGGCTACGTACATTCGATTATCGATTTTTTTATTTTGTTTTGTTGGTATACATGCCCCTGAAGTATGATAAAATATTCAGCTGTATTCATTGTTTACTTTGTCTGTGGCAGCGGCTGTTTTGCGTGTTCCGCAATTTTTTGCTGCCGAAAAAAATGGATCAAAGGATTTGCATCAAATTTTGTGTACATTACATTAAAATAGGATTAACAGTAGTGCATAAGAATTGTTTAATGTTTCAAATAGTTCATGTTTAGTAATAATAAGAAGACGAATAAATTAATTTAACATTGAAAGTTAAGACTAGGATGTGGTTTTATGAACTACTTTTTATATCAGATTAACTTCCAAAACTTAGATTAACTCCTTTCACATTTATTTTTACAAAAAAATCAATTCCATCCTTTTTCTAGGCAACAAATGACTCTACTAAAAAATAGAACAAAAACAAAATCTTTTGTATACTTACTTAAACAACTAAAGGCATTTTTCCTCTGCTAAGGGTTCATTTGACAAGTAAGCTCAACGTTTATCGGAAAATATCTAAAGGGGAAAAAGTCTTTTCATTTTGCATCAAAGCTTCCTCCCATCATCGTTTGTCCCCATTTTTTACTTTCTTGATTAAAAACCCCACATCGCAGCCTGTTTTAATCGTAAGACGTAATCATTCCTCCAAGTAATATCTAACAAGGATATTTCAACCCTTTTCATCACGGTCTGCAATTTTCTCTTGGTTTTCCAATTTGACGTGCATAAAATATGACCAGAAGTGAGCAACAATACCGACCGACGTACGACGACGTCGTTTTAATTTCAATGATGTACACATAAGGATAGCTGCTGGCATGATATAATACCGACAGGATATCTTTCTTCCTCTCTAAAAATTATTTTTTGTTCTTTTAAAAGTGATAAAATGACGCTGTAATATTGAATTGCTGCGACGTTCCTGTGCTCTACTTGCTCGGTGTGCCCTTTTTCTGTCATAGATGAAAGCTCTATTGTGGATGATTTAGAGTCTGGGAGAGACCGGGATAACCCGGATCACTCATCGTAAAGGGCAATCACTCGAATTTATGCGGCCCTTATCCCAACCGAAATGTTCCTGTAAAAGACCAAGAGATTGAATTTGGGTATTGGGTCTAAATTTTGTGTTGACATTGTAATCTTTTAAGGAAAAAGAGTTATTCGCTCATTCGACAATGTATTCGGCTTGTATCGCACTCGTTTGCTTGATAGATAGTCGATTTTGGTCTGATAGTCAAAGCAATTTGCAACTATTTTGCATGAGAGAACAATGATTTGGTATCAAATTACATGTATTTTTTTGCAATTTAAGCAATTAATCAAAAAATGAACTCTTAATTGTTTATTCCGGCGCAGCATTTGGTGCTGCCGGTTTAGGATTATAAAATTTTTTCCATAAAACTTAATTTGAATTTATTACGTGAAAGGAATAGGTTTCCGGTCCAAATTGTAGCTGAAAATATGGATTTGTAAATTAACAATTGGCCAAAATGCAATAATGATAATTATCTCGAGTTCACCTTAACCAAAATGAACTTTATTTTTTTTAAATTAAAGTTCCCAAAATTCTCTAGCAGATCTGATAAAAAATTTTAATTTTTTTTTCAAAATGGCTGAAAAAATGCAATTGTTATTATTTGAGTTATAAACTAATGAGAATTTTTTTATTGCATTCGAAAGGTGGCATCGAGACCTACATTTTGAAAAAAGAAATTTTCATTTTGGACTTAATCGCATAAAATGGCGAGCATTGCAAATTTTAGATAACAAATGCAATTTTGGCCAACGGGTTCAGTATTTTGACACCAATTTTTCAGGGTCCTTGTATAACATCAAAAAGTATATTTTTTGAAAGTTTGATGCAAATTTTTCTAGCATCAGCGGTGGCCAACCCGCGGCCCTTCGCAGGAAATTGTGCGGCCCGCGAGATTCAACAAGATTTGACAAAATATTTTGTGCTAGAAGGTTCCAACATGTGAAAAAGATAAAAAGAGCCAGCTATGAGCAGTGATTAAAATTCACAGCCTACCATGCAGAATTGGCTCTCGAGGTGCACCGGGTGACCGGGTTGATGGATAAAAATCCAAGTAATTGCTTTTTTCGGTAAAAATTCAATATATATGCCGCATCCGCAACAAAAATGTAGTGTCAGGGAGCTAGCAGAGAAAACAAGCATATTTACAAGCAAGCAAACTTCTTTGGTCAACATCGAGCTAGTGTGTTATGAGTGCAGGATTCTTTTTCTTCTGCTCCTTTAATCTCGCATGGGACCTAGCGCGGAAACAGTTGCCCCCTTGTAGCGTCTTTTGGTAGAGTTCTTCTCCACGTTATTCTAGGTTTTCCAACTCCACGGGTTTCTTGCGGATTCCAGTCAAGGGCCTGTTTGGCTAGATTCTAGTTTGCATCTTGCAGGGTGTGGCCATTCCAATTCCATTTCCCTTGCATGATTTTGTTATCTTTTCTTTTCATTTGCAATTCTATCTTGCCAGCGGATTTTTAGGATGAAAACTTGAAGGCGCCATGTGATGGATTAGGCGACTTTCCATTTTTCGCAAACATACCATTTTTCGCAAACAGACCATTAGTCAGCGCTGTGCGTTCAATGGTGTTTGCATTTATCCGGATTTCTTTAGTTTTAATCGGATTTAACCTTATGCCTGTCGAACTACTTTCTGCTGCTAAATTGTTTAACATATTTTTGAGGTCCTGAATGTGAAAACCCGTTTCTCAGGCATCAGATTCAAAACTTGATTTTTATGTTATAAGAAAAGTTTTGTAAATTGAGATGTCGGAGACAAAAAGTTGTGAATGCGAATCGTTTTTTTTTTCAAAAATGGAATATACGAAAAATGAATACCGCGCCACCTTGTCTGACGAAAATTTGCACCACTAATTACATTACATTTCACCTAGTTTCTTAAACATGCTCATACATCTATTGCCGATTTTAACTCACATTCTTAACTCCTGTCTCATGGTATTCAAGTTTCCCTCGAGTTGGAAGCATGCTTTAATCATGCCCATTCTCAAGTGCCCTCAGTCCTATCAGTATTCTTCTTTTTCTACTCTTAAACTTTTACAAAGTTTCTTATCTAACCGCTCTCAAAGGGCTAAACTAGGTGGCTGAACTACCTGAAGTGCCCTTTCCACTCTGGCGTCCACCAAGGCTCCATTCTTAGGCCACCTTTCTTCAGTATTTTTATTAACGATATTCTAAGATTCATATGTATGCAGACGATGTGCAGGTTTATTTCCCTGCGCCAAGAGATCAAATACATATGTGTGTGGAGAAGCTTGCTGTTGACTTACGTCATGTATCCTTATGGTCGACATTAAATTTACTGCAGCTCCTTCGAAATCCCATTGCATTTTTATCTCTCTCACTCTGATACTGTTCGTCCTGACTTTTCTGCTATCGCGTCAAAATCGGTTCTTCTTGTTTGCGTTAATAAAGCAAGAAATCTTGGGCTGGTACTGAATAGCAGCATGACTCGCTGCGATCTCATTAGTTTCATTTTAAGTAAAACCTACGAACTCCTGTCTAAACTTCGTTACCATTGTGGCTTGCTGAAAAGGGCTGCTCATCTATCCCTCTCTCGATTCTTTTTGCGCGCATAAACTTGAAGTAAAGTTTAACGATTGTGTACGTTTTGTTTATTTACGCGGTTTTGACCACATTTCACCCCACTCGAACTTGATTTTGGCTGCTATCTTGATTATAGGCTTCGTGACTGTATCACGATATTCTACACGAGCGCAAACCTGCATACCTCAACCAGTTCGTGCAGCTTTTGTAGTCCCTCACAGATAATAATTTAATAATTCCGCGTTTTCGCACGTTAATTGGTCAGCGTTCTTTCTTTATCTTCGCAGCACAGCTTTGGAACTCTCTCCCTAAATTATATTAAATTAAATTTGAATCCCCCAATATATCACCCCGGGCCGCGGGTTCATAATGCATTTTCAAAGTGGCCCGCGATACCATTTGGGTTGGCCACCCATGGTCTTGCTGACTGTCTTGGGCACTAAAATGAAAAAAAAGGCTTTTTTCTCGTTGTTTTAGTTTGGTGGGTTATGTATGTATTTCAGAGACTTGAAACCTACCAGGATTTATTGACAATTTTATTATGAAGAGACTGGTTTTTCGTTTGCCCCGATCCGACTTATATAACCGCAGTAATTCACACTTTAAGCTCGAAAACCGTAGTAAAAAAAACTTTAATTGTTTATAAAAAATAGTAGCACCAGTTTCTCGAGGTCCAAAACTTAGGACTATATTCCTGGTGATACCCGAAACAGGATAAAATCATAATCTTGCTGTATCCCTATCGTATCATTGTTTTGGCCTTTTTTTACAGCACTAATATGCTACTCATGCGACTTAAAATAAATGTATAGAACATAGATTAAAGTACATTTAGGTACTATTAAGTAAAAAAAACTTAACAAATGCGAACAAAAACTTAATACAAACCTGCGACAACAGGGTATGTAAACAAAACCGATTTCTCGTGTTTAGATACAAAACCAATAAACTACACATTAGAATCACTGCACAAACACTATATGCGGACAAAACACTAAAGCCTGAACTACATTGAAAAGCAGTTCTGTGCTGTGTAGTGCAGTGAACTTTAGACGTCTTGTAACTGAATGTGGCAATTCACGTTATATTCACAGCACTGCACTGCACTGCACAACACTGATTTGCTTAGACTTATTTCTAAAAAAATATATAGCTTAAAAAAACTAAAAAATACGCTTTTATTTTAAAATGAACTAAAAAGAAAAAAATAATATTGAAGTTTTTATTGCTCCAGCCAGTATAGGGAACAACCTACATTTCGAAATCAGGCAAATAACTAAATTAGTGAAGTTATTGGTAAAAATTATAAATATAACTTACTTAAATGTAAAAAAGCGTGGGTCTACATATATTTTTATTTCATTAACACTGGAGCTTTTCGTTAGCGGCCCACGCATACATTATATATATATTTATTAAATTAATATATTCAATACATAAAGACAGATCAACACTTTTCTTAATTTTGAAAAAGTTGACCTTTTTTTCTAGCAAAAAAAAAACAATTGCCCCCGCAGAGTTTATATAGCTGGATACTCAGTATTTGTATGAATTTTACTTCTCGCTTTTTTTTAATCAAATTGAATAATATAAATATTATAATGTAATAATTAATAATTTTTACATATTAAGATAGTTTTTTTTAAATAAGTAGAAAAAATGTAAGATCGAATACTTACTTCGCTTATTTCACGGGACACGGATTACCACGGTATACAGAAACAAGGTAAGGTAAAAGAGACAGACAGCTTCGTATACCGTAGAACACTGTCACCAAGTGACGTCAGCACTAAAATATCGTCTTACGATATACAGTCTTTTACATTGCCCTATTTTTGTATACCGTGAGGCTACGTTCAAACGGCGACTATTCGATTCGAGTTTTTCACGCATACCGTTTTATCGAATACGATTCGATTTTTTCACGTAAATCTGGTTTGATTTTAAGAACGTATCCCTCATATATGTCCATTTTTTTATAGTCGCCTTGGCTGCAAATTCAATAAAAATAATGAATAGTGTTATTAGGGGCTTCTTTCTAGCACCTAAGAACAGTGGCGTAACTGAGTAAAATGGCGCCCATGGCAAGTGTTGAAATTGCGCCCCCTCCGCCCCCCCCATATATTTAATTTCTACTGCATACTAAATCATCTTAAGCAATTTGCCAACATTATTCTTTAATAGTCATCAATATGATCACAGTTTATCCTTTCCAACATTGAAAAACCTTGCGCGTTCCGATATACTAATCGATTTTGATTAATTGTACTTTCATCTGATCACACAAATTTTTTTGTAATTGGGCGTTTGCCTGTTGTATAATATAATAATTATTTTTAATGTAAACAAATTTTGGACAAAAAAGAGTATAACAACAAAATAACTATCGATATATATGTTTATTTATTTATTAAACATTTAGGAACATTTTTAAAAACGTTAGGAACATTTGGGGTAACTTTGGTCTGCATGCGTTCTATATGAGTATCTTTCTCGCCTTCGTTGCTGCAAAAGCATCAATAACGAGATTGAAATCAGCCTTCTCAACTTCTTCACGTTCGACGCTTAGCAAAGCAAGATCGTTTAATCGATCTTGACCCATGGAGGCTCGAAGGTAGTTTAAAATTAATTTCAATTTGCTAAAAGATCTTTCACAGCTAGCAATGGAAACTGCAATGGTTAGTAATATTTGGATGGCGATTCGAAGATTTGGGAAGACGCTTTCATCTCCGTATTGCACAATGAATAGCAGAACATCTTCAGGTCGTGTTAATTTGGTGTTGGTCCTGGTATTGATCATCATTCTGAAGTCCAAAATCTCTTCATACAGCTGCTGACCATCAACATCGCAGTTGTAGGTCTGGCCGAAGTTCTCACACTTAGTCTTCAGGATGTCGCTGTTGATGCTTGTACATAACCCTCCGACGTCAAGTAGGAATCCAAACTTCCTGTCAGTGTCGTGCAAACGAATGAATCTTTCGTCCATTTCTGTGTGAAGGCGGTCGATTGTTTCCTTCATAGCTCGCTCGATTTCCTGGTTTGCAGTTAATCCGGCATCTCTCGACGTTTCACCAGCCATCCTCTTTCTTCGTCTTGGCCGTCTTTCGGTCTCAACCTCCCATTCTTGACAGAGACTAAGCCCAACTTCCAGAGCTTCACTCACCAACGTTTCTCTTTCATTGTGAAAATGATCTCTTAGACTTTCCAGATCTAAGGCGGCATCGTGGAAGTTCATCGTCGGATCTTGCAATCTTTTCTGGACTCGGTCAATAGGAATGAGCACTCTGGTCCAAAATCCAAGCAGAGTCAAAAATTCGGGAGTCAATACACGGTTGTACAGTAGCCTGGCGTCACTTCTTGTGTCTGCGGTCTCCGTGGCACCATCCATCATGGCTTGAAGGACTTGAAGAATCTCGTCAAGGTGCTTGTTTATGGGCTTCACAGCTTCCACCCTTGCACTCCATCTAGTTGTAGACTCCGATTTCACAACTGTGGGCACAGCGATTTTCAGTTTTTCCCAGCGTTTAGTGGACGAGGAAAAAAATACGTAAAGAGCTTGAATAGTCCCAAAAAAGGTCACCATCATTACATCCTGTTTGGCTGCGTTTACACCAACCAAGTTGAGCGAATGATTATCGCAGTTCACGAAAATTGCTAGATGGTTCTTGTCGATGATCCTTTGTTGAACACCACTTTTGTGTCCCGCCATCACAGCAGCGTTGTCATAGCATTGTGATCGGCAATCCTGCGGGTCCATACCATCTTTATCCAATTGGCTTAAGATGGTCCCAACTAAGCTCTCAGCATCTTTCAGACTTATCTGGATAAATCCTAGGAAGGATTCTACAACACGTACAGTTTTATTCTCAAAATCCACGTCCACATATCGCACTACTTCTGAAACTTGCTCACGATGTGCTTGATCAGGAGTCGAATCAAACATGAGACCGAAGTACTTCGCTTGACGAATTTTCTTGAGCATATTTTCATGAACAGTGGATGCCATCAAATGGATAAACTCGTTCTGTATGGTTGGTGAAAGATAAGATGTCGATCCGGGATGATTTTTCGTATTTTCGAGGTGTGCTTGCATGACAAGGTCAAAGATGGCAACGAGTTTAAGGAGTCCAAGATAATTCCCAACGTTGAAGGCATTGTCTGGTTGAAGTGATTCTCGATGTCCTCGTAGAGCCAGGTTCTGTGTCGCAAGAAACTTGATGCAGTGAAGAAGTCGTTTCAGGATATCACGCCATTTCTGCTTCTCCATCTCAATCGCTGACTGCACCTCCACGTCGATAATTCCTCTGTTATCAGTCAAATTACGTTCCATTTGTTTCCATTGAGAGAAACATTCACGATGATTCTTGGACACTTCATGGATAGTCATTCGCTCAGGTCTTTTCCACTGATTGAACCCGCTTTCCTGCTCCAAACTCGATTGATGGTTTGATCGAGAAAAGAGCAAACAGCACATGCAGAAAGCTGACTTTTTTGCTGGTGAATAAACTAGCCAGGACCGAGTCACCTTCTCACCATTCGCCAGTGTCCTTTTGAACCAAGATCTGTTCATCGACCGGTTGTTTGTCGGTACAAACGGCCCTTCACCGTTTCGAAAATACGTGGAACCTAACTGTATAATTTCCACTCTCAGTAAATCATCCACATGGGCTTTTCCAGTAGCAGCGTGGAATTCCAGAAGTCCAATGTTGTGCCTATTAATGACATTTGGACTGACATCTTCAGCCTCTTCCTCGTGTACAGTTTTAGTGACATCTATACCAGCATCTCCAACATCATCTTCCGCGACGCTTGCAGTGTCATCTCCAGCGTCATCTTCAGTAGCATGGTCAGGTCTCTCTGATTCTTCATGCTTTGCTTCTGAGGCGTTTGAGCGTGAACCAGCCTCAAACTCAAGCAAACTTGACGACGATGCAGTGGATGCGGGCTTTTCAAAAAAACTCTTGAAAAGCTGACTGGACTTTTTGGCTTCCTCTGTCTCCAACTTCCGCCTTTTCCGCCCTTCCGCACCACTCTCCTTTTTTTTCACAAGGTTACGTTTCATGGTCTCCTCCTAAATGCCCTATAAGATATATATGGTGGAGATCTAAATCTGGGGGCGAAATTGAACTGATGTTGATGATGCTTCTGCCCTATAATAACGATATGAAGTAAATATTATCTATCATTATAGTGTATCATTACAAAACGTGAATAAACAAACATAAATCACGTACTTTAACAAACAAATTACGTACATTAACAAACAATCTTCATGATTAAACATATAAATTTATTGATGAAATACGATGTACACAATGCTTACCTCAAAGAAATTATTAGGTTGACAAACAAGACGACGAAAAACTACATTAACATTCGTTCTGAAAAATCAAATCCGATTAATTGCAAAACATCACTTTTGGCGCCAAATAATCGATTCGAACTTACGGTGCATATTATAAGAAAAAGTTTACAACGTGCGGTAGTATTCCGCCTACTAAGCTCCGAAAATATCAAAAAAGTATCTGAGAACCTCTGAAAAAACTGAACAACTGTCAGAATTGGAACTGTAAGAATTTTTAAGAGATTTTCAGTGATTTTACGAGTTTCAAATAAGAAACTGTATTTCTTAGAGTATGTGAATCTAGAAGTCCGTCAGAGTCGAGACTCTTCAAAATTTTGGGGCACTTTTTGCGCCCAAAAATTTTGCGCCTAAATTTTTTGGGCGCAAAATTCTTTTTTTCGCCCAACGGCGCCACCTCGGCGCCGTGGCGCCTCCACGGCGCGGCGCCCAGGGCACGTGCCCGGTCTGCCATACCCTAGATACGCCACTGCCTAAGAACATGATAATTAGCGCTAAATAACGCACAAAAGCCGGAAAATATTCATGAAAAAACTACAATATGTATCCAGTATTTTTTGAAAATAGTTCTTTACACCTTCCGAAAATTATGTTTCTAATGTACTCGTTCAATAATATTTTTTTTTATTAAATGTACTTACTTGGCAACGGGTTGTAACTGGCAATTAGAATTCAACGCACGAGTTCGAAGAACAGCCTAGAACAAAAAGGTTCGAGATTCGGGAAAATTTCATTCATGCGAATGACGCAATATAAAACTAAAGGCTACTTTATCACGCATTCGATAAAATACATTCGAGATTTATCGAATCTTAGTGGCAAGAGATTTATCGAATCTTAGTGGCAAGTTCGTACGGTATGCGGGAAACAAATTTCACGAATACGGGATTTCCCGCATGGGCATTGTGGGAACATGCTAATGTAATTATGATTGCCACTGTTCTATTCAATAAAATCCCGTATAATGATGATTTGACAAGAAAAGAGAAAAAACGAGAACTGATTTCTCTGAATTCGAATACACTAACTCAGAGATGGAAGCCGGACGCTTTATCTCATTATTCCAAGACAAATTTATGTACCCCGGATAACCATAATAATTAATAAAAATATAAAATATAAATTATTAGAGAATAAATTATTAATAAAAAAGAGCTTTAAATTTGTCATATTCTCTCATACTGTCTCGAACTGTCTCGAAAAAACGAGAATGAGAAATTAAATAATCTCGTTGAGACGAGAATCTCGTAAGGGGTGATCTCGTTCTCGTCTCGACTGATCGAGAATATAATTCATCGTTCTCATCTCGTTCTCGTCTCGTTATCGGTACCGAGAACGAGACGAGAACGAGATTATCTCGGGTCTCGGTGAAACACTACTAAAAGATGACCAAATGTCTTTACCAATATAATTTTACATAAGGCCAATAACAAGAAACGAGAGGCCAATTATATAAAATTAGAGCGAGATAAAAAATAATTATGTGAAAATGGATGGCGGAAGTTGTGCAAATATGGAATACGTGCAATTTCGAAATTAATTAAAATCTTAAGAAAAAGAAGATAAAAATTTGCAATAAATTGGAAAATTCAAGAATTAATTTTATAAGAGGAGCATGAGTAATATTGGCAAAAAATATTATTGGCGTAAGATTGATTACACAAAGAAAGCAGGTACAAACAATAGGCTTTGTGCGGATCGGCGCCGCTAGGCAACCTGCTTTCTTTGTGTTTTCACCCTAAAGAAATAAGTAAGTTTGTGTCTTTAGATAATGCATTTCGCCAAAGTACCACTTTTGAGGATATAAAAACGAGAACCAACAAGGACTCAACCTCTTTCATCAGATCGAGTTATAATTGATAAGAAGTGCACATGCCTTTAGGTGAAAACAACAATATATGCTTATATCAAGGAGAATTCAAAGTGAACATCGAAAAGGATATTTTAGAGAAAACATTGTGAGGATTCTCATATATGCCAGAACAAACTGGTGAAAGTAAGGGAATCATCTGCATGTTTTTCTAGAAAGAAAAAAAAGGTGTTTTGGTTTTGAAAATAACAACAGGGGTAATCCACCACCCCACCACAAGAGAAAAGTCTTAAAATCTCAAGCGGCACGCATTGTCTCTTTCTATCGCTCCATTCTCTAATTCGTGTCCGGGCCATCAGTCACTTGCATCAAGTAGCCCTGGAACCCTGTGTTCAATTTCAGAAACAGGCTAGTTGTGCAATTTTTCCCAGAAAACGGAACAAAAAAGTGAAGACAACTTGCCTAAAGTGCCAATTGCCATGCCAGCAAGCAGTGAACATCGAAAAGATATTTGTGTGAACTGCATTTAAAGTAAAAAAAATGCCACGTCAACGAAGTCGATATCTTTTTTGGTTCACGCGAAATTGTGCAGGTACAAAAATCACTTACGTTGTCTAAACAAAGAAACCGCTCGACCAAATTTTATGAAAATATTTTCATATAGTAACTTCGGTAATACGCAATGAACAACACCTCAACGAAGTCGGTATCATTGTTAGGTCGCGCGAAATCGTGCAGGTTCAAAAATCACTTTAGTCGTTTAAATAAACAAATGGATCACCGAATTTTATGAAAATATTTTCAGATCATATTTCCTTTAATATGCTTCGAACGGCACCTCAAGGTAGCCGATATCTTTTTTGGTCCGCGTAAAATCCTGCAGGAAAAAATGAGCACATACGTACGCACAGACACACAGACACATACTTCTTCTCCAATTTTGGCTTAAAAGGCTATTGGGACCTTGAAATATGAAAATACGTTGAAAATTTCGAATTCGATTTTCGGACCGATTGCAATAACTTCCCTATAAACTGGGAAGTTAAAAACCCGAAAAGCAGGTATTCTGGTTAAGTATAACATAAGCACCTTTCTTCTCCCTTTATTTAGTGACGGAGATCTTACTGTGGTCGACCTAGAGTTAAAACAGAAGAAACTCAGGATGGGCTCTTTCTATCTAGCCCACGATGATGATGGCCCTCTACCTCCTATGGCTTTTCAGGAGGTGGTAAGATATACCGATGCTACCACGGTCCTGGTTATGGGAGGTGACGCAAATGCGCACCTTGCACAATGGGTCAGCACGGACACAAATGATCGAAGTGAAGTTATTTTTAACTGCCTACTAAGCACCAAACTTGCTATTTGTAACAAAGGTAATGATCCCAGCTTCGTTACCAAAAACAGAGAAGAAGTGCTGGATATACATCACCCTTGTCTCAGACCGCCACTCCGACCGAATATTGGTCTGGAAGGTCTTGAACGAACACTCCTTCTTAGATTACAGATTTATAGAGTTTCATCTGCAAGACTCTAGCTTAACCCCCCTTTCTAAAATAAAAAACCTCAAAAAGACAAACTGGGGTTACTAATCCAGGCTTATCTCAAAAAACCTTGATCCTAAGCCACCATGTATTCCCAAAACCGGGAACAACTCGACAACATTGTGACCGTTTGCTGAATAACTGCATTCCCTCTATTTGGAAAGAGGTGAAAGTAGTTTTTATACCTAAGACAATAAAAGCCTCCCACGCAACACCCAAAGATTTCAGACCAATCAGCCTATTATCCTTTCTCTTAAAGACTCTAGAAAGGCTAATCGAAATACATCTGAGGCAGACCATACTAGCCTCGGAACTCTCTGGCCCACAACACACCTACACAAAGCGCAAACCTACTGACACTGCTCTCCACTCATTGGTCTCAACCATCGAAAAATCACTCGAGGTCAAGGAATACACACTAGTGGCATTTATTGACATCAGTAGCGTACGCAGGATGAACCCGGGGAGGGGGGTTCACAAAACATATTTTGTACACATATTGGGTAAAAAAAAATTTTCTCATGTAATAGGACTATGTACTTATATTATATTTTATGTTATTTCTTTATAAAAATAATTACCTATAGGTATATTTTTATCGCAATTTTTTTATTGAAAATTGTGAAGAAACATAAATAATAATTTTTGACCATTTTTCGAATATCACAAAATGTCTTGTTTTTCTCCAAAAATCATGTAGCCTTATTCTCGTTGTCGAATCACCCAAGTGAGTTTTCTCTTAGGCGGTGTCACGCCACTTTCAATGTGGTATTCTCGTTGGCGAGTGACGGGGCTACGAGGAACGTTGTGAAATGAAACACATTTTCATTTGAAAAATGAGTTTGACATATTTAACAGTGCGATGTGTGTTGTGAAAAAATCAAAAAAACTTGTAAAAATAAATAAATAAAACGAGTATATTTGCGTTTTGGTTTTCGGATTCCGAATTTTGCAGCATAAACTTCACCATCACTTTGAATTGTTTTCTTGTTGTTATTTTTACACTAAAAATATTAAAATTTTAAATATTTATTTTAATTTTCTATAATTTTTAAAGGAATATACACTCAAAAGAATTTTTGTTTACATTTTTTCTGCTTCCATTTTGCTAAAAATAGAACTGTCGATACCTACAAAGGTATCGAGGAAAACGTCACTTGATACTTCCACCTAGTGACAATTAGAATTCGACGTTTGTCGATCTAATCGCCAGGTGTCACTTAGATTGACAATGAGAATACCAATTGAGGGTCGAAGTGACATCTGCCACGGCACTCGACAACGAGAATAAGACCCATGGTTTCGTGGTGTGCGCAAGACTTTAGACTTTGATTTAAGGCATTTTTACAATTTTTTTACCGAAAAGAAGGGAACTACTCTGAAAACTTGGTGGCGCGTAGTTTTTGAGTCAGAACATCGATTGGTGACATGAAAAAAAAATTTAAAAATTCCTTTTTTTCAAATTTTGGCCAAAAAAGGCCAAAAAATTGGCCAAAAATGCGTCCAATTGTTTTTTGCGTAATTTCATCTGAAAAGACGGAAAATTTCCTACAAAAATCTATATGGCCATCCCGAAACTCAGAGTTTGTCGAGAGCTACAAATAAATGAGAAATACGTGATTTTTGAAAAATCGCGTTTTTTTCAATAACAGTTGTAACTCCGAAACGGCGCACCCAATTGCGCTAAAAAATTTTGGTATATCACATCGAGTTCACGAACATATTCCCAATGTTTGCGAGATATTTATTTTTTTGCTATCCCGATTTAGAAGAATCCACCATATATTATACATCGTTATTCGGAATATTTTTTTAATTGTTTAATAAGTTGATATATTTATTAACTATAATTTTTCCTATTATTATTGGAATCATGGGGGGCGTTTAAACCCCAGTAACCCCCCCCCCGTGCGTACGCGCCTGATTGACATAGAGGGAGCGTTTAACAACGTACTCCCGGATGCCATTACCCTGGCCTTGACAGAACTATGCCTATGTGATGCCTTCATCACTGGTGTCTCTCATCCATCAAATGCTTACTGGCAGGATGGTGAACGCGATCCTAGGCGACTGCTCGGTCCATAGGGCCGTAAATAGAGGCACCCCGCAAGGAGGAATTCTCTCCCCGTTCCTATGGGTCGTAACTATGAACCAGCTGTTGCGACGCATGGAAGCAGAAGGCCATCACGTCCTGGCGTACGCGGTTGACGTTGTCATAATCACAAAAGGAAAGCTTCCTCAAGTCCTCTGTGATCTCGTGGAGGCGGCGTTACAACACTTTCAAGCTGGGCTGCTACCCGTGTACGCCCAATACTCCTATACGGAGTCTTAGTATGCTGGCCAACCTTGAGTAAGTCCACGGTGCTAAAAAACTAAAGAAAGTACAAAGAAGCGCGGAGTTATGCATAACAGGAGCACTTCGCTCCACACCTACAGATGCCCTAAATGTTATGTTATACGATACCTTCCTCCTTTGAATCTTGTGGCAAGAGAAAGCGCAACCATCCGGAACCGGAATCAGGGGAGAGCACACAAAGGTGCTAAACTCTGTGATCGTCCCCACTAAAACCGACTTCTGTACCCGAGGTTACCGTCACGAGGAACTACGGAGTCCACAACCCTTCGTGAATGGAGTAATAGACCAGACAGTTTTCAAGATGCCATAACCTTCTTCACTGATGGCTCTAAGCTCGAGGATCGAGTAGGAGGAGGGGTTTATTCCATAGAGGGTGGGGTTGAAGTCTCCTTCCGACTACCCGATCACTGCAGTGAATATCAAGCGGAGGTTCTAGCCATACATGAAGCTTTTTTACTAATCAACCAGCGGTGCGACAGGAATCGGACTGTCTACATTTTCTCAGATAGTCAGGCGGCTGTGAAAGCCTTGCGCTCTTGCACAAACAGCTCTAGAACTATCTCTGAATGTCGCAGATCTCTGAACGAAATGGCTCAGCAGTTCGGGACCCTCCTCGTATGCGTGCCTGGTCACCGAAACATAGAGGGAAATTGTAAAGCTGACGAACTGGCTAGGAAAGGCACGACCGCCACTCTCTTTCCAGGAAGGGAAAGAGTTGGTATGCCTTGGGCCACCTTTAAACTCCGATGCAAACAGCACACAATGCAACAAACAAAGAAGCATTGGAGGGATCTTAATAAATGCACGTTGGCCAAAATAACCTGGCCCTCTTATGATCTCAGGCGGAGCACTTCAGTACTCAGCTTCGGGAGACAAGACCTTGCAGTTATTGTGGGAGTGCTGACCGGACACTGTCTGATAAGGACGCATGCGACCCGCTTAGGTCTTGAGACCTACGATTTTTGCAGAAGCTGTAAGAATCCGGACGAGGAGGAGAGTGTACCACATCTCCTCTGTCTTTGCCCAGCCCTAAGCAGAAGGAGATTAACCACATTTGGTGAACCCTTTCTAAACACGCTGGCGGAAATCTCGAAGATTGGGATGCCGCAACCCAGGAGATTTATTACTTCCTCGAAATGGTTTAGCGAAAAAACGACATTTTAACATCCGGTTTAAAGTGGGATCACTATGGCGTCACAATGGGCCTATCTTTCTGGCCTAAACCAGAAGCTCCAGAAGAAATCAGCTCTCGTGGTAAATCGTTATACAGAAGTTAATATTAAAATAAATAATTAAACAAAACAAGTCCTGTTGTAATAATCAAAGTTTGTAATAAAATTCTACACAGCTTATGAATAAAAAATATAAAATCCCTCCTATTAAAATTTGAAAAAAAAATATAAATCCCTTTTATTAATATTCGATCAAAAAATTGCAAAAATCTTTCATTTCAGTTATGCCTAACGACTTTCGTACCTAGGAGAGTATTGTCCCAGTAGGGAATGGAAACCTTCCAGAGTCGATTCTGCACATGTTCCTTCGAATGCATAATGTCTACTTTCTAGATCGGAACATACCTTCGATTAACATTGCGATGTCCTAGGGTCGAAGGCATAACGGCCACCTTTTGCAATACAATTCATTTCAACATGAAGGTATAAGAGCTACTTTTTGCATTACCATTCATTCCAATATAAAGGCAAAATGGCTATCTTTTGCATTACAATTCCTTATGCATAACACTTTACATTACCATTTCTTTCAAGAGCCATCGATTCACATTGCTTCCAATTCTAAAAAAATATACTGCATTCCAATTTCATGGATTCGTAAATTCCTTACTGGAGTAGTATGAGAGTAGGTCGGTGGGGTTTGCATCACTGGGCATACATACATAACATATGTATGTGAAAAGTATGGTTGCTAAACAATAATTGCAATTGGTTGGTGCTAATAAAATCAACTATTATTGCTTTGAATTCTCTCAAAGTATTAAAATCTCATAGCTGGTATCTAGAAAAATCAGGATCTTAGGCAGTTCTTTGTTATCATGAAAACCTAGATCGCAGCCAGGATATTTCACTTCCCACTTAATAACTTTTGATTAAAATAAAAATAAAAATATTGCTACTAAACAGCATAATGGCCTGCTCATTGAAATGGTGCTATAAATCAATCTTGAGTAACATGTTCCGCATTCCTGAGCAATGGATTAAGATGAGAGGTACAATATGTCAAAACTCCTTTTATCACGAACAATTTGTACGTTTACATATTTTACCGCAATTTTGCGTGCAAACACCCTGAATTAAAGCGGGTTAACCCTTGTTTAAAAATTCTTGTAGAAAGAAAGTAAACGTAATTAAAACAGTAAATAATGTTAATGGATGCACTGCTTGCCCGTGGCATTTATGTTGGGTTCCTGCATACGGCCTAACAATGCCTTTATTTTCTCGATCGCATTTTTCTTTGTATTATTCCCCTTAGTTTCCAGCCCATAGAGAAATCAGGAGATTAAAGCCAAAGGGTCTAAGGGCAGATGAATACTTTCACGTATGTGTTCGAATATAAAACAACCAGAATCGCGCAGTTGGGGATGTCCTTAAGCCCGTGGAATGGTAGGATATTGCATTCCTTGAATCACATGCCATGTATTAACCGTCCGACCATTGTGGCCTCAGAATGAAAGCATTGCATACGAGTTCGTAACGCAGCCCAACAAAGAAAGTCGCAATTGAAAAGTTGAAAATATTCACCAAGTTCCTGGATTGCCCTTCGAGCTCACCCACGGTCCTTCAGGATACTTAATGCGGTGTGACTGAAGTGACTGCATGGGTTGTTGAATTGTAAAGTAGTTGATGCGGGTTCTTGCTCAAGTACAGCCTTGTGCACAGCCTGATGATAGATACAGGACTTGGCTACACTGTCTCGGAATTACGGTAGTCATCTACCGCAGGACCCTCACTATATTGTTTACAATTCTGCAATATTGGCGTAATAAAGTGCGATAGTTCATGTGGCCACACAATAGACGGGCGCTGCTTGGATGCCGCCTGACTTTCTCGAATGTTGTCATGTAATACCATAAATCCAGTCCTTCCCCCAATTTCGCCACGACATTTGTTTCCTTGGAATCGCCTTCGTATGTGACTCCACTTCCGGGCCGAATGTTATAGATCTTTGCTTGGGCTTCCACCGGTGACGTTATTTATGTCAACGAAAGTGGCTAGTTAATACAAGATGAGGACGATGTTAGGGGCTGGTTTGGGAAAAAATGTGTTTATTATCGTGGATCTTAGTACGAAATTTGGGTGTGAATCAGTTTTATTTCGAAGGATGAAATCCTTAATCTATAAATTTTTGTATTGCAATGCCTTTATATCAAAAAAAGGAAATGAAGATTGGATATTAGTATTGATTTTGGGATTTATGTTTTTGTTCGGCATTTTTTATTTTTGGTAAAGAAAATTGTAGGTACATGGCGCCTGTCAAGGCTATTTGTAAGTGGGTGTATCTATACATTAAACGAACTATAATAATTGTTATCTCTACATCCTAATAAATATTCGTAGGAATACTTATCCCTCGATTTTCACCGTAGGTTTATGTCCCGTAAATCGAAACCCCGAAAATCGTGCAAAATGAAACCGTGTAAAACAAGACTTAATAAAATGTACATATAGGTAGGCAGGGAGTCTTGGATTGCAAATCAGTTAAAATGGTCTAAAGAATATAAAGAAAAGTTAAGAATATGTTTATTTTATTTAATCCAAGCATAAAATTAGATTAGGATTACCTAAAAATATAGATTTGTTGTTGATAATTTTCAACTAATGTGGTAGTTTGGACCTACCTTCCAAGGGCAACCATCATCATCGGTGGATCTGGCTCGGAAAAATTGAGGCGGATGGACTTGAAGGCGTGGAAGATGCAGAAAAAACTGCGAACATGATCAGTGGAAAACCTGTCACAATATTAGGGGTATTGAACATCGCCATACCACTGGAGGGAAAGGCCACATTCAACAAAGCACTAATAATCCCGGAAATCCCACACGCCATTATACTGGAAGCCAATTTTTTATGAGATACGGACATAGTAGACGACTCATCGAATAATAGTTGGCAGTTCGGAGGTACGGATACGGAGATATAGGTGAATGCCCTGGAAGCTACGTCGAATCTTTCACCTAGTCAACAATTAGCCCAGTTGTCAGAGACTTTGACCTCGCACAATATGTGATCTCGCTGAAAATTTGGACTTAGATACTTTTTTGGATGTAGAAAACCATAAAAAAATCTTTGCTGCGCTAAAGTGTATGCTAAGTTCACAATATCGAAAACAAATTCGAAAATTTGGTTCTTGCGTTATATATCGAAAAATACAAAAAATTTCGAAAAACTATTAGAGCCACGTGAAAGAGCGGAAAATTTTACTAAAATTTATGTTATAACTTATTTAAAAAAAAATTGTTTTATTATTATAAAAAATTATTAAAAATAAGAAGCAAATTCGAAAAATCTAAACGCGCCAAAAAGCTGAATTCAAATATTCTAGCGATAGTCCGTTCAAATTAGTCAAAAAAGCGCTGTTTTTCAGAAATTTTTCCCACAGCTATGAGACCGGTGCCAAATGAAGGATTTCGGTCGTCTAAACATGATTTTCACAACCCGCAGTTCGAAAAAAGGCTTGTTTTTGAGAAATATACAAATACATGATGGTTTTCGCCTTTTTTTCTATTTTGAGGAGAAACTATGCATTTTGGTGAAAATATCAATAGAGCAAAGTTGTAGGGCGTAAAATTACCTACAAATTTTGTCTTAACTGTTTTTTTGAATTCCGTGTAGTTTCGCCGGTAGAGGCCGTTTTGCGCCTTTTTAGATTTTGCGCCAAAATTATGATTTTGTATGAAAAATTAAATGAGATCAAAGTAGTAGTTGCAGTTTTTCAAAGGCTTTTCTTTGGTCGCTTTGAATCTGGAAAAGGCGCAAAACGGCCTCTAGCCGCGAAACTACACGGAATTCAAAAAAACAGTTAAGACAAAATTTGTAGGTAATTTTACGGCCTACAACTTTGCTCTATTGATATTTTCACCAAAATGCATAGTTTCTCCTCAAAATAGAAAAAAAAGGCGAAAACCATCATGTATTTGTATATTTCTCAAAAACAACCCTTTTTTCGAACTTCGGGTTGTGAAAAGCATGTTTAGACGACCGAAATCCTTCATTTGGCACCGGTCTCATAGCTGTGGGAAAAATTTCTTTAATTTTTCCTAATTTGAGCGGACTACGAGGTGTTCGGGGAGAAACTAAAATATTTTTGCCTAAAATGTGCGCAAAAATAAAAATAAAAAAAAGCATTTTAAAGAGGAGAATTTAAGCTTTCTAAGGAAGCCATTCTCCGCCGAAGTACCTGCACCTTGCCGTGGTGGTGGAGCTTGCGTGTCTCGTAGTAGCGTTAGGTTATGTCGGCAGTGGCTAGCTGGAAACCAGTAAGCCACCGGTAGGGACACCCATGCCGAACAAGCTAACTGCGAAGAGGCCAGACTAAGTTGGGTACATCCTCTCCCCCCCTTTTTCCCCCCTTTTCCCTCTCTCTCCTCTCCCTTTCCCCACTTCTAAGCCAAGGTGTTTACCGTGCTGATGGCTGCGTGGCCAGCCAGTGGTTAAAGAGTGCTGGTCGCAAACGGTTTCCCTCCGATGCCCAGGCAAGGTCGGAGTGTATAAGTGCCTTATCCTGGTAAGCGGCTCTGCCAGGATGGACTCTTCTTTCCGCACTACTCGTGGGACCTTTCATGGAAACATATAAAAATAAAAATAAAAAACTACTTGCCTCCAATGTGGACGCTCATAAAACCAAAACTACTGTCTTTAAAGGCAGTAAGGTTGGTAAAGGGAAAAAGGGAGCTTTAGACTCTAATCCGAAGCTCCCCAATCCCTCTAAGCCAGTTGCTTCGACAGAAGCAGGCCCCTCAACTGTACCCGTGGAAAAGGGAGCTTTAGACTCTAATCCGAAGCTCCCCAATCCCTCTAAGCGTGTTGCTTCGACAGAAGCAGGCCCTTCAACCGCACCCGTGGAGAAGAGAGCTTTAGACTCCAATCCGAAGCTCCCCAATCCCTCTAAGCCAGTTGCTTCGACAGAAGCAGGCCCCTCAACTGCAGCCGTGCAGTTACCCAGTGCCTCTAAGGAGGCTAACAAAAATGTTATGCCTTCCGGCTCTGAAGGCGCTCCGCCATCAAGGGTGAAGTACCAAGAGCAACGCAACGCCCAAAGAGTCCTTGCTCGATTCAAGGGAGTTGCGAAGGGTGATATCACCGAGAAGCAACTGGCTTCAATAAGGTGGGCGACGCAGGTTGTCAGCGAGCATACTTCGCAAACTGGCAACCCAACACCAAAGCGTCTGAGGTCCCTTGAGGAACCCAATCACCCTGAGGCTAAGCGTAGTAGGAAAAGTAATATTTTACTTTCTCCTACTACTAAGACCTATAGCCAAGTGCTAAAAGGTCAAATCGCGATCGCCGTTATCGACGAGAGCGATCCAGATGGCACCATTCTGCCTGATAAATGGAGGAAAATTGAGGTCAGGCTCGCGACGATTTTCCTCCCAATTCTTCAGGAGCATCCTGGCACTGCTCCTCACTGTCGCGATGGCGGATGGCATCAGGGCCGCGTGAAGCTTATCGCATGTGCCGATCAGAGATCCGTCGATCTCTATAAACTTGCCATATCCAGAATCGGGGAAGCATGGCCAGGCGCCAAACTCAAGGTCGTTATGAGGGAGGATATCCCGAGTCGACCGAGAGCGCGTTCCTGGATCCCAGCGGAACCAGCCGAGCCTCAGGCTATTCTGGATATCATTCGGTTGAGTAACCCACAGCTACAGACGTCATCGTGGAGGATTACGAAACTGGAGGATCCGAAAGGTGACGGCCGAGCGGTTACACTTGTAATTAGCAAGGAGTCGCTAGGACCTTTGGCGGAATCTGATGGCGTCATAAGTTACGGGTTCTCCTCCATTACTCTGAGGCCTTTTAAAAAAGATTATTTGCCCTTCAAGCAGAGTGGAGTGGTTGCAACTGCTCCACCTGCGGCTGCAGAAGGTGAGCCCTCGGGCACTGCGGGAAACATGGGTATGGAAGTCTCTGAACCCAACGTACCTAGCACTGCGGGTGACACAGTTGCGCAAGTAGCTGAACCCAATGTGCTTGGCACTGCGGGCGACACAGGAACGGAAGTAGCTGATCCTAAGGTGTCTGAGGATACTCACCCCCTAAATCTGGGTCCAAAAGACCCTCCTCTCTTATCCGAAGAGGATATCAATATCTCTGGTGTTCCTTCGCCGTCAACGACGGAGAACGAACTGGGGGACTTTGCCCAACTTCTTTCGATGGGAGATGATAACATTAGTCTCACACCGGAGGAAGACGAGGCTGACATAACGGTGATCGAGATTGATCCCGCTACTCGCAACCACGATGTTGAGAGTAGCACAGATTAATCTCCATCACAGCAAGGCTGCATCCGCCAGTCTCTGCTTACGCCTTTCGAAGGCTGATTTAGATGTCGTCCTGGTACAGGAGCCTTGGATTGTCCGGGGCCTTGTATGCGGAATCAGGACTCCGAAATACAGGTTGCTATATCCCAGAAATGGGGAAGGTAAGCCTAGAACCTGTTTAATTGTTAATAATGACCTTGATGCTTTTATGTTGTCTAAATTTAGTAATGCTGACACGGTGGTGGCTTGCTTGGACAGCAGAAAGGGCGGCAAGGCTATGTGGATTGGATCTGCCTACCTATGTACCATATGAGGGAAATATAGACAGCTCCAGTCTCTTTGATGCGGCAAAGGAAGCGGCTAAACTCGGAGCCAGCCTCATTATTGGATGTGATGCAAATGCTCACAACTCCATTTGGGGCAGCTCAGATACAAATGTAAGAGGTGAGTTGCTTTTTGACCTTTTACTCCAACATAATCTCTTGCTGTGTAACAGGGGAAATGAACCTACGTTCGTCACAAGAGTAAGACAAGAAGTCTTGGACATTACTCTTGTTTCCTCAGACCTGCTCAATTGTGTAGAAAACTGGAGAATATCCAGTGAACACTCCTTTTCTGACCACAGAGTCATTCTTTTTAATGTCAATACGTGCTCAACTGTGAAGAAGGCCCCTGGTTACAGGAATGTCCGAAGCACAAATTGGGCCGTATATAGACAAGTGGTGGAAAGATCACTGCCCGAGGAAGTTCCCACCCATCTCTGGAACGCTGAAGATCTCGAAGATCAGGTGAAGAATCTCAGCAACCTCTTAAATAATGCATTGGAAGCAGCCTGTCCCATTAAGAAATATAGGGGTAAAACCAAACCTCCTTGGTGGAACAGTAAGCTTCTCAAACTAAGGTCTGAAAGTAGAAAGGCCTTCAACAAAGCCAAACGGTCTAACTTGGACTTAGACTGGGACAACTATAAAAGATGTCTTAGGGAGTTCAAGTACGAACTGCGTAAGTCAAAGAGGGAATCCTGGAAGACCTTTTGTGAGACAATAGAAGGTTTTTCGGACACTGCAAGACTTAGAAAGGTTCTCTCCAAAAGCCCGATGTGCCAAGAACTGCTGCAACAAGCGGATGGTACATGGACTACAAGTAGTCAGGAGTCATTGAAACTTCTGCTCGATACCCACTTTCCGGGCTCGACATCTCTCGCGGTATCCGCAGAATCAGGTTATGGGAGCCCAATTAGTGAATATAATTTAGGTACTATTGACAGACTGATAAACAGGGATTTACTCCTATGGGCCATAGAAGGTTTTAAGCCTTATAAAACACCTGGACCGGACGGAATTTATCCTATTGAAATTCAGAAAGTCAGTGACCTAATTCTGAACTGGCTTGCAACCATCTACAGGAGTTCCCTTCGCCTAAGCTACATTCCAACATCCTGGAGGGTAGCGAAGGTGGCTTTCATTCCGAAGGCGGGTAAAATCTCCTACCACAATCCAAAGAACTTGAGACCTATATGTCTCACATCCTTTCTCCTCAAGATCCTCGAAAGACTTGTAGAGATTCATATTAAGCAAAGCATTGATAGAGAACTGCTTTCTCCCTCGCAGCATGCCTACACGAAAGGTAAATCGGTAGACACTGCTCTCCATTCTCTGGTAGCGGTCATTGAAAAATCCCTTGAATTCAAGGAGTTCACTTTGGCTGCTTTCCTAGATATTGAAGGTGCTTTCAACAATGTTGAATCTTCTGCGGTTACGGGGGCACTCCAGCGTCTGGGTGTCGACGGGTGCTCCAGGTCCTTTATTGATCAGCTGCTGAAGTGCAGGGTTATAAAGTCTAGTCTGGGGCTCTCGGAAGAAGTCAGACTGGTTGGAATAGGCACACCGCAGGGTGGAGTCCTATCGCCGCTCCTTTGGAATATAACAGTCAATGAAGTTCTGATAACCCTAAGGGAGTCTGGCTGCACTACTATGGCCTATGCTGATGATATTGTGCTGGTGGTGACTGGCAAGTACATCTCAACAATAAGAGATATAATGCAACGAGCATTGGACACTCTTGTTCAATGGGCTACTACAAAGGGTCTAGGCGTTAACCCAGCTAAGACTGAAGTAGTGCTCTTCACAAGAAAGCATAGACTTCCTGATTTTCCTTCTCTAAGGCCCCGTTCATACTGGAGCGATATGCGATAAGCGATATGTCGCGAGCGATATACGATACGCGACACGCACAAAAAAATACTTGAAATCTAAAGGGAGGCGATAAAAAAGGTTCACAGTGGCGCGATAGAGCAACATATCGTAAGCGACATATCGCTTGAAGTGCGACTTGCTGGTCGCTTCGGCGATATATCGGCACGATAAAAATATGGTGGGAACAGAATTCTTTGCCGGTCGCTTCAGCGATTCGTTGCTGGCGCAGTATTTTGTATCATTACAAGTTTATTTTAAAAAAATACAATTCAGATAATAATATATCTAAGTATAGAAATTTATTAATACACTTTATATTAAGGGTATTCATGAATACGTGTATCAAAGTTTACACATTATATATACGCGTAATTTAACGAGGTTTTTTTGATGAAATGAAATGATGTATGTAAACGATATAATTGATCAACTGTTCAAACTGGACGTGGATGTCTATACCACTAAACTGAAAAAAGGCAAAAGAAGGTCTGAAAATAAACTACTTCATTAATCTTGCTCTTAAAATATCAAAATAGATATTACAATGCTTCTATTCTACTGTGTAATAAGCCTTAGTAGGTACCAAGGTTGTCCCCAATGGTACTTGTCCAATGTGTGGATCGATAAATTTGCAGTTGGCGTGAGTATTGGTGATTGACCGTGGTGTGTCGGAATTGTGTATCTTTTTTTTCAAGGGTTCGTGACACCAGGCTTTTCAGAAAATGAAAGTTTTCAGGATTCATTCGATAAAACTCCCTGAAATTTGATTGATGTTGAGACAGCTCTCGAGCAACAACAGCCGAGCTATGGTGCACATTGGTAAGATTGTAAGGATGAACCCAGTATTTTCCTTTTCTTCTCATTCTACGCCAGAACCAATAACCTACTACAACGTCTTCCTCACTTGAACTCATATTTGTAACTGAATTAATGAGAATTGTGCTCCCACCACATTTTTATCGCCCAGGTCGCGCCGATATATCGCCTGCTGGTGTGAACCCTCCTAGCAATATATCGCCGCGACATATCGTGAACGATATGTCGCTTATCGTATATCGCCTCAGTATGAACGCCGCCTAAGACTTTGCAATGAAATATTGCAACTTAAGGAGGATGCGAAATTTCTGGCTCTCATACTGGATAGAAAACTAACGTGGAGACCGAATCTTTTAGAGAGAGCCAATAAGGCCAAAACAGCTCTCTTCTTATGCCAAAGAACGATCGGAGTTAATTGGGGCCTTAAGCCCCGTATCGTCCACTGGTTGTATACAGCCGTAATCAGACCTATACTTATGCATGGCATATCGGTATGGTGGACTGCATTACAGAAAGTTACGTATCGGAAGATACTGGAAAGAGTCCAAAGAACAGCCGAGCTGTGTATTAGTGGTGCAATGAGAAGCACCCCAACAGCTGCGCTGGATGTCTTATTGCATCTTATCCCCTTGGACATATATACCGAGAAAATGGCAGCCTGGACGGCTGCCAGGACAAAGGCTTCTCTTGGATGGACTCCATACTTATATGGTCACTCATCCATACTTAGGAAGTTCGCTACCGCTGCGGACAACCTAGATTATACTACACCTACGTGGACCTTGGAGAAAGGTTTCAATACCATCATTCCGGCCAGAGATGACTGGACAGATGGTGTTATCCCGACTGGGTCATTATGTATCTATACAGATGGCTCAAAAATTGGGAACAGCGTAGGTTGTGGTATCTTTTCCGAGGCATTAAATATAGATACCTCTCTTCGCTTACCCGATCATTGCAGTGTCTTCCAGGCGGAAGTCACTGCTATCTGGGAGGCTCTCGAATGGCTGAAGATAAATAATATATCTCATAAGAATATATGTATTCTATCGGATAGCCAGGCGGCCCTCAAGGCTCTTAATTCTGTCGTCAGAACATCCACGACTGTTCTGAACTGCCGCAGGTCTCTGTGTGAGACTGCCACTCAGTTTTATATAACTCTGTGTTGGGTTCCTGGACACAGAGGGATTAGGGGCCTGGAAAGTTACAAAAAATTTTGATGTTAACGTTTATATATATGTATATTTAGTTATTTTAAATTGTTGAGATATGCCCTTTTCCACGGTATACATATACAAGGTAATGTATTCCCGAAATGTCAATTTTATGTGACGTCACTGAAATCGTTCGGCTCTAAACAAATTGAAAAATAATTTTTGTGAGTTTTGTTAAAGTGAAAAGTTGTGATTATTAAATAAAGGAAGTAATAAAATAGGAAAAAACTGGTTAAATGTGTTGTTGTTAATTGTAAGAACGATGAAAACAAAAAATATTGTGTAGTGAAGATGAAAAATTTAACTTTTCCGAAGGATGAAAATTTGTGTGATATGTGGATACGAGCTAGTGGAAATAAAACTGTTTTCAATGTTAATACCGCAAAAATGTGCGTTGACCAGTTTTTAGAGCAGGACTATAGATTAGAAAACATTCTTTTAAAGACACCAAGAGTGTAAAAAACGGAATAAAGGAGCTATTCCTAGTCGAAATTTGCCAGTTTCTCATGCTGAAATTTCCGGGCGAGAAGAAAGGATTAATAAAACAGAACAAAGGCAAATTTTGCAGGAAGTAATTTCAGAATATGAGCAGTAACATATTTTTCTGTTAAATATCGCATAACTTTTTTTATTTGAGTGTTTTCCTTTTTAGAAATCAAAGAGATCAGGTGGAGTTGGAAGGTAGCGGCATAGAAAATTTAGTAATAAGCACAGTCTCCTTTTTCAATTGTCTTTTTAGAATAACAATTTCCCTTTCGAGACAACTTTCCAAATTTCTTCTAAAAAATATAATACATAATAAGTTTACCACAAATTTAATATAGAATTCCATTGTAAATTGACTCTGTCTGAACAGCAACACTAGTAACTGTGCTTATTACTAAATTTTCTATGCCGCTACCTTCCAACTCCACCTGATCTCTTTGATTTCTAAAAAGGAAAACACTCAAATAAAAAAAGTTATGCGATATTTAACAGAAAAATATGTTACTGCTCATATTCTGAAATTACTTCCTGCAAAATTTGCCTTTGTTCTGTTTTATTAATCCTTTCTTCTCGCCCGGAAATTTCAGCATGAGAAACTGGCAAATTTCGACTAGGAATAGCTCCTTTATTCCGTTTTTTTACACTCTTGGTGTCTTTAAAAGAATGTTTTCTAATCTATAGTCCTGCTCTAAAAACTGGTCAACGCACATTTTTGCGGTATTAACATTGAAAACAGTTTTATTTCCACTAGCTCGTATCCACATATCACACAAATTTTCATCCTTCGGAAAAGTTAAATTTTTCATCTTCACTACACAATATTTTTTGTTTTCATCGTTCTTACAATTAACAACAACACATTTAACCAGTTTTTTCCTATTTTATTACTTCCTTTATTTAATAATCACAACTTTTCACTTTAACAAAACTCACAAAAATTATTTTTCAATTTGTTTAGAGCCGAACGATTTCAGTGACGTCACGATCGAAATGACAGCTCAATGTTTGCATTCGGATTACATTACCTTATTATATGTATACCGTGCCCTTTTCGAAATCCACGACATTGGATAAACAGAATTTAAAGAAAAAACGATATAAATTTGGCGAAGCTTTAATTTTAGGTATCTAAAATTAAACATAAACTAAAATTAAAGATAATTAATAGACTTTCATTAAAAATCTTCTTCTGCGGGCTACTGGTTTCTATACGGGTTTAAGATTGGAGAGTGTGAAATTGACCTGGCAATCGCTCACTTTCCAACCAAAAATCCGTACGGAAACGGTATTAAATTACGTAAACAAAAGAGACAGAATTATTATGGCGGTTAACGGTTTTATGTTAAGCAATAAATTATCTTATTATAACGGTCGGTTATTTCTCCCCGTTGATTGTTCCCCCATCTCCGGGAAATTTCCAACAGTTTCATAATTAAAAATATAGTTGAAAAAAACTAAAAAATACGCTTTTATTTTAAAATGAACTAAAAATTAAAGATAATTTTGAATGTAAAGTTTTTATTGCCCCAGCCAGTTAACCTGCCTTTCGAAATGTAAAACAGCGTGGTACTCTTAACCTATATTCTTATTTTATTAACATCGGAACTTTTTGCTAGCGCCCCACGCTTTTTTACATTTCGAAAGGTAGGTTGTTTCCATATACTGGCTGGAGCAATAAAAACTTTACATTCAAAATTATTTTTTAATTTTTAGTTGATTTTAAAATAAAAGCGTATTTTTTAGTTTTGTCAAAATATGCGAGATGTGAACTTTTCGAAATTGCATATTCAATTGGTGGGCGAAGCGAAGTCGAAATGGGAAACAAGGTAGGTCGCACCAATAAGGTAAAGCACACCATCGAGACGAAATCACCATCTATTAAACAGCGCTACTAACTGGCGTCAACCGCGACGTAAAGAGTTATTCACGATCAGCTGGGCGAAATTACTAGAGGCAAAAGTTGTAGAGGTCGACTCTGGAAAGGTACAAGGCATTTAAGATATCCCGGTTCTAAAGTCTGTTTCTGAAGTGTGGAACTTTCTAGGCACGGTATCGACGGTGCCGACGTTTTATACGCAATTTAGCCACACTCATTGCCGTGATCACTTAGTAAGTGCAATTAGGTTGTAGCAATACGACCTTGTAGCCATCCATATAAGAAAGGAAGGGAACACCTACTATGGGATTTGCGGTCAAGATTGGTCCCTACCCTCGATTGTCTCAGCTTCGACGACTCGAAGCTCAAAAATTGGTACGAACGAATAAGGACACAGGTACGAGGCGACCAGAGCGTTTTGCGGATTCGAGGTGCGAGGACGGTCACCTTTAGAAGCATAAACGTTCCAGATACCCAGAGTTGGTCCAGGAAAATTCCAGTTGGAGAAGGGTCATAACTAAGCCAGAACGAAAGAGGATTATGTTGGAGGCGCATGACGACCCAACGACGGGACTCGGTGGAATTAAAAAGACCTATGACCGGCTCAACGATTTTTTTAGCCTAAAATGAGAAGTGTCGTCGATCCTACGTTATTCTTTTCGAGGTGTGTCAGTCTAAACCAGAGCGCAAAAAAGTCAGCGCAAAGTCTAATATTTTAGTAAGCTCTTTTTTCTTTCCGTTTCTCTCTGCCACTGCGCCGCCGATATGTCGCGGAGAAAAATTTTCCTCAATTTTTGGTATAGCCCAGTCACTGATTTGTTAAAATGGGCCACAATTTAAGTCGGAAGCATTAAAAAAACTCAACGCCGAATACGGGGTAACAATCAACTACACCGCATTTTACCACCCAAGCTAAATCTTCGGAACTGTAGGTGGTGCTATTCGTACAAGAACTCACGAGGGAAAAAAGCTAAGTCCGTATTTTGTTAACTTCGGGAGAGTGATGACCATGCGTGGCGACGAGGGTGTGCGATTTCTTGTGTTTCTCCTAAAAAGGTAGGAAGGTCGTGTGACACCAAAACTGCTGATTCCCTTTCTATTGGTTCAGGTTACCAGAACAGCCGGCAATATGCAGCAAAGCCGTCACCATCAGGAATCCGAAAGAGAAAAGCAAGGAACAGACTCAGGAACTCGCCTAGGACTCGAGTTGGCCTATTTTCCCATCGCATAAAATAAAACTAAAATGACCCCTACGAGGATCCTAACCTCTTCGGCACTCACTTGAAAATTTCTCCAGGTACTTGATGTTCCAGACTAATTCAGCCTATCTAAGAGGCCAGCATACAGGCAGGGTGTCCAACGTTTACAAGAGTTAAGGCAAGCTCGGCGCCGAGATTTTTCCCGATTTGTTAATAATATTATTGGCCCGATTCCAACAGGGTCGAACTGATTGGAAGGTGCACTGTAAATCCGTAAAATAGTGGGCATATCTCGAAATAAATCGGGATCGCTGGTGGAAGTTCCTTTCAAGTTCTGTTGTTTTTTCGGTTTTGGTGAAAAGATTGGTGCAGCACGTAACAAAGCTATGCTTATTAATTTTTATTTATTTATGAAAGTAAACGAGAAACATAATAGCTTATTAACTGAATAAAATGGATTTTATCAACATTTCTCACAGGCTTTACTTAATCGGAAGAGGTGTTGGCTCCATTTTTAACTATCTTAAATAATCAGGTATGGTAGGTAGATGTAGTGCGACCGGAGGCCAAATAAGCGCTTTTGCGCGCCGTTTTGATGCCACAACTCGTGCACCTGCATACTAGCAAACCATACGTGCGAATTGGTTGTGTACATCCACAGAACCACCCATCAGCTAAAAATGGAGCCAACGCCTCTTGTGATGATGTAAAGCCTAGGAGAAACGTTGATGAAATTGCTTTTATTGAGTTAATATAGTCTGGGAAAGTTTGAACTCAAGTATCGACATTGCTTACTGTGGCCTTTGTTCAAAAAATACGTAGTTCTGTAATTAGTCTGAGAGTCTTTCAGCGTTTAAATTTCTAACCTTTTTTCAGTTATACCGTTATTATCGTGAATTTCTGAAATTTCTTTGAACAATTTTTCAATACCTGAAATATCAAAATCATTGAATCGAGATTTACTCACTTCAGTTACAGTAACTTAAGAATTTGGTCCAACCTACTTAAAAGGTCTAGAGATTTGCTCTATTGGAATAAATCTTAAAAGTTAAAATCATATTTTGCACAATTGCATTTTCTAACTCTTGTTGTTGGCCGGGAAAAGCAGGTGTAATAACAGAATTAGTACATTGCGGCGTGTCAAAATATATAACCAGACTTCGGTGGGAGATATGCGGCTAAGCCGCCTGTAAACGTTCACTGAACGTTTTGACGGTATTAAACATATAACGACCAAGAGTCTAGGTCCTAGACCATTGAATTTTTAATTCACACAGTGAAATTTACCAAATTTTACTCTAAAATAAAATTCAATAATAAAATTCAAATAAAAATATTACTCAATTATTTTTTTGCCTCTGTAACCATCTTGCGTCCCTGCCGGGCGGCGTCCATGTGAAGGTAGCATGTTCTCAGTTACCTTTAAGGTTAAAAGTAAATGTTAATTCAAATTACATATAACGGTTCCTCAATAAGGATCATGAAATTATGCATATTTACGTAACTTTGATCCCTCTAAAGGTATTGGTCTAACTAAACCTTCCGGCTTTTATCATCTTTAATTGAGAATTGGTTTATCTATCAGCCACATTTTAATTAAAACCTACTGGACGTAAAAAACGTCCGTTTTTTAACCATGTTCAAATCTACACCATATTACATAAATTGTGGAAGAACTTAAAGCAAGAGAGAATAAAAAAGAGGGTGACGAGCAAGCAATTTACAAACTGTCCCAGAAAATGTGTACCCGTTTTAACATCGCTAGGAAGATTTATTTTCAGTAAATTTAGATAAATTATTCGAAGCTAAATATAATTTCGACTATTTCTTGAAAGTCTGTTAATTCTGAATACGAGTGAAAATTGAGTGAGTTATCTTGTTATTTGGGCCATGTTGCACTGTGGATATAAGATTAACGCTAATAAATTTGTTTTCTGAAGTACGCAACTTTAGAGAGTAACACAGCGATTTCAGGTTCATTGATTTTTGTATTTGGCCACGTGCGCTGGCATAGCATAATGTTTAACTAAATCGTCTTCTTCTTGAATCTCTTGCAGTCCTTGTCCTTTGCCTCTTCAACTATCTTTTTCAGGTCACCTCTACGCCTTGCTGATTCTCTCCGGTTTGGAGAGCGAACTTTCCATGTATGTATCCTCTAGAACGTCATCCATCCACCTATTTTTTGGTCTGACTACGCTTCTTTTTCTGATGTTCTATCATTGATTTTATTTTCTGCGGTAAGCATTGTTCCTAAATATATAAAGTTGACTGCAATTCCCATTTTCGGATCGTCAAGACAGAAGCTACGTCCGAATTGTTTTTATCTTTTTGATACAATCATGAACTTTGTTTTGGCATATACATACTCTTAAATTGAGCTTTCTAAAATTTATATTATATTTCTTGTGAAGATTATATTTGCTCCTTAACTTAACATTATTGCTTCGTAAAAAGTATGTGGAGATCAAATCTTCTTGTCTTTGAACTGATTCTTGACCGAAGTTTATTGAATTACAACTTCGTATTCTCACTTGTGTTGCCATTTTATACCCCGGCTACACCGGCCGAACTGCGCAAGTTCGAGCAAATTGGTCAAATGAACTTTTAAAATAACCTCAGTTCGCATACAATTTTCACATATTCAAGTGGGGATAAAACAGACCTCAGTTTACCCAACTGAACTGGAACTGAAGTTAAACTTGAAAGCTCGCTCAAAAGAGAGTAATCAGCTGGAATAGTGGAATGCCGTTCCAGTGAGCTTTCAAATTTCTAACTTCTGGCGAAAAAGCCACAATAATTTCACACACGAACTGAACATGAACGGGACTATGTGGATCGAACTGAACATTATTGAACTGAGGTCGGTGAAGCCGGGGCATTACACAGTTTTATTAAATTTTTCGCGAAAACCCATTTCACTCAAATTTCTCCACAGCTCTCTTTTATAAAGTCGATCATAAGAATTAGTCTGCATGGAGAAGATGTACATATATAGTATATCAAAACTTTCTTTCCAGCATTTTTCAAGTATTTGTCTCAATCTCCGACTTTGGCTTCCATATGGTTTCAGTGTAATTAACAAAACTTGTAAAAGAACTTACTAAGCTTTGGTGTTAAAAACGTGATTGGTCTGTAAGTTTGCCAGTGCATGGATTCACCTTTTTTGTGGAGTACGGCACTTTTACCTAAGCGCTATTCTTCGGCATCTTTGTGCTTCTCCATAGTTTACAAATGAGACTATGAAAAAAAGGCAGCTGGAGCGGGAGCCTGAGCCTCAAGATTTCTAAGTTTCGCTATGGCATTTGCAACTTCTTCAGCTGTAGGATCTGGCGTATCGTTTTCTGGGTCATCTGTACTTTGGTTGTCTGCTTCTCCCTGTGTTAGGTTTATGTTCCCTTTTAAGAAGTCTCTAAAGTATTTATCCCACCCCTATAGTATGTAATCAATACTACTATCTATAGTACCATCCTCTTTCATTACAATGATGTAGGTGGGCTTGTATCCTAATTCTGTTTCTGCATCTGTCTCGGTTTTTCCTTAATAACTTTTTCGTATCCCTTACGGCTTCTACGTATAGCTCGTTCCTCTTATTATTCTGGTTTAGTACATCTGTCTTGCTGGTTTGTTATTTCAATGCTTATTTCATTGATCATCAAACCATTGTCTCCTTCTTTAGTTGTTTTGTATATCTAATACATTGTTGTTTGTTTCTGTAGTTTTTGGGGTAGACAACAAATCTACTATCTACACTTTTAATACGAAGTTCCTTCAACTACATCTGTCAAAACTACAATTCTTATAATTATGAGACATACCGACTAATAATAACTCTTCCGGCCCAAACATTTCAAAACTATATTGAACGAAGTCCCTAGAAACAGATTTTGGGGTAAAAAGGGGGTTTACAGATTGGGGGGTAAAAAGGGGGTTAAAATTGAAAAAAAAATCTGCCTCTGCGTATGTACGTTCTTTTAGGGCTAAATGACCGTTAAATACTAGTGGCAGAAATATTTGACCAGTTTAATTTTTTTTCAATTTTAATCCCCTTAAGCAATTACATTGGTTGCGGCAATAATAGGCCTGCTCGACGGCAGAGCAGTGTGGAGTATAGAAGAATTTCATCATTTTTCTTCTCTGAAATTATAGATAGTTTTTTAATATTGATGATAAAATATAATTTATTTCATTGATCATCATATCGAGTGGTAAACAATGGAATTTCTTAACCAGACATTGTTATTACTACTAATTAATACTATAAATAAGTGGGTGAAAATAAAAGAAGCCACCTCCTAAATTCTTGCTATCCACTACAGGAATGAAAGCATTAAAGTACTAAAATCGATTGTACAACGCATTTGCTGCCATCGACAAATGAAACTTTGACCTCTATTTTACCAACAAAAGCTTCCTAACCACTATAATATTGAGATTAGACATCACATCCCACGTGCATGCTTCCCAGTTATTTTGAAAATGTTTTACTTCACCAAAAATTAAAGTAATTACACCCAAGCGAAGTCGTCAAACAAATTTGAAATAATTCAAAACAAAAGTAATTTTGTGTTAGGAGGAAGCAGCATTCAAAACACGCTGACTTCAATATAATGATTAGTTATTATCCACCCCTAACTTAAGGGCAAAATACGTTCTAATTTCCTTTTAAAAGGAGGTTCAAATCATTAATTACCCTTTAGAAAACAGCGGAATTGTGCCCGCGGAGCCGCGGCCAGGACAATGAAACGATAAATTAGAGACCTCACGTTGATAATCTCGAAAACGATGGCGTAAAGTAAATGACTTTTGAGAACTCTCATGACACAATCGCAGGTTGGTAGCCGGCCCCCGTTTGGGCCTCGCTTAGTTGTTTTCGTTCTTTTTAGCCCTTTTTAACCCCAACCGAACCCCCCAACCGTCACTTTCTTTTCATGCCACCTTCGCGGTGCAAATGAGGAAAGTGTTGGCGGAGAAATGTTAACTTCTCCTGGGAAATTTTTCAAGGATTCTCCAAATTTGAGGGGGAGTATGCGCCTTGCGACTGCAGGCACATGTTGTCTCCGTTGTTTTGCCCCTGTGAAAAGTGTTTGCTTCCGGCATACCAGAACACACGCTTTCCGGGTTTGTTGCACCCTTCAGTATTGAAGGGCAGCAGACATGGTGCTGTAGAGCTTGGTTGGGTGAGAAAAGGGGTGGTTGAAGGGCCGCGCTATCGCCCCAGAACCGTGGTCGATTTATAGCCGACACAGAGCGGGGTAAGATGTGCGCACGCAATCCACTGGAGAAATTGTGAGATTTTCCATTGGGAAATTGTTTAATCCTAGAATGTTGATGGTGGGAAAAAATGAGGAACAGGACAGGAGACAGGACCAGAATCCGGATACCGTTGCGTATCACTTCCAAGGCTGAGAATCACGTCGCCCATTAGTGCGGTTTTTGCCGTCGTATAGACATATACCGGTTCTGATCTGTGCATGGTTGACGTTACGTCCTTATTGAAGTACTGTATTCAAAGGATTTCAGGAATTTACGCAAATGCTTCTGGCTTGCATTCTTCCTAGCGGAAGGTTCGATTGGGTTATGTTACGGTGTTCCGGCAAAAGAAGTTGAAGCATGTCCTTCGATATTTCGAATGGTCTTAAAGGAATTCGGCAATAAGTTTTTCGGTTAAGGAAATTGAAAGAATTTTTTTGCTCCTTGTTTTTTTGGGGGGTGGTCGCCGATTTCGACATTTTGACATTGGAATATTTTAAAGCTTCCGCGTGTGGTTTTTCATGCACATTCTGTTAACGGGGCCAAAATTTCCTTTTTCCACACTGTGTGACTAGGTGTCTGTAGTGTTATTGTTCGTGAATTGAAAAAAAGTTTTATATTTGCGGAATATTAGTGAATTTCAGTAAAAATTACTGTGAATCGGAATATTATAAAAAAATATGTTCTTTGCAAGTTGTTCTTATTAAAAAATAAAGTTTCTAGCACCTTATTGTGCTATCAAATAATTAGTGAATTATTGTAGTGAATCTTATCCAAAAAAAAGAAAAATATTGTAAAATTTAAGTGTCACTATTTCAAAAAAAAATCATTTTATGTGCTTACCTAGTAATAATCTGTATTAATCTTCATCTAGTTCATTAACTAAGTTATTGTTATATAAACAAAACTTAAATATAATCTTCACAGTAAATTGCATACACAAAATTGCATTTAACAATCTATGGATATCGTATAATGGATAACTAGACCTGAGTACACAAAGGATATTTGTGAAAGATATTAAAGGTATCTACTAAAGTCCTTGGTAAGATTATTACAGATGAGCAATCTCACAATCTATCTCTATCTCCCTCTGTCTTTTGTCAATCAATGGTTTAGCCTTTTACCTTAAAGTAGTGCAAGTATAACTCCTGCATCGATTTTCGATAAAAACAATGAACAAGGAACAAGGATCCTTTATGTAATTATTATAATGATCTGTTATTTATCTAAGTGGATGCATTCAAAACTTATTGACTGATTGCATGTTTTTCATTCAAGAAGCAGCAGGAGATAAGTTAAGCTGGTTTCGTTAATGAGATTTTATCGAGAAAAGGAAATGATAATAAATATTATGTCAATGGTGCCTTTTGTAACGACCTCTTTGTTTTTAGTACAGGGTGGCTTTGACGGGATAATTAAGATGGTTTCACGCAGCTATTGTTGTTTCTATGAGGAATAATTGACATGTTGTTATTTGTTTTTTTTTGTGGATTAACTATAAATAGATGATGGTTTGTTTGGGTTTGGAACAAATACACAATTATTTTTGAATTTTTGCTGAGTCGACATTTCTAAGTGTTTCGAATTCTTTTGTGAACTATAGAAGGAGTGTATACTAGTAAAATAACAAAATTATTTTCTGCATTTCAATTGCAACCTGGGAAAATTTCTCTTTTATGAAGTCTATTATTTTTAATTTGTTAAAAAAGATAACTTGTAAACCACTATAGTGTTATAGACGTTTTTGTAGCGTTAACTGCGCCTTATAGATTAGTGATTAGTTATGAATTCGTTAATAAAATCTTTCTATTCCAAGGGTAAAATTGAATTTTTTTCTTTCTCCAACTTTATCAAACACTAAAAAGAAATTAAAATATGGGATTAGAAACTAAATTAGATCAACATAATATAAATAATGAATTACTTTTTTGTATTACACAAAAAAATATTTATTTTATATTAAATTTTTACCCGCAAAAATAACCTTTTCCTTTTCTACCAAGCAAATCCACATTATTGGTTATCTCAGGGAAAAAATTAGATCTAGGGCTATTTGGAAAGTAGAAATTATTTACACCTTTTATAGTTATACAGAACTGAGAAAAGTTTGCAGAACAATGATGGGCAAATTGTTGTTTAAGAACAGTTAAAATTATTTGGCTTTCATATTAAATGTAAAACCCTTAATTTGTGTTCATGTTTGTCATCGATTTGCCAAACGACGCTACAGCGGTTTTCGAGGCCCCTGGCCGAGGTAAATGGGTTAAATTCAAGGCAAGAACACATGTAAAGGCGAGTTTACATCACAACAATAAAGTGGAAAAGCAAATCTGAGCTCCTTTATCGCGTAGAAGATAGTATGGTTCTATCTATGTCTCACCCGTGGCAACAGAAAACGGCAAGCTCAAAGTAGGACTCTACTCTACTTAACGAATGCGTAGACTGAAATTTCAATATTCTAACACCTATTAGATGCTACTTTCCCTAGTTTTTGCATATTTACCTTGTTTTCGACAGTTTGAAAAATCCGTTAATTTGTTTTATTTCCAAAACGAAATGTAGAATTGTTTGAAACTAATAAAATTGGCTTTTTTACTACACATTAATTTAATATAATTATCTAAAAGGCTTTGCAGCTCATTAAGTTGTTTCCTCTGCGACCGCGTTAAAAACTTTACGATTGACAGTTGTAAAAAGTTTCGAGCTTTCGACGAAACTTTGCGCTTGAGTTTTGTACAGGGCCACTTTGTTCTTCACTTTGTGGTCGGGATGTAAACTCCCCTTAAGACTTGTAAATTATGGCCCAAAAGAGGAATTTTCATTTTCAAAAAAACCGAGGTACTGCTTGAATGAAAATTTAGAATATATGATTGTTCTAGCGCAGTAACGCGGAGTACAGTGATTAACATAGTTTAGAAGACGGGATTTAAGGGGCTGAGAGAAATCTTTAATAAATACTAGAAAAAGTACGGTGAACACCAGCTGATATGGTGTGAGGAGTAGATTCGACGCCATCCAAGACTATCTAGATTGAGCGGCCAGAAAGAATTTGAGTCTCAATCCCAGGAAATAAAAACATTTTACACTAATTAGGTAAAAGGATGCTTTTGTGGAAACTGTACAACCCTAATCAAACTATTCTCTCAATACAGTCTTGGTCTGATATTCTCATTGCCGAACTGTTTATATGATAGGCGTAGCATCATCTAAGGATTTACATTAGAATGATTACGATTTCCCTTTATCCAAGCTATAATCAACAAATCGTACATTCGACCTGAGCTCAAACACACTTCCTTTATCTGTGCAGGTGTCTCAAATGTCAGCTAAGCGAGTTTCAACAAAGTGCAAAACTACCCACCTATTTTTATGTGAGTATAGGGCAACCCACTTCTTAACGCAGTCCTTTATCTGGAATCATGAGGTGCCACAAAAGAGCTCTGGGCTCTGGACCAGCATCGCTTACCTCTCCTCTCTGTATTTTTAATGCTCTGTACGGAGAAGTTCTTGAAGGTAAAACCACCTTGCTTAGAGAGTCTGAGCCTCTTACAATATCAATTTCGCACCTATTTTTAATGGGAATAAAAAATAATCTTATTTTATTCATTACATTTTTCATTTTTGTTCGGCAGGGAACTATGTCAAGAAGTATTTAACTGCGCTGACTTCTACTTTTATGTGGGTATTTCTCCCCTCCAAGATTTTCCCTCAACTGAGTCAGTTTTGTACTTCCTTATGTTTAATCTAGTTTTCTAGATTTTCTTGTTCCGTATGTTTAATTCATTCGTATCAGCTTCAATCTAAGACCATAATCTCACTGTCGGTCATCATCGTCATCGACCTTCACAAAAAGAAGGAAGCTAAATTTTTAAGCGCACATTCTGACTTAAGCCGGAATTACATTATTATGTCGTGTTGTGTTGCGGCGCGCCTATGGAAATACATGTGTTAAGCCTCGTTCACACTGATGTCGTGGCATTTAATGACGCGACGTGAATGCCGGAAAAGTGTCATCGTCTGAACTATTGAATGTCGCGCCGTCTCGACTTGGTGACAATAATGCCGCATATCAAAATTTTTTGATATTTGACACCTGATGCCACGGCATTCCTAACATATCCGCTACTGCGATACAAGTTCGCCCATTATTTTATACACGCAGCACTATGCGTGGATCATGTGAACACTAGGGCGTGATAGCAAATGTCGAGCACTTTCATGATGATAAATGCCACGGCATCAGTGTCACCGTGTGAACGAGGCTTTAGATCACGACACACAGCGCCACGACACAATAATGTAATTCCGGCTTTATGGTCCGTCCACACCACACACTCTTTAGTTGCGCACTCTTTTTCCCCATAGAATTTTATGCAATTATGATAGTACAATCATAGTTGCACAACCAAAAAACCGGCCATTAAGGGTGAGGAAACTTAATTTAGCGAGACCGAGACTGGTCATACATCCAGGGGACATACGCTCTTCGAATAGGAGGAGACAAGGACTAGTATCAGTACTGGACTTACATATGTACCGAGTATAAGACTTACCAAAAAATTCATTACCGCGGCTCGAGCAAAAGCTAAGAAACTCCTTACTAGCCCGAACTCAGAGTCTTCACATACCTTCTGACAGGTGAAGTGCACAAAGGTCACCGGTTTCCGTATAGCCCTGAAAAACAAATACAATTACATTCGACGAGCTCGATCCATCATTATTAGCTTAGTTGGCTCTGAGTTATTTGACATAACTCATGGTAAAATCAAGTATTGGTAACAAGTATTTTACGCAAGCTTTTTCATTCAAAAAAGCCTAGCCTTCTTTGATTTGCTAATGGCAGTTTTCATGTTTCTGTGCCACTAGCTTTTGAGGAGATCAGAACTTTTCGTTTCTATCAATTTAGATCTGAATTGTTACATTTTGAGATACTCTATACCTGTTTTTTCTTGCTGTTCCTTCTATCAACGCAGCTTCGACTGTTAATGCTGCTGTTCTTCCTCTTATCTACAACATCATTAATTCGCAATAGTTCTCATATACGACTTTATCCTCTTTCTTATGTAAAGGGCATATTACGCCAATGTTTCAACTTTGAGGTAATTCTCCGAAATCAAAAATTTTCTGTATTTTTCAAAATTTCATTAACTTCTTCTTTCTTTACTTTTGTAGTTCTGGGAGCGAATCGAGATACATCTCTTGTCTCGGAGCTTCCAGATAGATTATTCAAAAGAAATTTCAAATTACAGAGAACTATTGCTTTACTTTCATACACATGCTTAAAATGGAATAACTCTCAATGCACTTCACGTTCAATGTACTTTGTCTTAACATTAAATCTGAAATAACAATTACCAAACATAACTATACCTATGCCCAGAAGTTTCTGCAATCCCTACAATTTAGTTGAATAATCGGTAATCCTCGAAATCGTTATTAACATTGAACTCAATGGGGCTACGTACACTAGTCATGATTACTATGTAGTAAAACCAAATCTTAAGAAAAGAGAGGTGAAGGGGCGGCATACTCACCCCGCCCCTTCACCTCTCTCTTCTTAAAAATCGGTTTTACTACATAGTAATCATGACTAGTCTACGTAGCCCCAATGACGGAATCATTAGCCGTGTTCCTTTTCTGCTCTTTTTTACTCGTATTTACTTGGAACTACTCCTGCTCTCACCGAGAATTCCTAGGTTTTATTCAAATCGACAAATTTTGCGTTCCTTTAATTTTTTACTCCCGAGTACTTAAAAGTAAAAAAGGAACACGGCTAATGTTCCTCTAAGCTCTAGTCTTTCGCAAAAAAATAATGCTCTACTCTTTCTATACGGCAAACTTGTAAGTCCCCTCGTCCAAAATTAAATCTCGTTGTTTCCTATTCAAACTGCATCCGAGCATCCATCATTAAAGCACACTTCTCGTGTTGAAACCAAAGATAGTAGTTTCTTTCTAGCCTCCTCCTCCTCCTTTATAATTGTTTGGTGTGGGTTTATAAATTCAAAGTGAACTAAACTTTTCATAATCAACCAAACATATAACAACAGCTTAAGTGGGTAAAGACCATGTTTAAGCTGCGTTACCGGCGTTTCTCCTTTATAGAGGAACCATTTATCGTCACCAGTCACTCGTCACTCATTCGCAAAAAAATGTTTTATTCTCTGACATGTAGGAGCAAAGAAGAGCACACTTTCAGGAACCCACTCGACTAGCATTTTTAGGAGGTTCAGATGGGGCCCCTATGGAAGTAGTCCTATTGCCTCATGTGGGTCCCATATGGACTGCTAAAAAATTTGACAACATTTTAAAACGCGAGTGCCGTTTTTCCAAGCGATTTCCAAACTGAGTACTAATCACATCCAATGCTGCTTACCTCCGCAATCGACCGAGAACTGGTCTACGGAATATGCTAAACGACAGCTTTTACGTTCCCCGTGGGTATCTACACCAGTATTCCTTCAGCAGCAGCAGAACCAGTTTTACAACTTAATCTAGGTCTACACTGGTATTTTTTCATGGCCAGTAACTTCCTTGTCTTTACACGGAGATATCTTTGTGCGTGTCGATAATGAAGAAGAAGAAGAGTAGACGAAGGCGAATTGTGTGTGTTAAGTTTTCACGCCGATTTTCTCGTGAGCAGGTTACTACAGTTTCCTCTTGCCCTTTCTATACATCTTTCCTAAGAAACCGGTTCTACTGCTGCTGAAGCAATACTAGTGTAGATTGAGCCAATCGCCTGATATATGAAGCACGGTAACAACAAAAACTAAAGCTTTGTATGAGTAAAACTGAAGCTTAAGTTGGGATTGCCCCATTTCATTTGTAATGAAGTTTGACTCATAGGGCCCTATGTATGACATTGATTGAGGAAAAAGAACGTTCGTGTCATTGGTGCATATGTATATGCTGATATTGCATGTTTGGACCTACTCAGATCACTGGATGAAAATTATTTCGCTTCCTAAAAGGAGGATTTCTTCTAATTCTGGAAAAGAGTTTGTATTAAGATAAAAAAAAATTTTTATGATGAGGATGAAGTAAAATTCCTAGGCGCGCCTTGGCCAAAAATTTACTCGGGAGTGAATTGCTTCCTTTTGCGTCAGATCCTCTTTCCCACAATGCCACTCAGATTTAAACGTAAAATGATAGGAAAATGGTAAATTCGGCGGTTAAAGGCGAAGAAACTCGAATCTGTTTCTATATGCAACATAAACTATTTGTTCATATACACTCTGCCTTACTGCAACAATTATCTGGCGTACGCTGGCGACGTTGTTGCCACGACTCTGCTTTATCTCAATACACGAATACAACCATTAGAGGTGAATTATTTAAGATATTTCTTGTGACTGGGTGCTTAAGGTGTAACTCCAATATACGCTTCGCTTGCTTGAACTTTGTCAGCTTTTCAGGTAATCAATTCGGTCTCAAAGCAAACCAAGCCCATCAAGTAAAACCAAATACACACTTACTCGACAGTTTACTTTTAATGAACAAATGAAAAACATAACGGATATTATTTATTAAGTTTAATTTTCGAATTAAACCGGAAATTAAAACAAATTTAAGGAATTTATCTGTTTGCTGGCTAAACATATGGCTAAACTTGAACTAATCTACAAACCTTCAAAACTAAAGAATATATTTTAAAATGATTTTAACGCTACCCAATTACTTAACATAAACAATCTTTAACAGTAAGACATAAATCTGTTAAATCTCACAAAAAAGTTGCCCAAGTTCTCAACTTACTTTAAATTAAGTCTTTTCCCTTAAAAAAGTTCAAGAATTTCGCAATCACAAAGGCGAAAAATACAACAAAAAAAATAAACTGAAATTGAGTCCTTATCGCTTCAAAACTTCAAGTTTAATCTACCCAAAATACAAAATTAACACAAGTTTTGTGCATTACGTATTTTCCCCAGCAGAGCCACCAACCCATTGTCACGAAGTTGTCCTTAATCTTTTAATAATTCACATTCGAAAGAAAGATGTCTGTCTTCAGTATTCCCTCCAGGAGGCGGCATTCACGTTAAGTTGTCAGTGTAAATCCGACCCCCGCTCGCGAGTCTGGATTTTACCTACGTCCTCTAAACATATGTTGTCAAGAGATAAAATATGGCCAGGATAACATGGGAGGCAGGAATGAGAATGAAATGAAATAAAATGAGAGCATGGAGAATAAGACAAAAATAAATAAATAAAGAATTCACAAGAAAAAGCAAAGACCGGAGCTCATGTCATGGAGGAGAAGCTGAGAGTCCTGAATGTGGGAAAGAGCAGAGGAAATTAGATTAAGGACAATTTATCCCGTTTTTCTCCTGTCACTATCGGTGGCGGCATTAGAGTCTGGCTCCGGGTCTTCTGGACTATTGCTTGTATCGTCTGATACTTCCTTTGCTCCCAGTTGACGGTACTTCTCTTGTTGTTGTGCAATACTTCTGTCTGGAATGGCTGGTGCGAGAAATTCTGCTTATCAGGATTGATGAATTGAAGTATGTTGAGAGGGACGCTTGGAGACGTTGTAAATGTTTCCTTACGGAAGAGCCTTTTAAGATACTTTAGTGCTTGAAATAAAGATATATTATGTGCAATGGGATAAATAATTTCATGCTAGAAGGATGCTAATGAAAAATCCAATATAGAAAGATAAAAGAGTGGCAAATCTCACATTCATAGAATAAGAATAAGCATGATATAAATCACCAGACAAAGAGTTATCCTTGAAAAGGATTTTTTCTGGTTGTCCTAAAACATTCATATAAATTCCGAACGAATAAATTGCTATTTGGTAATTTGTTATTCTGAAAGATTTGTCGTAGTAAGTGGCCACATTTTCTGTGATTCGTGAGATTATAACTTACCTACATAGATCGATTTTTATGATTGACCTTGAACTAGTAAAATACACGTTGCTTTTACCGTATAAATATATCATTCAACGAATTGTAAATGAAATTGACTATTTAAATGAAGTATACTACTTTTCCCTTTGAGACTGAAAGGCTGCTATAGGTTTTTAATTCTGGAAAATTACACTGCACTGCACTGCTTCTAAATTGTGATTTTCAACAACTTGGTAAAAAGGTTTATATAAATAATTCGCAGTGAAATGTAAATGTGTGTTTAGAACATAAATGGTTAAGGGTTTTGTACAAAGCTCTTTTCAACTTTCCTAACAGTTTTTCCCTTTTTAAGTTTGTAAAATGGCTTTTCATCAACCTGGAATGTTTTATGTTGAACAATTGATGCTATTAACTTTGTAATTCCTGGAAAAATGAAATTTGTTATTCCGTGAGAAGTAGTCCAATAAAGCTGACAACAATTATGCAGGCGCGGATTCAAGGGGGGGGGGGGTCACGGGGGTCATGCCCTCCCAAAACGACTCGCTGTATAAAAAACAAAATTGGCCCAACTAAAAAAACAAAAAATAACCAAACGACCCAAACCGACCCAACTTATTCGCAAATTAAAAAAACGACCTTAAAAAAAGGATCTTCAAGGTCAACAACCGATTGATCTATACTCTTTCTATAGGTGCGTTTCATTTTCATTGGAGCACGTACGCCGCCGGTGTAGTTGGGCGCATATCGTCGTAGTTGTTGCTACACCACAATGGGCTGGTGTAGCTGCATCTACGCCGATGTGCACCCAACTATGCCGGTGTACGTACTCCAGTGAAAATGAAACGCACCTCATATGTTTTGTTTTGCAAACTCTGAAGTTAGTTGCACTCACAAGAAAGGGCGCGTCTTCGTCAAAAACACATTAGGGCACGTTTTCGTAAGGCACGTTTGTTTTGTTCGTTTTGTTAATTTTGTTGAAGTAAAACTTCTTTAGGCGCGCCTTAGCCTGAAAAAATTACATGGCAGTGAATTGGTTTCATTCGTATCATTTTTAGGTCTCACGAAAATCGGGGTCTCGCAGTCCTAAACTATGGGTACCACCCTTAAATATATAAAAACACCCATTAAGGGTTTTTCGCGATAATTTCAATAATCAAAAACAATCCAATCAAATACACTTTAGTCAATATTTATTTATTAAATCAAGCCAAATTTGATAATAAAGGATAATACTAAAGGGTTGAAAACACCCCTACATCGACTGAAAATATAAAAATTTTGTAAAATTGTTTTTCCAACTTTATGATTCAAATTCGATTGAATGCGTATTGTTAGGCAAAAATAAATTATTTTCAACCCTTAAGATGTTAAAACTACCCCTACAATTTAAAAAATCAACTTTAAATAATAAAACAAATTGCAAAAAATTTGTTGAATTTTGTTCGTGCTTTTTGCTTGCAGTTTGATTGACTAGGAATGATCAGCCAAAAATAAATTATCTTCAACTCTCAAGTGAGTAAAAGTACCCACGCATAGATTAGAATTGAATTTAAAAAAAGGTGTAATTTTTTTGCATTTCTCTTTGGTCCCTTCAAAATTGGTGCTTTAAAAAATTATATAGGAAGAAGAAAACGGGAAATTATCTTGGCGACCATAAAGGGCACCAATAGACCGGTTCTCGTTCGATTGCGTAGATCAAGCAGCATTGGACATCATTAGTGCTTAGTTGGGGGACTGCTTGGTAAAACAACACCCGCGTTTGGAATGTTCTATGCCGATTCTGATGCGGGAGTGTACATGCCTGTAGCGCGAGCAAAATGAAGAATATGATGAGGACTCCACCAATGTTTTAACATCTCATACGGACATACCAAAAACGCTATCGCTTAGTCACGATAAATCACCATGAAATGTGTGTAGACAGATCTATGGCAGAATGAATGAATTTAATGATGATTTATGTATCGCTGCATAAAACTTTACTTGAAATAATGGAATTCATATGACAATCTCCACTCCTGATGGTTCGATTTTACTAGGTCGAAACTTCAACGAAATCTCCATGATTTTGAGTGGCGATTTCAATATTAATTTTTCATCAGAAACGGCGCGTCCGAGAGGTCCACCCACCCCACCCCACTTCTCCCTTCATCCACAATGTTCGTAGGTTCGTCATTAAACTTCCTGCAGCTGTCGTTGGCCTGACGTTTCTGAGTGCGCACTATATATTCGACAGACGTTCGACTACATCTGTTGCATATAACTAACTGGTTAATATTTTAATAATTGCGACAGTTGTTGGACAAAAAAGTTTTATTTCTAAAGTGTGGTCTTAAGCACACTCATATTTTTTTTTTGTTTTTTTAGGAGTAGACTTTTTTACCGCCACTTTTAATTCGGTGACCCCCCCCCAAACCAAAATTCTAGATCCGCGCCTGAAATTATGGCTAATAGTTCTTCGATGGTTCACCTGAAACGCCACTTTATTTGGAAGTGAAACAAATAAATTTTTTGAATATTACTAGAAGATCCATCGTGTATACGCTAAGTTCGGCCGGCTGTTGATAGGTTTTAGTTAGACGAACAAAAATTTTTATCACCCTGTATTTTTGTAACCCTATGACCTATTTTCATGAATAAGGTAGCAACGTACGCAGAATACTCCCACCTATCTAAAATTGTAAAAGTGACAGTTCCACCGTACCACCTTCCATAGTTATGAGTCTTCAAAATAAAAATTGTGTGTTTTTTTAACAAAAATGTCCTTTTCTCCGAAAAATGCGTAGTTAACCATTGCTTTTTTTTCTAAAATTGGAAAGCTTGGACAATTTTCTATGAATAATTTCAATACAATTTTTATGCTACTGTTTTTGTAGAGCGAGGGAAGCTTTTTTCTCCCCGCTTGTTTTTTATATTGTTGGTAGAAGCCGCCTAGGTACAAACCTATGCGCTACTACTGAGTAACGTTGCCTAGGTACAAACCTATGCGTTTGGTGAGTAGTGCCCTAGTTCAATACTAGTGCACACAAAATGGTAGATTTGTTTTTAGTAAAAGTTCACTTAAAACACCTCTTTTCCTAGTTGAAAATCAACTGTTCTTTATTAAATATAATTTCGGCTTATATAGTGCCTTGCTAACATATTTTTTGTCTTATTAAAATAGAAATATTTTCTTTAAGGAAAACTTGAATGCAAGCTCAACAAATAATTTCTTACGTTCTAATGTAATACGATATGTATGTCTGACTGATAAGAGAAAAAATGCAAAGTAACAAATATTTTTACTGTAATGAAATTAAATTCTATTGTGGGAAAAATTTGATTGAGTAAAATTAGATGCTTCGAGATAATTTAGATAAATTAGATTTTGTTTTTTTCTTAAGACTAACTATATCTATGCGTGATCTTAACATCCTCCCCCGCGTTGAATCATCTGTGATTCAACTAGACTGGTGTGTTATCTTCGAGCGCTGGGTTGATGTCAAAGTCCGGTATGTTGATGTCCAAGGACTGCCTTCTTCTCGGAAGAGGTATTGGGATGCGTGTTTTTTTTCTGGCGTCTTTTCTTAATATATTTATAAGTCATCCATCCTATTCCAGCTAAAATGCTAAAGGCTGTCAAGTAGCCTAAACTAAAGTAATGGACATGGTGTGGTGCTGCCTGCAGGCCAGTTGCTTCTTCGTTTTGGAGTTGTTTGATGTCTTCCTTCAATTTGGAGAAATCTTCTTCTAGAGCTTGCTGGCTTCTGGACGGTTGAAGTAGTTCCTTTAATTGTGAAGAAGGGATGACATCCGTGAGGTTTTGTGACGGCAAGAATGCTGTTCTGATGGTACTAGGGTAGAGATTGTGAGCCTGTATTGTTGTGCCCGTTTCCTTGATGGTGCATCCAGGTTCTAGCGTAAGCATTCCTTGCCCTTTCAGTAAATGTTGTGAGACCGCATTACCACATACGAGATTTATGGTGGTAGATGCCTTCATATTGTAAATCCAATGATTTGGATTTAACAGCTGTATCCATCTGGGAGGATTCTGTGACCGGACCAATTTACAACTTGGAGGCGTTGAAGAATGTATTAAGAATTCTACTTCGCATATACTGACGTTGGACGCCTTCCTGTAGATAGGGTGATGTTGTTGACACATGTAGCTGGAATAATCAATTTTTGTACATCTTGCCAGTTCTTGTTCGGATAACGGGTAATATTGGTCTCGATGTAAGTTGATAATGAGGTAATTTGTTGAAGGCTCTATAGTTATGTAGCTTCCATTCGCCACAATTGGTATGGGAATAATGCGCAACAATTCATACTGTTCATATGTGAATAGTGGTAATCGCGCTCGGAATATAATGTAATCCTTAACCAAACGAGCCTGTACTGTCATCAGCTTGTATACTTGCAATAAATTACTCTGGCTGCCTGGTAAACGGACTGTTGATGGAAAATGCTCCTTGATAATTGTCAACTGTTCTTGTAGCTGCCTTGGTGTTAATAATGGGGGGTTGATTTTGCCATGGTGAGTGTCGATGATTAGGTCCAATAAGCTGTTCTGCATCCTTTGGTAATTGGAAACCATCAGGATCAGACCAAGAGAGGCTGAACTGAACCATTCTCTTAATTGCTCCTCCTTCAACTCTTCCTGAATGATATTGAGGGAGCGGTTAACATAGCGATTGAACTGCTCGAACTGTTGGTTAATTTCATCGTATGATCTTCGTACTATGTTGGTCGTTGAATCAATCAGCGTGGTTTGGTTTTTGATGAGATCTAGAAGATATTTCTGGTTTCCTTCTACGTTGTTTATAATCTCGGATATTTCCATGGCGTAGCTGGAGTCGAGTACCCCAAATAAGGAGTTTGCGATTTTCCCGACGATATCGAGTGGAGCCCTTTTCTGTCTTGACTTGGTCGGAGATTGAAGCAGATCATTTGTATCCTTTAGGCCATGCAAAACATTGCTGAACTGAAAGTTTGTAGAACTACATTGCGATTGATCTGTCATTCTTGTGCACATATTTTTGAGTCTCTCGATCCCTTTAAAGATGTTATGATACTCTTGCCAATAACTCGTCATATTATAGTAGATAACTAAGTTCCACTCATGTGATATTAAATGGGTTGGACCCATACCCTCAAAGTAAATTCCAGGCTGGTTCTCAAATGGAGTTATGGCCACAGGGTTTGTGGAGCCCATTACCGGAAAGATCAAGCAAGCTAATAATGATAAGGTTAGAGCAGTCCTGGAAACCCGTCGACGTTTTGGTCGTGATGACGGAGGTTCTGACACGCTTGCCAGAGGTTCTAGCTGGGGTTGTGGAGCTAGTTCTGGCTGAATGTCTGTCTCAATAGTTGGGGCATCCATTGATCGTGTTGAGGGTGAGCCTTCCTGGTCTGCCCTTTGATCTTGAACGGTCGCTGTGTCCACTTCAGATGGTATTGGCAATGGTGCCAGTTTATGTATTGGTCGCCTCAAGACACCGGATGCGGTCTTTACGTCTGCGACTCTAACTAAACCATCTTGGCCTTTAATTGTTTTTAGGATTCTGCCTAGTTGCCAGCTTAATACTGGCAGATTATCTTCTTGGAGCACAACCATGGTGCCAGGTTGGACGTTTTGGCATCGATTGGCTTCCTCGAGTCTTCCTCCTACTCGTATAATTCCATTTCTATCTATAAATGGGCTGAGACTGCTGATGGGACTTGCATTGTGTACGATTCCTGACCTTTTCAGTTGCTGAAGCTCCTCTTTGAATGTCTCAGATTGCGTTTCTTTAATAAGGACGATTAGCGCTTCTTCTAGCTCATTTACTGTTAATTGCCCCTGGCTTCTGTCTGTTTGTGTTTTGCACTTACAGTTCTTTACAAATCTAAGAACGTAAGCCGTAACCCTTTGCAAATGACTAAAGGAATTACGATGGTTAATGGCCTTGGTAACCAGCCCTGCAACCACGCTTACTGGGATTGTAATCTTCGTTCTTTTCTTCTCCAAATCGCTCGCTGCAGGCATATATTGTGCTGGCCAAATAGATTCCTTTCCATGCAGAAACGGTGGTCCGTGAAACCATAATGCGTGGCCTTCTAATTTCTCGGGAGCAAGACCTCTGGATAATACATCAGCCGGATTCTGTTTTGAGGCTACATGTCGCCACTGATTAGGCTCAGATAACTCCTGGATTGCTGCTATCCTATTAGCAACAAAGCTCTGGAAGGAGGATGACGCAGAGTTCAGCCAGTTGAGGACAATTTCAGAGTCAGTCCAATAGAATGTCTTGCTATTTTGTAATTTTAAATCCTCCTTAACTCGTTTGGCTAGTTCGGAGGCCAGTCTCGCAGCGCACAACTCAAGACGAGGGAGAGTTATCTTCTTGGCAGGAGCTACTCTCGATTTAGCGCATAGAAGTGCTACTCTTATACAGGTGGTGCCAAACGTGGATCTGAGGTAAACTGCTGCACCGTAAGCTCGTTCTGACGCGTCGGCGAATACATGCATTTGAATTGTATTAGGCACTTGTTGACCGAATACGTGTCGTGGGAATTTGATGTTATTCAGACTCTTCATACCTTCTCTGAATCTGATCCATCGGGTGTGCAGCTCTTGAGGTATGGCGGCATCCCAGTCTAGCTTCAATTCCCATAATCGTTGTAAGAATAGCTTGGCGATAATTACAACAGGCCCCATTATACCCAAGGGGTCAAATAAGTGTGCAATGTTAGAGGCTACTATTCGCTTGGTGACATTATCGTTCTCGTTCCATGTTGTTTTGATACAGAAAGAGTCTGATTTAGGCATCCATGTTAAGCCTAAAGTCTTTATCTGTTCCTCAGATGATCCATCCTTGAAGTTTATTTGGACTTCCGTATCCTTGGATGGTATACCCATTAGTAATTGTGGGTGATTCGCGCACCATTTCCTTAGTTTAAATTGCCCTTGTTGTAGCACCTTTATTGCTTCTTGCTGTATGGCGAGTGCCGTTGTTAAACTGTCGGAGCCGGTCATCAAGTCATCTACATAGAAGTCGTCCTGTATGGCTTTGGAGCCCAGAGGGAAGCGTTCAGCATTATCTTGGCCTAGTCTTTGCAAACATTTTGTTGCCAAATATGGGGCTGATGTTGTGCCATAAGTAACAGTGTTGAGCTGGTAGAATTTTATAGGATGATTGGGGTCCTTTCTCCAAGCTATCAATTGGTACTTGCGATCCTCCTCAGACACCTCAATTTGCCGGAACATTTTTTCTACATCTGCCGTGAAGACAAATCTGGGTAGTCGGAACCGTAATAATATGGAGAAGAGCTCGGACTGGATGGTGGGTCCTGTTGCGAGAACATCGTTTAATGACAAATTGGTCGATGTTTTACACGATGCATCAAACACTACCCTGAGTTTGGTGGTGCTACTTTCTGGCTTCAACACACAATGGTGTGGGAGAAAGTAGTAAGGGTGACGAATTGATCTTATAGGGACTTCTTTCATGTGTCCTAGTTGGGAGTATTCATCCAAGAACTGCGTATATTCCAATTTAAGGTCCTCATGTCGGCTTAGCTTCTTCTCAAGTGAATTGAATCTTCTAAGTGCAATGTCGATCGATTCACCTAGCTGTGCTGGATCTTGATTAAAGGGTAACTTTACTATGAAGCGACCCTCAGAGCTTCTTCTAACAGTCTGGATGAAGTGTTCTTCGCAGCGTTTTTCGATAGGCGTCAAGGCGGTGTGAGAAGTGTCAACTTCTTCAAGTTTCCAAAATCGTTCTATGGTGCTGTTAATATCTTGAGTGCCTCCAATTCCGCAAAATGGCGTGGGTTGTGCCATCCCAGTTATCTTTCCTGCGACGATCCATCCTAGGACCGAATTTTGTAGTACTGGTAATCCTTCACCCAAATCAATTTGGCCGACGGATAAGAGTTGATGGTAGAATTCTGCTCCGACCAATACGTCTATTGCGTTGGGATGATTGAAGGTTGAATCCGCAAGAGGTATGTTTTCTGGAATGTTCCATAAACTGGTGTCTATCTCCTCGGCTGGTTGAGGGGCTATGATTTGTGGTAGCACTAATGCCTCTAAACGCGTTGAGAAACCTGAGGTTCTTGATTGCATCACCATGCTTGCTCTTTTTTGAGCTTTCTGCTTGATTTGATTAATGCCTTCGATATTTGTATTTGTCGAACGTTGAGTTAATCCAAGTTTGTTACAAACTCTCTCGGTAATGACGTTCACCTGGGAACCGGAGTCTAATACAGCTCTGCAAGATATTGTTAGGCCCTTACCGTTGCTTATATTTATTATGGCGGTGCCTAATAGGACATAACTTCTTCCTCTCTCATTGTTTTGTGTGGCAAGAGTGAAGGAATTGTCTGTCTGGTTTTCTGACTTAGCTGATGCCGCTGAAGTAGTTGTTTGGTTTACTGGTATATTCTTTACTGGCACACTGTTGGTGGTTTTATCTATGTGAAGAAGTGAATTGTGTTTGTTGTTGCATTTCTTACAACTCCTTAGGCTACAAACAGCTGCTGCATGCCCAGGCTTGAGGCAATTAACGCAAAGTTTGTTTCTCCTTACTAAATTGAGTCTGTTGTTTGGAGATAACTGGAGGAACTCCTTGCAGAAGTATAACGGGTGGCTGGCCTTGCATATGCTGCAGCTATAAAGAAAACTGGTAGTTGATGATAGCGCCTTAACTGTCGTCTGCCGCCCTTGGTGTGGCTCATGGTGTCTGCCTTTGTTGCCCAGAGCCTCCAGCGATTGGAACCTCGTCTCTAAGAATTCCAGTAACTCCTTTACTGGCTGCAGCTTCCTGGGTTCCTTTAACGATTGTTCGTATAGGCTGTGGGTATTGCTATCGAACTTTTTGATTAAAAGATGTACCAATAATGGATCCCAATTGTTAGTAGATACGTTTAAATTTTGAAAGCCTAGCAGGCATTCTTGAGTTACGTCATGTAATGACTTTATGCCAGCGGCGGTATCTGTGGATAGTGCCGGCTGTGCCAGAAGCTTATTTAAAAGTGCTGTCACAAGTAATCTGGTGTTGTCGTATCGATCTCTTAGCATATCCCATGCAGCTTCGTAGTTATCGTCTGTGATGGGAAAATGTCTTATAAGACGCTCTGCTTCCCCAGATAAATTGGTTTTAAGGTACCAAAGCTTTTGGCATCCTCCCATCTGCTGGTTGTTTACCATTTGGTTGAAAAGGTCGTGAAACTGGCGCCATTTTAGGTAGTCGCCGTCAAATTTCGGAATGCTGATCTTGGGAAGCTGCATTATGTTTGGATGGTTAGTTGAAGTGGGATATTGCTGTGCGGTAGCCTGCTGTGGTACGTTCTGCACTTCCAATTTTTGGGTTAAGTGCAGTATTCCTGCTTGGACCAACTGCTGCAATTGAAGATAGGGTTCCATATTATGCCCCAGTGCCCGTGGGTTATCGCTTAGTTCACAAATCGATTGGTGGCACTGCTCTACTTGAGCCCAATAACCTTCAATCGATTTTAATTGTAGCTCCGAGTACTGCTTGGGTTGCACTTGTCTGTCCGCAAGTGTTGTTGTTAGAAGCCGATCAAGTGACTGCATGATCGCTCCTTTCCTCCTTATGAGCCTCACAATTTTATCATTATTCTCTGCACCAATCTGGGGGGCTGTTGTATGAATAACAGCCGGTTTGGCCAATTTTGGGATGGCCCCTTTAGACGGCTGATTTGCCTTAGCACATTCTTCATGGTTGTTTTCATTGTCGTCCAATTGTAAGTCCGACATTGCCCCTAGGGCCTGTGACGATGCTGCATCCTTGAGCTCGATTATATTGGTACTGATCTTCTCGTAGTATTTGTGGTATAACTTCCTTATGCCATCGAAATATTCTTTCTTGAAGTATGTATGGCTCGATGGTACGTCTTGGAGCCTCCTGATCGCGCTATCTGTTTCTTCAAATATTTCCCAAGCAGCCTGCAAAGACCTTAGCTTGTCTTGGCAGTATTTTAAACTTCTGCGGTCGGCTGGAGTCTTGGTATAGTTAGATATAAGCTGTTCAATGTCTGCACCAACCCTGCCTTGTGACTCTGCAAGCGGTTCCATGACTTCAGAGCTTCCTTCAGCTGGATACAAAATTTATGCTTCTGTGTGTGGGATAGATGTCCGCTGTGACCTAACGATAGTTCCAGTTCCAGCGACGGTGATTTTGCGTGAATCGTGATATTAGCCCCTGCTAAATCACGTCCGGGTCACCAGATGTTTTTGTAGAGCGAGGGAAGCTTTTTTCTCCCCGCTTGTTTTTTATATTGTTGGTAGAAGCCGCCTAGGTACAAACCTATGCGCTACTACTGAGTAACGTTGCCTAGGTACAAACCTATGCGTTTGGTGAGTAGTGCCCTAGTTCAATACTAGTGCACACAAAATGGTAGATTTGTTTTTAGTAAAAGTTCACTTAAAACACCTCTTTTCCTAGTTGAAAATCAACTGTTCTTTATTAAATATAATTTCGGCTTATATAGTGCCTTGCTAACATATTTTTTGTCTTATTAAAATAGAAATATTTTCTTTAAGGAAAACTTGAATGCAAGCTCAACAAATAATTTCTTACGTTCTAATGTAATACGATATGTATGTCTGACTGATAAGAGAAAAAATGCAAAGTAACAAATATTTTTACTGTAATGAAATTAAATTCTATTGTGGGAAAAATTTGATTGAGTAAAATTAGATGCTTCGAGATAATTTAGATAAATTAGATTTTGTTTTTTTCTTAAGACTAACTATATCTATGCGTGATCTTAACAGCTACGGTCTTTACTTTTGAAGTTATAAGCAATTTTAATGCTAAAGCCATTTGGATTATTTAGGATGAAATTTTTAGAAAATATGTGAGGTACGAGTTAACTAAAATGGAACCACCAATTGATTAATACACATTTTAGGGGTTGATACACGGCAAACTTCATTTGTTATTTTTGATCATAATTTGTGACAGTTTTCAGTTTGATGATGGGGGCGACAAAAGTTTTGACGAAAATGAATCTGCAACTATTATTAGTATGTGTTGAAAAGAATATTGAAAATAGAAGGAAAATAAAACGTTTGATTAAAAACAAATAATATATTTAAATGTCAAGTGCCACCAATTACTATCGAAGTGACAGCAATAATTGGAAAGTTATTTCCTGTTTCCAGTATATCCATCGAGTAAGCCGTTCTAATACAGAAGGCGCACTTCTCAGCTGGGCCAAGAAAAATGAACCAACTCAGTACAAGCAAGGGCTGAGATGATGCTCATCTAAGCATGCAAACATAAAACAAAATAAATACAAATTAACATGTAACACACTCAGAAGCGAAATAGCAGGAATCGTAAGCGGTCACATGAGAATAAAAGGACTAATTTTAAGGACATCTTTACTAATTCTCAAGCTTAAAACATTAATATTTTTGTTCACGTTAATGAAACCGCATGACAGGTTTAAATCTGCTGTAATTCGTGTTAGAGGAGTTGGTGTGTAAGAGAGGTGGCCCTCTCAGATTATAACCACTCTCTCTAAACGACGCACGGCGACTTAGAAAACCTGAGTCGACCTTTCCATTAAGGAGCTGATGAACAAATACAACATCGGCCACCCCACGACGCTTGTAAAGAGAGCTTAAGTTGAGTAACTTAAGCCGGGATTCATATGGTGGAAGAATTAATGGGTTTTCCTAAGGGAGATGGTCCAATGCGAATCGAATGAACCTCCGTTGAACCGATTCAATACTTCCAACGTCCGAGTAAGGTCTGACAAAAGAAATGTATAGGTGTTTTGTGATTAAGGGGTTATTAAATTCTTTGGACCACCTTTTTATAAAACCCAGGACTAAACTACCCCTGGAAGAGACATAGTTGATGTGAGTGGAAAAATCCAGCTTACTACCAAATCTAATCCCGAGATCTTTAACAAAATTAACACGATACCCTCATTAGAAAAGGTGTAGTTAAAAATTATATGACCACGTCTCCTACTAAAAGCCATGATTTCGCATTTACTAATATTAAGAACCAGGTTGTTGTAAGCACACCAAAGTAAAACATGTCAAGGTCAACTTTCAAAAGTTTGCAATCCTCGACACTCTTTATGTGACGGTACAATTTAATGTCATCAGCATAAATCAAGACTCTGCAGTGTCTTAGCAAGGGAACAATGTCATCAATTGATCGAATAAAGATCATGTCAACAATTGATCGAAAGATGACTTCCTTCGAAAAAGAACTTGGTAGGTCCTGTCAGCTTAGTAAGACTGGAACTATACCAGAAGGGCTTGCGGAAAGCCTAACATTATTAATTTGAGAATATTATAATGAAGTGGGAGAGCTTGTCAAATGCCTTACTAAAATCAGTGTAAACACAATCAGTTTGGCAAGCGGAAATGAAGCCCTCGACGGCATGAGAAGTGAACTCAAGAAGATTGGTGATAGTGGAACTAAAGAGCCTTTTTAAAGTTAAAGGAATGGGTTACCACCTCCGGACACGGATTATTCTCTGACTTGAAGCAATAATTAAGCAAGAGAGCGGCGTGGTAACTGACAACAGACGTCATGACTATTGGCCTGGGTTCAACAGCCATATTGACTGAGTCAGTAAAGAATACCAGATCCAACTGCCTCCCTAACACATTAGTCACACCATTCATTTGATTCAAGCCGAGTGAGAATAAGCAATCGAGAAAGCAGGATTCCTTAAAATTAAGGTTGCTTTCAGGGAAGTAGTTATCGTCATCTTCGACATATACCCACTGAATATTGGGTAAATTGAAACACCTGGAAGAAGTAGCTCATCACTAGTGTTCATCATACTCAGGATGTGATTGATCAGGATGTGTTGACACAAGAGATGAGAATATCATAGAGGCTATTACCCCCATCGTCAAGTGTGCTTAACATTTCTGGTGGGATATAGCAGCACAGCAGGAAAAGATTCGCTTTAGAAAGTGAGATTTGTAGAGCAACAAGCTCGACGTCAAGGTTAGAGAAAATAGGAAGCGAAATTGGGTTACAGTATTAAGATGGCTTCTACAAGCAAGAAGTACGCCACCCACGAGCTTCCGAGTCAGTGTGACGGTCCTTCCGAAAGACTTGGTAGGAGGAATGAAAGAGTTCAGCACTGAGAATTCCCACATGGAGCCAGGTTTCAGTGAATGCTATGACACCGAGACCACTAGCCGTCGATGACTGAAGGATGTCTGTGGAACGCTTGAAGTAGAAGCGTTTGCATGATGAGGTCGATTACGGGTACGCATAACAAAACAACTTCATAATCAAATTTAGAAATGAAGAAACATTTTCTTCTAAAATTGCCATTAATAGATGATAAAAGATGATAAAATTTATAAACATATTTATTCCTATTTATATAGCCTATCGCCGGTATAAGGCACAATTTGCTTACAAAAATGCCCACTTCTAATTATGAGCCTACATTTGAAAGGGGTTTTTTTTACTATTTTTTGCATTAAATAAAGAAGAGCGCCTTCAGAACTACCTTTTTTTGAGATATTGGGTCCAAAAGTACCGCGGCCATTCGCTTGACCTATTATACTACACCCTCATATTTGTGGGCCAGAGCGCTGGAACAAAATCGAACTACCTTAAGCCTGAGACAAAATAAGATGTTACGTGACGTAACCTAACGCAACGTAAGGTACGAACATGATTATTTACGGAACGCACCGACCTAAATTGACGCACAAACTTAACAAATGCTCCTCAAATTCTTAAATGCTACGTCTCTAACGTTAGAACTGCACAAAAGATAAGCATGTGCAAGCGGAAATAGTTAATGTAAGCTTTCAGTCAACTTTTTTAATTATAGTCGGGGAGCTGAGCGGTCAAAAAATTCAACTGTTTTATAAAATCTGAAATTTTGTTGTTATGTAGTAATAAGGGTGTACAGCAATAGCCTGCCGTCAGTCAGCTGGTTTCCCTAACATTTGACGTGGGCGTGGCCTCGAAGTTGTCAAAGAAGCATGTACAAGTCGGAAATGCTTTATAAAATCTGAAAATTGGTTTGTGAATACTAAAATAACTGAAAAACGATGTGGATATGGTCAGTCTTTAAAATTTGTAACGGGACGTGTCCGCATACACCATATTCTCCAGATTTAGCCGCCACCCCAGCACGACCCAGCAGTTCCAAATTTCAAAAAAATGTTCGTTCGAAAGAAAATGGCTCCAATGAGGGAGGAGATTATCGACGATAGTGATGCGTTTTATGGAGGGTTATGCAAATTCTTCTCTAAGAAAGGCATAGATATGTTAGAGAAGCATGTATCAATCTTAAAGGAAACTATATTGATGAAAAAAGCCGAAAACTTGCAGTTTTAACAGTCATTCTACGAGCTTATTGAGAGATGGGATATAAAGCAAATTAAAACTTTTCACCTAAAACTCAAAGTAACAGAACCAACGTGAAGGTTTATCTCCTCTTTGATTGTCGAAGTTGGGATTCTGTGGCGGTATTGTATATGAGCCAATGAATCTAAACCACATGTTGGCTTTGGCAATATTGCTTTCCATTCTAACTGAAGATTACTCTGTTCGACACTGTATTCTATGTTATGATAGAACCATTGAGAGCACAAATCGACTTATCTCTGAGCTCTAGCTTTCCACACTTATAATGTTTTTGAGTATTGAATTTTCATCAAGGTTTGTTCTAATTTTAGTAAACCAAAATGACTCCTAAAACTTCATTCCAATTAGATTTTATAATAAATTGTTGTTAAGGTTAACATTCGTAAAAATTTTCATAAATAAAAATTCAATGCTTACAAAAGAGAACACATATTGAAATTTACGATTCAACCAAAAGTTGCTCACTTTTACCCGAAATTTAATCTCCTAATGTAATTAAGCAAACACACAATTCTAAGAGAATGTAATCACAATCCCAAAAGTTTAATCCTTATCAATCTCGACTCCCTGCCATTCTCGGTGAATACACCCAATTTGTCAACATCTCAACAAATTTTTGGTGAAATATTGAACAGGAAGAAAGATCACTTCATCCTCTGTTAGTGCATTCCCACAAGCGAGAGATTATCATTAGCCGGTTTTATGGCCTTATCATTCAACTCGCAGTCACACAACATCGGATGTAGGATATAAGAAAATCCACAAATCAAATTAATGCCTCTTTCCCACAAAGCAGGATCTCCGGCGGTGGGACCCACATATACACACTCGCAGATGCATACCCACTTAAAAGTTGGTATTATTCAAACAAGAAGGATATTTTATCTGCATCAAAGGAGCGTGAATCCATCACAAAATTCCATCCCACTAATTTATTAAATTGAAATCATAATTATAGAGGCTAACCCCTTTCCTCGACCCAGTCGTCGACCGACATCCCGGTGAAATTGGAGTGATATGTCAGGGTGATAAGCGCATTCAATCATCCCAGCCGCCCACGAGAGGATAAGATAAAGACATTTACGCAAGTGTTGTGTATGTGTTCATTAATAATCAAACTGGAATAAGATTCGCACCTCCTTCGTCCCGATCTCATCAGTATCTGAATCGTATCTGAGTGCGGTCTGTAGTTTTATTATCCACCCCTTCACAATGAAGATTTAATCCCGCAGACAATAACAATAAATTGGCATTTGTACTTTCAATTTATCTTCACTTGTGCTAGTCCCTGTGCCAGCAGGAAGTAAACAGTGCACCGACAAAAGGCATCTCCGACAACAATGAGCTGGGGTAGTTCCATAAGGATTCAGCCATTTTACCTTTATAAAGGGCGATATTCTTACGCTTTCATCCATCTTTGTTACCCAAGAGTTGGATGTTATCGATACCGCTCATGTGTTTAAAACGTCGCCCGTAACGTTATGTATTCAGAGTAACTACATGCAGTTCTCTACTAGGGGTGGAAAATTTGCTCGTAATACGACCGTTGGATTTGAATCAGTGCCGACGCTATAGGAAAGGATCTCAATGTCACATAATCCGTATAAATAGGTTTTCACCAACTGGGGGTAATTTAATTATAGCCTTTCCAAACTCATTACAGTCTCCACGGGAGGACATTTACTGTAACCTTATGCTGCATTCAATTAAAATGGGTTTGTGGGATATTAAAAATTTATAACGGGAGATAGTTAAGGCTTCTGTAATTGCCCTGCTTTAAACTAGATTAGTGAGGAAATTTGTAGGAAAAATTATATATATATGTATAGTTGCTGTAGAATTGTTCTCTTAAAGACCACTGCTGGCGATAACAAATAAATGGTATGGCAATTAAACAAATGAGATGGCAATTAGATAATGAATCCGAATATCTAAATTTCTATTCAAAATTTTTAATTCAAAATGGGAGTGAAATTTCAAAGTACACTTAAACAATATCCTTCAATCGCCTAAATTTTCTGAAGCATATTTCTCATAAAATTGAAATATAAAAGAAGTGCTGATGCGAGAAAATGTTGGGTCTCTATATTAATTCGTTCCTTAAAGCATGCTGAAGGAACCGACCACAGAGAAACGCTCTACAAAGACTGAATGTCAGAATAGCCCTAACTATCAGTGGCGTAGATGGGGGGGGGGGGTATCAAGGGGATCAATCCCCCCCCATGAGCTTACTAATTATAATAGAATTGAATAAAAGTCTTCGTATCTACGTATTTAAGTATAGTATATGAATTTTCTTAAGCACCAGCCACCAGCACCTCTTTTGGCATTATGTAATGTGCAATTTTGTTTTTGCGCAATCATCTAGATATGTTTTTGTGACGGCTGTGCATTTAAGTATTGTATAATTTCCGTGCTTCGAGCAGGCCGACCAATCAAGAGCCACGAAAAGGACACTCACTATAATTGTGGACACATCGAGCACATGTAAAGTAAATACAATGAGCCAATAGTGACACCTCGGTTCCTAAATACTCAAAATTTTAACGTTATAATAAATCAAGAAATTTAATCGTTTTTCCAATTTTGGGTGAAATAACTAGTAGCTATGAACATATTTTATTCGATATTTAATATTTCGAATATTTGTTAATGTAGTAGATTATCAAAATATGAGCTTCCTAAAAAATAGGACTAACTTTTAGCTTTGATTGTCAATTTAATTTCTCCTTAATATTTTGAAGTTTATAAAAATTGCCAAGTCAGTAAAAATATTAAAGTTCAAGAAAAGATTCTACGGGCAAAATTATGATAAACTTTAAGTTATAAGTTCGGGGAAGCTTTGCCCTTCATAGATTGTTCTAATTCGATACAATTTTATCGAGCACAATATGTACACAGTACATTCATTGTCTCTGGCGAATCAAGAAATCGAAGGCGCTCCTTGGAGCGTTAACATTAATTTACTCTAGTTTATAATTTATTGTCAAATTTATTCTAGTTTATAATTGCAAAAGTGTGTTAAAATTGTTTTTTTATTATCTCGGAATGAAGAAATTTTTACTGCCAATAAAACCATTCGGCAAGTCTTGAGACGGTGAAAACCATAGAAATGCAGAATCATCTGTAGAAACAACCGCGAAAAACCCCGCTCTGATGCATTAAATTCACAAAATCCGATCAATCAAAATAAACTATCTCATATCCCCTCCCATCGCAAAAAGCTACCTACGCCACTGCTAACTATAATAGCCTTAAGAGGTCTTAAGATTCTTCGTCAAATTCTCTTAAGATTGGCTAATTTTCTGTCAAAACGTAATGAATCTTAAGCTTAGCTATAATTGTCTTAAGACGTTTTTGACATTTGTAAAAAGTAATCAAAATTCAAGGACCAAATATTTCATTATTCAATATCTTCTCAACACAGATTTTAATTTCAAATAATCTTATTTATTATGTTCTCATTAATACTTTACTTTTCGTAAAACACCAAATTAAATATTAATCGCTAACGTGAATTTCTTGAAGATTCTAAGGGGGTAGACCTAGTCAGAATTTTGAAAAAAACGATTTTTTTTGCATTTTCTAAAAGTAGAATAATTCAAAAGTATTCTCTGAAAATTTCAAATAAATCGGACTACTGTGTATATTAAAAATCTATCTATATATATAAAAATGAATGCCGTGCGTTAGTCCCGCAAAAACTCGAAAATGGCTCGACCGAATTCAATATTTTATTTTTTATTTTGTTCGCCTCAATACAGGGGTGGTTTTAGAAAAAAAAACCATTTCAAGAAACCAAAAGGAACAGCTGCAAAAGCAAAAAAATTGGTAATTTTGGGATTTTTCACCTCACATTAGTCAATTGCTTCATGGCCTACCTATATATTGTTTGACAGCTGCGTAAATGTGAAATTGTCATTAAATTAAATCGGTAATTTCTCAAAAACCCCAATTTAATGACAATTTCACATTTACGCAGCTGTCAAACAATATATGGGTAGGCCATGAAGGTATTAAAACTAATCTGCAGTGAAAACTCCCAAAATGACCAATTTTTTAGAATTTTCAGTAGTTCCTTTGGGGTTTTCTTATTTTTTTTAAACCACCCCTGTATTGAGGCGAGCCATTTTCGAGTTTTTGTGAAACTAACGCACGGCAATTGATTTTTATATAGATAATTGAAAATTACTCTTAAACATTATCTTATTAACATCTTTAAGGTGCAAGATCATATTCTCCGTCATTATCTACCTTCAACATTTGTAGTATTTGTGAACATTGGGAAACCTGTAAAATATTAGCATCCATTGTTCTTTATATACTTCCACCGAAAAATGCGTAAAAGCTTTTAATTGGTGCGATTAAATAAAGTGTTAATAAGAAAATATATAAATGTCGAGTTTTTGCATAATGCCTCAGATTGCGGTACACCTGGAAAACGGTCAACGTGTATATTCCACTGAAGAAAATGCTCTCCAACGAGCTTTAAAGCCACCAAAAACTACACTTACTGAATTTTTCACACTGTGCCAAAAACCTGATACTTTCGGAAAATTCGCAACAACATTGTTATATACCGACGTCCCTCGCTATTATACATGGAACAAATCAGGTAAAAAATGGAAGCCACGTAGACAAGGCGAACCACATCCAACTATAGCAAGCGTATTGAAAGCAAAGACATTGGGACGACTTTACACAGTACATCCAAAACAACGTGAATGTTTCTTTTTGCGTTTGTTGTTGCTGAATGTTCCAGGACCAACGTCTTTTGAATTTTTACCAACAGTCAATGGTCAAATATTCAATACATTTCAAGATGCATGTCGCGAGTTGCAATTGCTGGAAGACGACAATCATTGGATCTGACACTTACTGATGCAGCATTTGCATCCACGCCGAATAACATTCGTCAACTGTTCACAATTATATTGATACCCAACAGAACCATCGGTTTTGTGGGAAAAACACAAGAACGGCATGACTGAAGACATACTTCGCAGAATTAGACAAACAAATCAATATCCAAACTCTCGAACTTTTATAGGAATAATTGCTTTTTCGTTAATGGTTATAAATATTTGTTGAAGAGTTGAATTTTTAAGATTTGGATTAATTTTAAATGTCTTAAGGTTGGGTGAAGCAAGTCGGAAAGGCATCATCTTTGTTTATTTACGCGCCGGAAAACAAAACCAAAAACATAGTTTACCAGCAAGTTTTGTAAAAGAATACATACATAGGTAATTTTGGTCACACTTAATATGAAAGCATATTGAATCTAATGTCTCCAAATTTTACAGGAATAAGTATTGGTTCTTTCCTTAGATATTGCCAATAGTTTGATTTTCAATATTTGCATTAATTTCACATGTTTTGACGAACACAATTTCGCAATATAAGAAAAAATAAAAGATGGTTTTTTGCATTGCTTTTTCCAACTATAAAATATTTGTTTCATTTTTCGAATTTGTTTTATTGTTCTCGAAGACTTCTCTGTTCTATTGAAGACTTCTAAAAGATTTAAATTAAAAAAAGCTTTAGAAAATAGCCCTCGAATTTCGAGTGCTTGATGCTGCTATTTGCATTAATTTTAAATCTTTTAACGTTCATGGTTTTAACAGAATACACAGGCAATTTTGGATAGTCCAAATAAATGTATTTTGAATCTAATGACTCCAACTTTTATAGGAATAGTTGGTTTTTCGTTAATGGTTAAGAAGAGTTGAATTTTGAAGGTTTGGATTGATTTTAAATGTTTAAACTTTGGGTACAGCGAGGCACACCGGGTCCCAGCCCATACATAAAACAACCGGTTCATTGAGACACTTCATCTGTGTATGAAAATTCATAATATCTCGAAAAATGCCATGTCAATGGATGGTTTTTATCGTCTCGATCAAAATGTCAGATCCCTAATAGTTTCACATTTTGTTATTTGGAATCAAAAATACCAAAAAATTGCCTTTTTCAAACTCTCCTACTGTATATTAAAATTCACATCACCTGATTACTACTATTGGCTTATGGGAGCAGCATAGGCGCGCCGGGTCCCAACTAGTATTATATAAAAATGAATGTGTGTATGTATGATCGGCATAGGCTCCTACACCGTGCAACCGATCTTAATGAAATTTTAACCATGTGCTATTTACATTCAAACTTAGAACATAGGCTATTTTACTACTTTCTAAAGCCACTCCTAGATGGCGCTGTCATGGAGAGCTTCGTTGAAAATCATCGCAGAGCTTTGAATTTTTGCATGAAGTTCCGTGGAGGTCTCCTATGATACACCTCGAAGCCCGATTTTCGAAATTCGAAATGGCTGCCGAAATATGACCGAAATTCAAAATTGCCGCAGAAATATGGTTGAATTTGCCAATTTTATTCCGATTCCAATGAAAGTGGGTATCTAGGGGTTTTTAAGGTCGCAAATAACGAATTTGCGGGCAAAACTTATAAATTCAAAATGGCCGACGAATTTGCTAATTGTGTTCCGATTCCAATGAAAATCTGTATCTGAGGTTTTTTAAGGTAGCAAATAACGACTTTATGATCAAAATTTAAATTCAAAATGGCCGCACCAATATGGCCGACGAGTTTGCGAATTGTATTCCGATTCCAATTAAAATCGGTATATGGGAGTTTTTAAGGTAGTAAATAACGAATTCAAAATTGTGAGGCCAATATGGCGGAAGAATTTTGCCAAATAAGCGTTATTTCCCGGTTAGCTGTATGTAGGGTGTTCAAGAGTTGGAAAATCGGAAAATCTTGACATTCTAGCTACAAATGGAAAAACATTGAATATAGTGCATCCTGAAGCTCTCTAAGAAATGGGTTCAGAATTGATCAACAAGATTTTTTTTTGGAAAGATGTTAAGGAGAAACGAAAATGTGGGATGATTTATGTATAATGGATAAGAAGGCTTATGGGAGCAGCATAGGCGCACCGGGTCCCAGCCAGTGGCGTGGCGTGCTTTGAATTGTGGGGGATGCAATCTGGCAAAATTTGTGTGGAAAAACTCCGTTCCGCGGATGCACGTTATATATTCAAAAGGAGTATTAAGATTATCTATATTATCATGAATAGATAAAATAAGTCTTCCATTGAAATTGCAGCGAGTGTAAGCTATTTTGGAAGTTTTTGCTTTAAAAAAAAGTCGAGAATAGCGGTTTGTTTAGTTGAGTGACTTAAGAAATTTTAAAAACCTGTGATTAACTGAAAGAAGATTCGGCACTCAGAATCTTGTCACATGATTTCGATAAAACAATATTTAAGCGATGGGCAAAGCAGTGTACAAAAAAGAGCATTTGGAAGTTTGTTAACTCCAACTTCACCCGCCTTAACTGAAGCTCGGTCATAGCAATTGTAACTGGGAACCACATGCGAAATTCTCCATAACATTAACTACATGTTCATGCAAACGAGCTGCTCTTCTATCATCGGAAATATTTTTAAAACTAATGAATGTTTCTTTCGTGTCACCAGAGGAAGAAATGTATCTCAGAGTGGTTGACAACATAGATCGACAAGAAATATCCGTGGTTTCATCACAAATAATTGCAACAAGCTCAAAATTTTGGATTTCAGAAGTAATTTTAATTTTTAGTAAGAGTGCATTATTAAATCATTTTGAATATTGTTTGATAATCCAGAAAATACTGAAGCTGATATTTAAGTTCTGGATTATTCTTGGCCAAAAGAGAAATTAATTCAACATAATTTTCCCGATTAATAGAATCTTGACCCTCTACATGCCAAGTAGCAAACAACATCTATACAAAAATTTAATAATTTTCCGGATCTTTTTAACTAACTCATTGTTCTCATAATTGAGGATTTATAATGAGTGTCTACTAGAATTTCAATCCTTTGGCCTGTACCGAATTTAGAAAGAGCTAAACCGATTTTAAATGCTCGAACGGCTTTATGAAAATTATTTAAATCATTAAATCCCGAAGACCGCCAAACGTTCTTTTCATTTGAAAATAAAATGCAAGGCCAACAAAATTTTTTTTGCTTATTTTGACAACAGGTTTCGCGCTATGGTACAATTTAATAGAAAAATGCTTGGTGTATGTTTTATTTTCACTTAAAATACGTAATATTGGTTTCGGTCTACCATTTTCATTATGGATTTCTTATCTATAAATGAACGCGAGCCAAAGGATTGCTGCAAAAAATAGTCCATTATGCAAAAATGCTAACCATAAACATAAACATCACTCATGATATTTAATAAAGTAAAAACAAACTAAAAAAAACTAACATAAATAATATATAAATATTTTTCAATTTATCCAATTTTATTTTAAACTTACTTTTTAAAACTACTTGCACTATTTTTAACTCACAAAACAAATCGCACCAACTAAATTGCAAGCAAAACAATTTTTTATTTATGTTAATTAATTAATTAATTACTCTAAAAATACTGCTTTTTACTATTTTCTACAATTAAGTCATTTCCGATTAGATTGCTCATAGAAATGAATTCCCTCCAATCTTATTAGAAAACTTCTCTCCGCTCTCACCCAACAAAAAAGATACTCAAAACTTCGTATGGATGCAAAATCTGAATTGCTTCCCTTGGCTCTGGTCACATGTTCGTTGTGTCTTCCCATCTCCACTTCCCTCTTCATCCACAAGCTCCTTCCGAAGTGCGTTCCAACAGACAGTCAAGGGAAGCAATTCAAATTCTGCTTCTCGAAGTCCGCTGGCATGTTTCTTTGCGTTTTCGTATACGAATTCAGAGAGAAGGAGGAGCAAACTTTCGTTCATGGACATATTTTAAAGCTTCCATTTAATTGGTCTTTTGGAGGCAATGAATTTATATCTAACAGTGGAGGCTAGAAAAATGTGCAACAATACAAAGTTAATCTCAGAATGATAAAATAAAAAACGAAAGGTTTGTAAAAAAAAGAATAATTTATTGATAAAATTTGAATTTTTATTTTTATTTCCTAAGAAATTGTAAGGGATGCAATGCATCCCTTGCTTCCAAAGACGCCACGCCACTCCCAGCTAGTCGTTATTATTTTTTAATTTCTTAGTGCAAAATGCATGCATGCAAATCGTACTCAAAACTTTAAACGCGTTTTTCTCGAAACCATGTTTTCGAAGTCGGTGATCACTGTAACTTGAGAACGGCTTCACCGATCAGCTTGAAATTTTTAGCACTTATTCTATATATAATTGTTCTCCGGATAGACCAAGGATTTTTTTTTACGATTATTTTTTTATAGCCCATAATATAAGTGAAATTTTGGTCGAATGAGCAACTTTGAATTTCAACATCCGCCATTTATCGAAAAATGAAAATTTTTCAAATCCCTTCGTCTATCCGGAGCATTTTATCATTATCTAATGATCCCTATTTTTTTCGGATTTCAGATGATCTACCCTTTTCTTTGGACCCCTCGCAACGGAGAATGCAAATTTTGGTACCCACTCCAATAGCTATGTGTAATACGTCGTTGGATAGGTTTTTTTATGTTGAATATAAGTTACTATAGCGCCTAGTTCGAAATCTTTGTCCGTTCTGAGTAATACGGTCAGAACTGTACAAAGATAGATTTTACATATCACCCTGTATTTTTGTAACCATATAACCTATTTCCATGGATAAGGTACCAATGAACGCACAATGCACCTATCTATGATGGTAAAAGCGATGGTTCTATCTTACCAACTTTTGGAGTAATGAGTCGTCAAAGTCGAAATTTTTTTTTTATCAAAAAACCAACTTCAACTCCCTTTTTGTTCAATAAATACGTAATTAATCTACATTTTTTTCCAAAACTTAAACTTGACGACTCATAACTCCAAAAGTTGGTAAGATAGAACCATCGCTTTTACCATCATAGATAGGTCGAGGAATTCTGCGTTCATTGGTACCTTATCCATGGAAATAGGTTATACGGTTAAAAAAATATAGGGTGATATGTAAAATCTATCTTTGTACAGTTCTGACCGTATTACTCACAACGGACAAAGATTTCGAACTAGGCGCCATAGTAGCTTATATTCAGCTCAAAAAACCTATCCAACGACGTATTACACATACTTATCGGAGTGGGTACCAAAGTCCATACATTTTCTGACATCCTCCTTTGCTGTGTCCTACATATTTTTCAATATTTACTTCTATAAAAATTTATAAAATCTTCTTGAAATACATATCTTTCATGTGGAAAAACATTTATTATTAATTATTTTAATGTGGGGCGAAAAAAAATCCTAAATGAGAGCGTTTTTTGGACGTCCTAACTAGGTATGCCCCTTGATTCTACGATCCTGAGCGTAGCCTTAAGACTTAACGAAAGTTTGTGAAAGCGGACGAAAGATCGTCTTAAGGCCATTGTAGTTGTTAGTTCTAGTCCACAAAGAAGCGTACACTATCTTAAGCTATCTTAAGGCACCGTAAGACCATTATAGTTAGGGCTAATGCCGTATAGAGAGTCCTTCCCGGGAATTCCCGCCCGGGATTTCCCGGGAAATTGAAAGAAAATGTATTACCGGTTTCCCGGGAAAAAAACTAAATTTCCCGGGAAAAAATTTATTGTTTGAAATCGCAAATTTTCTTCGAAAAATCTTGGAAAACACTAACTCTTTCAAGTTTTTAAATTTAAAGTAAATAACTGTTATGTCAAAATCCTTGTTTTCTATATAAAACTAGTTGGAACCCGGTGCGCCTTGCACTCATCATATTGAAATAAAAGAAGTTGTAAGATATATTTGGACAACGAAGATTTCCCATCCTCGTTAGCGCCAAGGCGCTCAGGTGGAGCCATAGCCATTGGAACAGCACATCCCAGTTGCTTCTTTTTGAAATTTTAATTTATCCATTGGATCGGACCAATCACAACATTGAGGTGAATGCTGTAATAGTGGTATTTATTGTAATTGAATGCTTCCATCCTAAAATCTTACTGTTCTTAAAGCTTGAATTACATTAACTAATAAAAACATTCATTGTTGGTGGGATGCACTGTATAAATCCGCCCTAAGGCATCCGTCGAGAAAATCAAAAATTTTTCAACTTTCCTCTCCTTTTTTTGGTTCGCCTTTCTGAATTGTTGCAACACCCCACAAAAGCGTGCAGCTGTGATCGTGGTCCCACGGGGCAGGTAATTGGTCAACAACACCCCTTTGGAATCCCAAAAGAACGTTTGTTATTTTCCCACGGATTCCACAACTTTCGCTTTATTTGGAGTTTTGGCGGTAGGAGCGAGTGGAGTCTCCATATTGGCTGAAGCCTGGGGTGGTAGCACGTAAGTTGTTTCAATCGACCTCTTCATACAAAAATTCAGAATTTTTGTATGAAGAGGTCGATTGAAACAACTTACGTGCTGCCACCCCTGACTGCCGGATCGATCGACGCACTTGCATAGACATTTTACAGTGCTGCCACTACACCCAGGCGCGAATTCCCTGAGACCTCGACTTTTCCCACAAACCACACGGATTTTAAAAAATAGTGGAACTTACTTTTGAGACGACCCTCGTATATACACGCTCGTATTACATGTTAGTTTATAATGAAATATTTTTTTATGTTACGTTTTTTATAATACAATATTTATGCTATGTTTGTTGATTTCAAATAATTTTTTTTATTATTATTTTTCATATTACTATTTCATTATTAATATTTTTGAATTAAATTTACTTGTATCTTTTCTTAAATGAGTTTTTCATTTATTTTTCAACAGTAATTGTTCCTCCTAATTCTCATTTCACTCCTAATTCCTAATAGGTTTCATTTTTCCCGGGTTCCCGGGAATCCCGGGAAAAATGAACTTATTTTTCCCGTTTCCCGGGAACAAAAATAATCCGGGAAACGTGACTCTCTAGCCGTATAGTAAGAAATGTAGCAGTCTCATACGATAAGCGCACGCGATGAAGGATACAGAAAGTTCATAAGTTAGAAAGAGTTCGCAGACGAACAATAATTGAAGGCTGGGAGAAGAATCTGGTATTTAAACCAGAAAAGTACAACGAATGAAAATCGCACCAGGCCCGGGAGTTCTACCAAAGGGTATGCAGATTAACTGGATTCACCGATTGCCCATCTCAAATGCATCTTGAAACGTTCAGAAAAGCATTTTTATGAATTCCTGAAAGGCGAGCGATCTGAGGATTTTTAGGCTCCAACACTATCTGATGGTGTTTCGCCGCTGCCATTGAGCCAGTTCACACGATGCCATAAGTGTGTTGAGTAAAACCGGCTTTATCCGTAAATTTCTTCCGTTCCCTCCCCCCTCTCATCTATAAAACCGATTTTATTTTCCATGAATATGGCACTGTGTGAGGAAGCCCAACGAGGGTATCTACAGTGGCATTCCTTCAACTGGTACCGAACCGGTTTTTTAGGAGAGAGGTATAGAAAGGACAAGAGGGAAGGGTAATAACATCTTCACCAAAAAATTTTTAGCGTGAAAGTTTAACCCATACACAATGAGCTTCTGCTTGCTCCTTCTCTCTTGGCTCTGATGTTGGCACACACCCACAGATATTTCCGTGTAAAGACAAGAAAGTTACTCAAAATGAAGGAATGCCAGTCTAGACCTAGATTATGATGTAGAGCTGGTTCGGAGGTCGTCATTTTTGTGATCCAGCAAACATATATCATCCGCGTAGTCGAGATCCTTAAGGCGGTCTAGCAATCCCCTGTTCTACTGAAAAAAGCGCTGACAAGGATGTCGTTTTATACGATAATAAAGAGTACTGGCGAAAGTACGCATCCTTGTCCTATTCCTGAGCTCAGCTTAAAGCTACCGGATAACGGAGCAGCCCTCTGCATTTGGTATTGTTGTATATCGCTTTTATAAATTCTATTATTTTATCAGGCATTCCACGTTGCCGTAAAGTTCCTATTAGCCGAGTTAAACACTTTTTCATAGCCTATGAATGCAAGGTAAACGGAGGATTGAAATTGAGTAGACTTCGCCATTGTGATTCTCAAGGTGTTAATATGTTCTACTGTCTTCTAAGGGTTCGATCTCCTGCCTCTCTTATCCTAGATAATAAAATGTGTGTGGTGCCTCTCCAGTTGTCGTCTATCTTTAGTTTCCCCTTTTTCGGTATTTTAACTATAATAGCTTTCGTCCAATCCTCCGGAAAGGTACACGTGTTCCATGCTCTTTCCAGGATTGGATGTCGTGCATCTGCTATGAAGCTTGAGTCGGCTTTCAGCAACTCTAGTAGGATGCAGTCTTTTCCAGCACCTATACCATTGGCCATGGCATAAACTCCGTTTACTATTTTAATCTTGGAGGGGCACGAGTGGTGATTCGTATTGGCTGTGGATTGTTGCTATTTTCTTCAGGTTTTGGTGAAAATGAACCTTTCAGGGCGACAAGAAGTACTCTCAATTTTTGGACTTGGACGCCCGAAAAAAAATAAAAAACGGCCTTATAAAGGGCGAACACCGGCCGATTGGCTTTTTAAGGGGCATATGATGGCCGTAGAGTTTTTAACCATTTTTAATGGGAGCACATACGGCCTTACGACGGCCAAATTTTACCAAAATATTTAAAAGGCCAAATACTGAGCTGTAGAAACGGGCATTCGACGGGAAATTTGAGCCAAAAAAAGAATCTACACCAAATGTATTGTTGAATGTGTTTTATGGGAACTTCATCATTTTCGTTATGTACAATGGTTCTTTCGATTTATACTACTTAAAGATATCGATGCACAAAAGAAACGAGCTCGCCAGTCGTCGGTTTGTTGTACGTGAAGTGTGTGGTGCGTGCTGATTTATATTTTAGTGGGAAATTTTATTATTTAACGGCTTGAAAAAAAAACACAACCGAAAAAAAAATCAAACATTTAATTGCAGTGAAATATATTTTCTTATAGGAGGGCGAATATCCACGTTGCTGCCACTGTACCACCGTCGAATACCCGTAATAGCAACCATACGGCCACCATACCACCGTCGTATGGCCGTTATTGGAACTGTAAGGCCGTTGTTTCACCGTCAATCGCCCCCTGTACGGCCGTACTGTCCTGCAACGAGCCTTCTGTTAACCGCCAATTGGCCGAGGACTATGTTTCAATCACAGTCGGCATTTGCCCGTTCTAAGGCCATCATTTATTTTTACTCGGGCGGTGTGATTGAAAATTCTTGACTTAAGATAGTTAAATTTATAGAAAGCAAACGTTTCATTTCATTCGTTTTACCTTTTATATTTGTTTTGTTCATAACGACGTTTTTCCTGGTCGTGTGGAGTTCACGTTATTTTTTAGTGTCCTCCTGCGTTTCAATTTTTGCCAAGTTGTGTCCGAGATCCACTGTTACCGGTTTCTTTGAACAGATTGTAGCCTTTTAATGCTGTCCTACAGTATGTCTACTATTGTCTACTGTGGGGTGTTGTAGGAATAAAACACACCACCACAGCATCGCGTTTGAGTTTTCTGATTGCGACGATTTTGAGGCGAATAGTTAGGTGCTACTTGCAAATAGTAAGAAAGTAGTAGCTCAAGGAACAAAAGTTATATTGTTTTGATGTGTGCTTTTTCCCGGGGGACTGCCACCCCTTCTAGGGGGTGGTTATTGGCACACACAAAATAACTGCAGAGAGGGATGGATTGAAAGCAAAAAATATTATAGGAAAGTTTTTCTTTAAATTAATATTTTCCGAGTTATTGGCGATTGAAATTGTTGATTTTGCATCTAAAAAATGGATGTTTTAGAGTGGTTTTTCACGAATAACTTAAAAACCTTACGTTACTTTAGCAAAAAAGAAGCTTTTAGAATAACGAATCGATTGGTGTTTTATTTATTTCTGTAAATAAAACTCAACTCGAGTTATGAGTCGTTAAAGATGACCGTTTGCTCGCCGAAAATCGAACTCGCACCAATTGAAGGTTAAAAATTGGAAAACGGCGAATTTTTGGAGAAATACTTATTAGAGCATATTTAAAGTACTTGGAAAGACCTTTAAAATGAGCTTTGGTACAACTCATTGGCCATTCATACACGAGGGAGCATGGTTCTGCAACCAAAAGCTTGGCTGCAAGTTTTCTGAAAATACACGGAGCAACAGCGATGGAAGCAGCTTTTGTGTTGCTACGTGATATTTGTTCGTATTAGTGAGTAGTCAAATTTTTTATTAAAAACAAAATGGAGGTTTTTTCGCTATTATGAAATAATTTATTTGAAAAAATTCACTCACTCCCTTTGAATTCTCAATAATTAAAAGTTTTTTCTTATTATATACAAATTTTGACCAAATTTTACTGTTTGAAAGTTTTTTTTCATCGCCAAAGCATTGATTTCTTATTGGTGTGAGTGCATGCTTTCCGTGTTCGCAGGCCAAAGGCAGGAGCACAAAAGTCTCCACCGGAGCACGAAACTCTCCACTTATTGCATCTCCCCACGCCTCCCTTGCCCGAAAAAAGCTTTTGCTCCGGAACCATGCTCCCTCGTGTATGAATGGCCATTAGCATCAAAACTTACGGAGTTATGATGAAAATAATATGCTTGTCCCACTTTTCGTCAAAAACCAATGGCTTCCTGGCAAGAATTGAAAGTAAACGAAACCCTTGTACAATTAACTTTGTTTAGGTATTAACAATATGTTCTAAAAGTTTGAACGGTTTAGAATGCTTATATTTGAAAAAAAGTTAGATTTACGTTAGTAATAAATTTTGAAATTTTTGAAAAAAATCCCTTTTTTTCGCAATAACTAAAAAACTAAGTGATGCGAAAAAAATGAAAAGGTACAAAATTGAAGGGCTCTTCTTGAGGAAAATTTTGGTTATTGTTTTGATTCTGTACGATGAAAAGTAATTGAGTAATCTTGGTTTGGAAGTTCGCATGTTAGGGCGAAGGCCATCTTTCCCGAGACATTTAAACTTTAAAATCTCAAAAAGTAAGGGTTCAAGACAGCTTAACTTTGCGGGCTTGTAGCCCTTGAAATTCCTTGCAAATTTTTAAAGCGATTAGATATCTTTTAAATTGACGAAGTAATCGTTAAAAAACCAATCGTGTTTTCGCTGAAATTGCATGTAAATTGTATTAATCTCAGTAGCACTTCAAAGTTGGATGAAATTTTAGAAGCCGGTAGGTACTGTCGGAGCTCCACCCGAACTTTTAAAAAAAATTGAGACGGGTCCCAGACTGTCAGCTATTCTGGAACAGATGCGGTCTGAATCTTTTGTAAAGGCCACCACTAAGAGCAGCGCTGTAAGACTAGCATCCCTTTTACCGACCGTTGATGATCGGAATGAGCACATTAAGAGAGTTTTTTTACCAACCCAGATCCAGATGTGGTTTGGAAACGAAAATATTTATATTTAATTTAATTTAAAAATTACAAACACAAGCAAATTAAAGAAAGAATGACAATGTATTGCAACCAAGGAAAATGCTGAATACTTGATATTTTGTAATTGTAAAAAAGGATGTGTCGCAGCTTATAGCTGTCGAAAAGTTGGGCTTTTTTGTAACAAAACATGCGGTAAATGATCCGGTAATCGCTGTCAAAATTATCCGCCAATAACGGATCAGGAAGATGATTTTGGTAGTGTAGATGCTTCTGATGATTTACAGATTTATTTTTAATAGAGCATGTTATTATAATGTACATAATTTTATTTTCCCCCTATACTGAGTACATGATGTACTCAGTTCTGTTTTTTATTTTACGTATTAACATGGTAGCTAATTTAAAGCACAAGGGCAATTTCTAAGAAATTATATGTTGCAATAAAGCAAAGAATATTATACGCACCCTCCTCCGACCGACCAGGCTGCAATATCATTCACAATCATCCAATAATTGACACTCAAAAATTACTTTGAAAACCTAAAAAATTTTTTGGAGCATATTGGTTTGGAGCCCCCTCCGCACTACTCCCCTCCCCCGTTCCCCCCCCCCCCCCCCAAGTGTGGAAATCAAAACAAAAAGCACACATCAGGAACATATAACTTTTGAAGAGGAGGGTAAGATAAGCTTAATTACCAAATTTCATTAAAATCGGTGCTGTCCGAAAGAATTCGGAGGTAATAGGTAGGTATATACTCTATTTTCCGCTATCCACTGGACTATTAAGACTTGAGTAGATAATGTAGGAAAGGATCACAACAGATGCGAAATTTCAATAAGGGTTGAAAACACTCACAGTTTCGAAATTAAAATCTTTGCATTGGTTGAAGTAAAACAACACTGGTATATATTAAGAAATGTACTACTTAAGTTGCTCTAAGTACACTCTTCCACTATATTCACTAGAAATAGCATCAACCATATTATACCAAATTTTCAGACAAATGACAAACGATAATCCTGCCAAATATAATAAATTGAATTATGATTAAAATGACCATTGTTTCATTGACCATTAAACACTGCTCTTAAAAAATAAATTTGTTTTTGACTCAAACTATATTATAAAAAATATAAAAAATGTGGAATGGACATTGCAATTTCCATGGGGTATCTAGTGGTTTTTTAAATGTTAATATAGTTAATGAAAAATTAAATTAAAACGGATTTTCGCTGGTCACATCTTCTAGTTTAATTAAAAGCTAAGCCCAAATTTTTTATTAATAACGAAAAACTCTAAATTGATACCCACAATTGCACCATTACCACCAAAAACATGGCTAATAAACCACAAAAAATGACTCTGCGGCCAAGCCAAACCATGCTATCATTGGTGCACCAAAATTAGTTTAAAATATTTTGTCCCAATCGCCGCATTTTACTACATGAATTTGGGAATTTATTGAGTGACAAAGCAACAGCAATAATCGCATTAAAATCAATTTAATTCCGGATTATAATCCGCTTTTATTCTGTAAATTCATCGGTGTGTGCTTGTATTGGGTTTTGTAAATGGTCTTTTTGCTGCATGTTTTGCAGGTGAAGGACTCGTTATTGCCCCGCTCGTTATGATACACAGCCATTAAATTCCCTTCAGTATAAAACCGCAGTTAATTGAGGTGGAATAATTCGAGTGACTTTAATATCGCCATTGACCCTTTTCGCTTCTCCAAAGTTTTCCTCGACGTGTGAATTTCTCGGTTGATATGTTTTTGATGTTCCGAAACTCGCTTTTTGTTTCAACTCAACCTTAAAGTTGGGAACAAAGTTTGCCAAAAAAGGCACCCTGATAAATCATGTTTAAAGTTTTGGCAATCAATGTGCTTCAGTGAGCCCACCACAGATCGATTTTTGTTATCCGAAGCTGTTTCATAGCTTGGGAATAATAAGTAGAAAAGTAATTAAAGGAAAATCGATCCATATTAATGCGAAGGCCGATAATAGTTGATTGGTTGAAAAAACGAGGGTTGATTCAGAAAATCATTGAGTCGTGAAACTTGACATATTCTATCATGTTATAAATAACATGAATAATTTCAATTACCGCGATAAAAATAAACGGTTTGATTTTATTTGAAAAGATTTTGGGCGTCTAAAAATATCAGAGTTGATCATTTCTTTCAACACGTCAATCTCGATTCCAGATCATTATAATAAAAGATTGCATTCAGAAAATCGCTTTAGTAAATTCTTTATAAACTGACGAATGGAAAGCCGTACTTAAACAAATTTAAGAGTTCGCAAAACTTTCCTTTAGTTACACAATTACTTAATTTAATTATAATATAATTAATAAAAGAAGCTGCGTTCCATTTCTGCTTTTGAGTACTCATGAGTAAAGCGGAAAAAGAACGCGAAATTTGTGCTTATGAGTAAAACCTAACCTCAAATTTTTAATGTTATTTTATTTGTATACAAATAAAATTTGTAGAGTAACCCTTCTAACACAGAAGGCGCACTTCTCAGCTGGGCTGAGAAACATTTACCACGGCCCTGTTGCTCAGCTGGGGCATGCAAACATAAAAACATAGGTATACGAGAAACAAAGAAACAAATAATAAAGAAGCGTGCAAAAGCAAAGAGAAGTCAGGCCGCATTAAAAAGAGATTTTTTAAGAGCAACTTCACTTCCTGGCATGTTAAAAACACTAATATTTTTATTAACGTTAATAAGCATGCGATTAACAGGTTCGTACTTGCCGTAATTCGTATTAGAGGAATTAGTGTTCAAGAGAAGTTCACCCCTCAGGTTGTAATTATTCGCTCTAAACGACGCACGGATTCGCAAGAAACCTGAGTCCACCTTACCATTCAGTAGCCGATGAACGAATATAACGTCAGCAACCTCGCGACGCTTATGGAGAGAGCTTAAGCTGATTAATTTAAACCTGTTCTCGTAAGACGGAAGAATAAGTGGGTAATCCCAAGGGAGGCGGCTGAGTGCAAATCGGACAAACTTTCGTTGAACCGATTCGACTCTACCAACTTGGGAGGAGTAGTAAGGAGACCACACCTGGGAGGCGTACTCGAGTAAAGGCCTGACTAAAGATATGTACAAGTGCTTAGTGATGAGGGAGTTGTTGAATTCCTTAGACCATCTTTTTATATATCCTAGGACTTAATTGCCCGTGGCAGAGATGTGAGTGGAAAAATCCAACTAATACGGCGTTTACATCTCCTCGAAAACACGTGTTTTCGTCAAAATTTGGCGTTTTGGGCAAAAACACAACCGAAAACAGGTTTCTTGGGAACCTGTTTTCAATAAAAACGACAACGAAAACAAGAAAAGTGTGGACAAGAACCCAATTCAGCGTTCAGCACTTGTTATACGCATGTCATTTTCCACACTTTTTTTTAATTCTCAGTTTGCCATGGAAAAAATTTAAAACGAAATAATTAAATTAAAATTTAATTAAATAGGCATAACTGTCACTCGAAAACAAGCAGAAGGCGATGTAAACACCTCACTCGTTTTCCGAAAACGAGTTCATGAAAACACTTGTTTACCGTATTACAATCAAACCTAACCCCAAGATCAGTTACAGAGTTTATGCGGGAGACTTTGTTGTCGAGAAAGGTATAGTCATAAATTATCGGAGCACGTTTCCTACAAAAAGTCATGACCTCGCATTTGCTAATGTTCAGAAGCAGGTTGTTATTGGAACGCCAAGAGTAGAAGGTGTTAAGGTCAATTTGAAAAAGTTTGCAATCCTCGGTACTCTTAATGAGACGGTACAGTTTGATGTCATCGGCGTAAATAAGGTTATTACAGTGCTTTAGTAAGGAGACAATGTCATCGATTTATAATATAAAAAGCAGGGGGCCTAGATGACTGCCTTGCGGGACGCCAGAGAACGCTTCAATGTTTCTGGATTTGACTCCACGGAATAGGACTTGGTAGGTTCTGTCGGCTAAGTACGATTGGAACCATACCAAAGGTTAGAATAATTTACAATAATTTCAATTAATGCAGTATTATTTATTTTATTTATAATTTTATTATTTTTATTTTTATTTATAAACGTTTTTATATGAAAAAACATCAAAAACAATCAAAAGCCTATCTATAGGCACAAAATAATTCACAATAGACTCAAAAAATTGACTTTTCCTCTAGGGGATTGCAATTGCGTAACTACTTTCGATTGCTACTCGGGTGTAAGAGCAAGAGTGGCTATGAGTACTTGCGAGTAAGAAATAGTAAAAATAAGCAGAAAAGGAACACGGCTAGTAGAACAGACTAGTCATCCCATGTTGTTCTATTTTCAATTTGAATTTTCCACAACGGGTATAAAAAAAACATTTATGTTATGATGATTTGAGATGTTGTATGCAGAAACTGTATTCGTCGTGACATAAAGATAGCAATTGGAGATGCCAATGCAAAAATAGCACGGGAAACAGCATTTCAGACTACAATCGGAAAGTTTAGCTTGCAGGAACATTGCAATGGTAATGGGTTAAAACTGATTAACAGCACCAAATTCCAGCATAAAGATATTCAAAAAGCAACCTGGAAGTCGCTAGATGGAGTAACCAACAACACATGTGATCATTTCCTAATAAACGCAAACGTAAAGTTACTCTACCGCTTAAAAGTAGGCCAGTTACTCTACCACTAATTCTACTAGTGAAAACCCGGCATTAATAGGACTACTGGACTGGTTTAGTATGTTATTCATCGATTACAAATATCCGATATACCGAAATTAGTTATTTGACGCTATTGTCGGATAGGGCTAGAGTGGTAATAGAATGATAAGTAATAATGATGCAAATAGGGAATTTCTGGACACAGGATAAACTGAAAGACTAATTAAACAAAACTGCATTAAAAATAAATAAACAAAAACAAACAATTCTGTTCGAATTTAAAACGTATTACGTGCTATAAATAGGCTGGGATATAATTTGTAACGCGGCGGTTAGTTACAGCGAAATCTCTTAGGCTGGTCTCACACTGCACCAGATTCCGCCGAATTTTTTACGGCCGTTTTTGCTACGAATTTGCTGCCGAATTTTTTATGGGCGTATTCAACCGAATTTTAAGGGTTAGTTTTCATTTTAAATGCTATTTGTTCCATTTGAATTGGTCACACATATGTATAAATATATTCTAAATAAAATAAAAGGAAGACTAATAAACATTTCTATGGGAGCGCATTTCCATTATCAACTTTACGGTATCCATTTCGGTCGAATAATCAAACAAATCCGATCGGATAAAACCTACGGACGTCAACGGCCGAAAAACGGGTGTAATGTGCGAATGAGAATAGCAAAATAATTGTTTGAAAAATTCGGCCAAATCGGCTGCAGTGTGAGACCAGCCTTAGAAATCACTTTTTCGCGGTTTCGAATACCAATATTTTATTGAGTTTTTTAAAAAAAATTGGCAGTAGAGTTCATTGTATAGCATGAATCATAGCTGCTCTCATAAATGTAACAAATTTCATTAGAAACACTATAGACTGAGCCACACTGAATTTTATGCTATTAACGATTCATCCATATTACATCTTTTTGTTATAAGTGTGTGTTAAACTGTCCCAATTAATAATCTCCGCGCCAACGAACTTCTAATTTACATTTTGAAGGTGATTTGGTAGGTTTGATTTTCAATTAGAGAATTTTCTTTGCTTGGGGATGATGCATCCGGCATCGGTGGAATCGTAGAAGCTTCAATTTCCATTCCATACTTAGATGAAGCTGATGGCAAGTTCACTGAAGATTTGTGAAGATTTTTGTGTTTCCCTTCAATTTCTGATTTCATTAAAACAGTCATAGCGACGGTTTTCCTTGATTTCTTGAAATATTCCGTACTTGAATGACCTATCTTTTGGACAAGGATACAATGGCGCAAAAGCGGTCAGCGGACTGTTTCATGGAGCCCAATCTTTACTCGCATTGTGCTATTCACAGCTTTAATTTAGCGGTCAGCTCTGCATAAAATGTAACTGCATTTAAAGCTATCCTCGGAACTCTTGAAAGCATTCACACATGTTTCATCTATTCGAAACGCCGACTTGTTCTACAGAATGCAATCGCTGAAACTGAAAATCTGAAGGGAGATCGGGTGAAGAAAATGAAGAAATTTTGTGCAACCAGACGGGCGGAACAACACGAGTCAGTCAAAACTTATCTGCATTGCGTTTTGCAGTCATTCGTGCCATTGCATTGATTTCATCAACCTGGAAACACTCAGAGACTTCTTCTAAATTTTTTTTCAATTGCTTTCAGCTATAAAGACTCCGAATTTTCAGGTAGCATTTAATAATCAATTAAAAATTAATTTAATTGATTATTCTTCTTGAATGGCGTTACAGTCCTTGCAAGACTCGGGCCTCTCGAAGTCTCCTCTTCCAGTCGTCTCTACGTCTTGCTAGCTCTCTCCAATTTGTTATACGAAATTTCCGTATATCTGCTAGCACGTCATCCATCCACCTATTTCTTGGTCGCCCTACTCTTCTTCTTCCTGATGGTCTACCATTAAAAATCCTGGCTAGCATTCTATCTTCTGAAGCTCGTACAACGTGTCCGAGCCATCGCAGCCTATTCAGTCTTATGTATGTAGCTATATTTATTTCGTCATACATTTCTTGAAGTTCTTCGTTTGTCCTAATGCGCCATTCGTTCTGGTTAACCCTTATAGAACCAAATACTCTTCTTAAGATCTTCCTTTCGAAAATTTTAAGCTGATTTTCTGTTTGTTGCGTCAATGTCCAAGCTTCAGACCCGTAGCATAGGACTAGGGGGGATTAATGTTTTATATAGTCTGACCTTGCACTGTCTTGAAATTTCTTTGTTTTTTAGGACCAGAACTAGTGCAAAATAGGTTTTATTTGCGGCTGCGATAGGTCGATGGATGTCGTCCTTTATCTTATTTTCTGCAGTAAGCATTGTCCCTAGATAGATAAAATTGTCTACAATTTCCACACTATAGCATCTCCTTGTCGCAGACTCAATTCTTGAAGGAAGTTGATCGAGTTGCATCCTCGTATTCTCACTTGTGTTTTACAATCTTTGGTCGTCATTCTGCATAGTTCTATTAATTTTTTCGGGAAACCCAGTTCACTCATCTTGTTCCACAACTCTCTTTTATTCAGCAGGTCGTAAGCATTTCTATAGTCTACAAAAATAAGAAGAATATCAATGCTTTCTTCCCAGCATTTTTCAAGTATTTGTCTCATTATGAAAATCTGGTCTGTTGTCGATCTATTTGTTCTAAATCTTGCTTGGTAATCACCTACGTTATCTTCCAAATGTGGTTTCAGTCTATTAAATAAAATATGTGAAAGCACTTTGTAGGCTGAGTTCAACAAAGATATTGGTCTGTAGTTTTTGCAGCTCATCAATTCACGTTTTTTATGGACTGGGACTATTGTGCCTAAAAGCCATTCTTCTGGCATCTTGCTGCTTCTCCATAGTTTTACGATGAGGCTATGTAAGACATGGCATAACTTCTCCCCGCTATTTTCTAAGATTTCCGGGGGTATGCCATCTGAACCTGGAGCCTTGTGATTTTTCAGTTTCGCTATGGCATTTGCAACTTCTTCTATTGTAGGATCTGGCGTATCGTTTTCTGGGTCATCTGTACTACGGTTGTCTGCTTCTCCCTGTGTTAGGTTTATGTTTTCTTTGAAGAAGTCTCTAAAGTATTTCTCCCACACCTCGAGTATGTGCTCGATACTACTAGCTATAGTACCATCTTCTCTTCTTACCATGGTGCAGGTGGGTTTGTATCCTTTCTTAATCATGTTGACTTCTTTGTAGAAACTCCTAGCGTCTTTATTACTGTAGCTTTGCTTAATCGCACTTATTCTATTTCTGAAATAGTCACGTTTTTTCTTCCTTAATAATTTTTCGTGTCTCTTCGTGCTGCTACATATTTTTCATGATTTCCCCTGGTCATTCTTGCTAGGTACACCTGTCTTGCTTGATTTTTTATTTCAATGCTTCTGTTGCATTGATCATCAAACCAGTGCCTCCTTCTTTCGTGGTTTTGTGTGCCTAATACACTGTCGTTTGGCTCTGTAATTTTTGCTTTTATCGAGTTCCACATCAGGTTCAGATCATTTTCCACTTCCAGACTCCTTGCTATTTCCTCTAGCTTTCCTGTTAACATTCTTTCATACTGTTGTTTTGTTTCTTCATTTCTTAATTTTTCTATGTTCCACTTTGTTTGTCTATCATTGTTTCTTCTCTGTCTTGTCGCTAGTTTTTTCGCCCTTTTTCCAATAACTAGGTAATGATCGGTGTCTGCGTTCGCTCCTTCGAAACTCCTTACACCCAGTATGCTACTTCCATGCCGAGTGTTAACAGAACATGGTCGATTTGGTTATGGTGCCTGCCATCTGGTGATGTCCATGTCCTTTTGTGTATATTCTTATGGTTAAACCAGGTGTTAGCTATTGTCAAACTTCTTGCGATCGCGAATTCGGCCATTCTGTTCCCGTTATCGTTTGATTCTTCGTGCAACGAGAATTTGCCAGCGTAGGGATAATAATGTGGTTCCTTACCCACTTTCGCGTTAAAGTCCCCTAATACGATTTTCATGTCGTAAGAAGGGACTTGGTCATAAGTCACTCTAAGAGTTTCATGGAAGACTTACTTTGCTTTAATTTATTTATTCTCCAAACTATTTATTCCTTTACAATACTTCCAAATAATAATAGAAAATTCCCTGCAATGTATTTATTAATTCAGTATAACCACCTACTGAAACACTGCAGTCGAATGGAAAAACTACATCTGAAATTACTGGTCCAAATTAACCATTTGTCGCTCTTTTGCAGAAACGACTTGGCTTGCACTACTTTCATGCACAAAGTGGCGGGTGCTATCTCATGCAAAGGCACTTCAAAAGCTCGAACAAATTAAAAATTATCTTTGATGCATAAAAAAGTGTCACTTTAAAAATCCGACAATTATAAATCTGAAAATTCATGTCACAGCATTAAATCCTTTATAGCAATTCAGAATTCCTTACCGCAGGACATGAAAGCGAAGGAAAGTAGACAGCTAGACTGCATTAGCACGAAATAAAAATTCGGAAAATTTCTGCTGATGTAAATGAAATAAAATTTTCCCCAACGTGGCTCCCAAAGAATGGGACAAAAGTCGCCCATCATTAAGGAAGAATTCATTAAAAGGCAACATGAACTTGCTGAGTAGGCAAAAATGCGGTAAAATTACCGCATTGCAATGGGAGCAAAATCCGCCATTTCAAAGCATGGAGGCTCTCATTTGGATGGATTCCTTTTGGACATCCACCCACGCTCATCCTTTCTACGGGATAAACAAAATTTTACCCGACGGGAAATACATTTTGCCTAGAAAGGCACGGAAGCTATTTCCGGATATTGAAAGATGGAGGAAAAAGCTTCCGTTGAATGATTCGACTGCAGCTGACCTGACCCTTTTCACTCATCGACGAACATGAAAGAAATAGGAAACCCCAATAGCAGCACCACTGGGCTGCTGTAGCCGTAGTCTTAAAGGTAGCCAGGTAAAGGTTGAACGTGTAAAAGGGACTCGTTTTCATTATCAACTGATCCCAATAACCGCTAGCCACTGCTGGCATGTCGTCACAGACTATGCTCCAGCGAATATCTCTCTATGGGAAATATGCTGAAAAATGGTCAAAGGAATAACCGTCGGATCTGTAATCATGAAAATTACTGGCAGTTTTTTGTGAACATCAAGTGCAGACCGCACGTCCGTTTTATACGAGTAAGGGGCATTGGGACCGTCTAATATGTCTGGACAGGATGACCCATTTCTCCTCTGGTACTAGTTCTCTATGTTCCTAGTTTTACGTAGACAAGAGATATCTAGTAATTGGTGAAATTCTTTCTCATCTCCCGTTCCAGGACCCTTTCCGTTGTAATTATGAAACCGAATGGTTCCTGATTCCTACATGACATCGTTATAATGTGGACTTTAATGGCCTTCCTGAGAATGAATTTGTGGCATCAGGAAGGAATTCCAAGCTCAGTTGTTGACAAAAGAATGAAGTCGTCATTAGGGCAGTTAATTGGGTAATAAAGCGGGAGTTGATGGCTTTCTCGATGGGCTTCTGCAATTATGACCACTGCAAACAATGTAACGTTGAGTGATATGAAAAGAGGTATCACAAAGTTTCATCTTTTTATTGCTATATCTCGAGGACTTTACGATGTTGTTTCTTTTTTAGTATTCAACAATTCTTTTTACTTCTATCACGGGTAAATCATTTTTTAAGGTTATTCGTCGATAATAATTGATCATCTTTTGCTGTATTCATAACACACGACGCCATAGTGTTAAACGTGCAAAAAATTGGTTGGGTGTGACACATTGGCTATTTTGGGAATGAGCTTATGGATTTAGGAAATATCGTTTTTTATTACCTTATTTGTATGGTTACATATTGAGGAGCAATGATGCAACTTACAAATATTTGTTAGAACACGACTGGGGATTTTGGAGAGTTCCTTAAATTTTAATTATTTATTCTTATATTGATTTATTGAAAATATCGCACATTAGGCAACATGGGCGGATCCAGGATTTCTTTCTGGGAGGGGCAAACATTTTTCGAATTAGCAAAAACAAACAACATCAAAAAAAATATATTTGCAATATTAAAAGTGAAAACATTACATATTTGATAAAGGCAGTTTTCTTTTATGTTTCCTACTGAAAATGTCCAATACATCATTAGGGTTCATTTTTGACGCAATGTCTTAATGGATATGCATTAAATCTAGACCATTTAAACGTTCTTCTGCCATCTTACGGTGAAGATATGTCGTAAGGTGGAGAAAGATCGCTCGGCAGTCATAGTAGTTACAGGAAACGTGCAGAGTTCTAATATTTGGTAGCATCGTTGCTCTTTTGTAAACATCTGCTGGAGATTTAGGGATATTTTCTCTCATTTCTTATGCGAAGTTATGCGACAGTAACTTTTCCAACTATCCGATTCTTTGCCGCTGAGTGTTAGGGAGCCTGGAGGTCATTTCATTTATTAAATAATCTATAAAAGGATTATAACTATATTGAAAGGCGGTAGTATTCTTGTTTGAAGGCCGGTAGTTCTGCGGAATGTAATTTCTATACCAATATCGTTTGCAGACGCCTCAGCCCTAGCGAAAAGATTTTTGATTGCATCCGAACTAGTTTCACTTTGCCTCTGCAGACTGGCTGTGGCCATATTGATAAGCTGAACTGAAGAGAACATATTAATTTCAATGCTTGAGATAAAGGCAACGTGATTCCTAAAATATAGCTTGAAGCAACGAAAATGTAGGTGTAGCATGTTTATCCCCTTGATCAGTTTTTTTTTGAAAATTCCAGGAAGACATGGCCAGACGTCCAAAAATACCTATACCCCCTCTAAATCCACCTGTGTAAGGCAAATTGCTTTAAAAGACTGCACTAAACCATTAATAAATAATAAATTTATAGTTTACTATATTCAAAACTTAGCATAGTAGGTACGTTACACAGCCTCCAGATTTTACCGATTGCATTAAGTGCTAAGTACCAATAGTATTTACCAAGAAGTTGTAGGCACCTGCAATATGCAGCTGGTCACACAACATGCCCAAATATTTTTTCAACTAGCTCATCTTTAGCTCCATCCGAAAAAATGATTACAATTAGCATCCATCTTCCGCTTCCTTATAACAATTATTTCTATTCTTTCCAAATTCTTGCAGTCAATAATCAGTAAATAGCTCATGGAATATCTAGAATCCAACAAATTTTTATTAGACGAAACACAGAATATGGTACCCTCCTCTGCAGACTAAATTCCAAGCTCGATGAAGAGCTGTTCAAAGAGATAATCCTGCAGGATAACTCAGAGCAGACAGGATACGCTAATGACGACTCCACGACACAGCGCGCAAAAGTTAGAAGACGTCCACCGCACTTCTGGTAGAACGACGAAATCGCGGAGCGTCGAAGGGCTGGCCTAAGGGCAAGGAGGTGCTGCTAGCGAAGGTGACAACGGACGGTATACGAGGAGCTCCTTATGTAATGTAGGGAGGCGAGAAAACCACTGAATGATGCGCACGTCCCAGAGGTAAGGGAGGAAGAAATTGTGCAAGCCACGAAAATGATGTCCTTTGGAAAAGCTCCTGGGCTTGCTGGCCTACACACCTCTAAAAACGAACCAGTAACTATGAATATTCACTGGTTGAACAATTGTTTAGTCAACCAATTTGAAAACAGTGAAATTTCACTGCCAAAAGAAAAAAGCTTTTTTCTAAGTCGAGTGTCTTTTTCCCAAGCGGTCCCCCCTCTAAGTACTGAAATGGTGCTTGACCTCCGTAACTTTCAATGGTTCATTTTTAGAGAGTGGGGCAGCTTTTCGAACAAGTAATTATATAACAGACTAGCTTGTATATACTCGCGAGCATGGTACAAATACTACAAGATATGCTCTTTCGGAGAGCTTTTTCGCCATTTTTTCGGTCTGTCACGGCACACGTAGCCAGCTTTTCTGCTGTTAACGTTTTGACCATATCAAAACCATGAGTTGTTTGTAAGAATAATTGTTTTTTGTTTTATTTATTGTGTGAACCTCGCAATTAGTTATCGTTTGCAATTATTTATTATTTTGTGTTAAGTGTTTGTAGAGTGAAAGGCTCTAACAGCAACAACGAGAGTGAATGCATTGACAAAAACTTTAACATCGGCTAAATTGCAAATAATAAAGTCGATTTCTAGAACAAATGTTTTTCATTTTTAATTAGTTTTGTTCTAAGGGCGAAACGAAGAAATCTTACACAGCACCAATTTCGAAAAACAAAAAGAAAAATTTTTGAATTCAAAGTTTTTGGATAATATATGTATTTCGCAGAAAATACTTGGAGATTCAATGAATCCCACTTGTCAGGACTTTTCCAGTGCTCAAATCAAGGAGTTGCAGGTAGATGCACTATAACATTTAGTTGGATACATTATTAAACTGCTAAGTAAGTCAAATACGCTAGATCCAACAGTTAGGGATATTTTCAATTCTTGGTCGTGAGTAAATGACTTATCCGAAGGTGGTATGGTAAAACCATCAAGTATTTTTTTAGATAAAATAAAACAATATAAGGAGATTATCACCTAATATCAGCGACTGATTTATCCTATATATTTCATAAAATACCATTATATCTGTTGAATGCATTGCACAGTTAAAATTATTGGTAGCATATAATCCTCCCCGGTCTACCATCCAACACCATGCAAAATTGCAATGAAATCGGTTCAGTAGTTTTTAGGTGAAAAATTAAAAACAATTTATTTCCTAATAAAATTTCAAAATCGGCTACGAGTGACGTCACACAATAAAAGCTCTCTATAATAGCATACCTTGTAGTAGTGTGTACCATGCCCGCGACTTCGTCCCTGCGAAACTTGGCAATAAAAGTTGGTCGATAGGTTTTGAGAGTGCTTTATTTTTTAGAATCAAATACTGTATCACTTTGCTTGAAGATGTTATAATTAATAGACTCAGAATGTGTGCTGTTTTACCACCGTCAATTAAAGTAGCTGCAATTTCCGACGAAGCGACAGCAATAGCTATACTTAACTTACACTCCTGAGGCGGGGTTTACATCTGCAATTTATTCGCGAATTTTTCGATAGGAATTTTATTCACAAAAGTTCATTTTCTATCAAGGAAGAAATTCAGAAAGCTAATGTAAACTATTTTGAAACACGAGATGAATTTTATTCGCGCAGTTTTTATCGAATAAATTCCGGTGATACATGTGGGAAGTTCACTACATTTCTTAAAAAAATCAGTGAAATTAATTCAGCAAAACTAGTTGCAATGTAAACCCCCTTGCTATATATTCACTATTCGAAAAGTTCATAGAAGTTCACGGAAGAGAATGAGAGTGAATAAATTCATGAAACATCGGCGGTTGCTTTGGTGCTTACAGAATTTTATGTTTGTATTGTAGAAATTGGAAAAAATTCACAAGTAGAACTGATTTCTACTTTTGAATATATTCACTTGAAAGCAAACTTGTACTACCCATTTAACGTTTTTTGTTTTTCATTAATATATTTATTTATTTTCAGATTCGAAATCATAATGGGTCATAATCTTATCGATTTTTTTTAAAATTTTACATACGAAGAAAAATTATTATATTATTTTGAAAATTTCGCTAAAATGGGCTTTGGAGCTCCTTTAATAATTCTTAAATATGTCCCTTCGCAGGCTAGTACAGGGAAGAAAAGACCAAATTTTTAAATTAAAGGGTATGGGTATCTTTTTTATGGGCGATTGGTGGAATACTATATACGTATTCCTCCTTAATATCTACTTTTTCACCCAGACACATTTTAGTTTTTTACTAAAAATTTCATTCTTCTCGGAAATTTTTTTTGGATGGTTTCATAAATTATATTATATAAATAGCCATAACTTCCTTGTTTGTCAACCATTTTTTTTAATTTTGGCTTGGTGGAAAGGTCTAGAAAATAAGTATTGATATTTGGAGGGTCAGGGATGGGTAATATATTTCAGGGGTGGGTAAAAGGGAAAAAATGCAAAAACACCACATTTTTCGAAATTTTGACCGCCGTGAGCGACCTTTAAATATCTTCGGATTTGCCTCAAACTTCACATTTCCTCGTTTTGCATCCATTCGAATATTGGAAAAAATCGAAAAAGTTGAAAATAAGGGCCACCCTGGTGTACATGTACACATTCGTAAGTTGAATATATTCGAATGATGGTGTAAACTGACTGTACAGCAGTATCTATAAATTCATATTGAATTTTATTCCTTGCAAAATTCACAAAAACATTTTCGCTATATGTAAACGCTTCTGCAATTTTTACATAGAATTTTATTTATAATGTAAACTATTCTGAATTATATTCAGTGAATTTATTCACGAATATTTTTGAGCTCTTGTACTAGGAATAAATGTACGTAATTTTGTGTCGAGATGTAAACGCTTTTGAACTAAGAAAGATTTATTCCAGTAATAAATTCGGCGAATAAATTGCAGATGTAAACCCCGCCTGAGTTTGACAAGTAACAAATTAATTAAAAATCGTTTTCCAGTTCCTGCAGGTGAATTAAGAAAATATAGCTGGCCAGTATTAGAATATAAGTATTAACGATATAATATTACGTCATACTTTTCTTTCTATTCTTGATCTAATTTTGGAACGTTTTCAGTCACGATTTGAAGATGGACGACATCGTAAGCGAGTTCATTCGGATATTGACGGTTACTGATAACAAATATTGCCTCTCGTGATGGTGATAAAAGACCGAAGTGTAGGAGTGGTTTACGTGACATACATGTAGATGACAATATCTTCAAAAGAATGGGGCATTGATTATAAACTATGTTAATGAAGCTTCAATATTTCCTCTTTTCCTTCGACCCCCGCAACCCCCCCCCTATGAGTCGATTTCTGGAAAACTCGTTCTTAGCGGATCCTTACTCAACAAAACAAACATCCCTACCAAATTTCAGGTTTATTTTAGAAGTTATAGTTGAAAGCTGTTATTTTATATCTTTAACGCCCCTGAAAGCACCGCACCCTTCCGTAGGAGTTGATTTATGCAAAACCTTTTCTTAGCGGATCTCTACTAAACAAAAGAAACATGCTTGCCAGATTTCAAGTCTGTAGGTCTAATTATTCCGAATATATCGTGATGACCAAGTGAGTGAGTGTTTTTCTCCTATAATATATTCTAGCAAAAACCCCGAGTGCGTTGCAACGCCTTTCAATAAAAAAATTTTATGTGTGCAACTGTGCATACTGACATATGTCGTAGGTGTGAAATTAATATATCAAGCAATCAAAAACGAATGCTAAATGAAGTCAATGACGTTGTGGCACGGTGCTACCATTTCACAAATTTTGAACTCCCATCTCCCCCTTTAGGGGTTGAATTTCGAAAAATCCTGAAACACGTGTTTCATTACTTATGGTGTGGAGTATTTATACTAAGTTTGAAGAAAATGTTACTAAAGAAAAAAAATCGCCATACAACGTATTCAACCCCATTTCAACCCTAAGGGATGAATTTCGAAAAATCGCTTCCTAGTGGATGTCCACGTCATTATAGGTGTGCACTCTCAAAATTTAGTTAGTTTAGTTTAGTCAGTAAGAATCTGATACTACCGTCTGTGTGCGGACCTCCAACAGTGTCTCCTGTGCTCAGCTTATGCCTTAGAGAGGCGTTCTCACAGATTTCCTGCTGCCAGACCGATGTAAGAGTCGCTTCAATCCTCATAAAAAACAAGATGACTCTTCAGTGGATTCTGGGTCATAGGAACATCGAGTGAAACGGGAGAGTAATTGGCAAGACTACGAGCAAAGTGGAAAACATACCCCAGACGATGTGTGTAACGAAGAGAGATATCACTTTGCACCTCTCTTCATGCTCAAGCTCCACATTGAGAAATTTAACATCTTGTCGCAATACTACAAAAACTAGATTAACTACAGCAAGCAGAGATCTCGCGACCTACTGATGATATCGCGGAAGAACATCAAATTAATCTTGTCTATCATAACTGGCACCAAATGACACTAAATTGAGAATTCCATACAACGCCCACTGCCGAAACTGTGTGGATGAACAAGATATAAGTCAACATTTTTTCAGACATCGTGCATTTGGGACCTTTTTCTTATAAGCCTTGGGAGACGCTTCGACGGTATCAGGAAGAAGGTATAAAGCCACTTCAAGCCACTGTCATATCCTTTTGTAAAGGCTTTTCATAAGCTGTGTTTCCGTTTTGGTCCTTGTATTCGGCTGCCGACTTTATCTACTTACCTGCACATATGTCAACAATACCCTGCACCACCACTTGCTTATTAGTTAACCCTTTTCTCTGAAGATGTCTTCGTCCTCCTGTTTGTTAATATATTCCGGCTTTGAAGGTGACAATAATGTATGTCCTAAATCACAAATATTGGAAGCAGACATTTGACTAAATAATATAAATTTTCTTCTCCTTGTATTCATTTTCGATCTTATCAACAAGTTCATGATTGAGACCCCTTCATCGCAAATTTAAAAAAAATTAATATGGTTTAATGAATTTTCAAATATTTTCTCCCCAACATTTAATCTCCCCATTGTTTTCAAAAAGCACTTTGCAAACAGCCATTAAAATGAAATAATTCAGGGTTCTTTTAATCTCATATTTAAAAGTGAATACTTTAGGATAATTAGTTTCGCCACATGTTCAAGGTAATGTCATCTCGTTTAAAATTATAAAGGATAAAATTCACGCTGATCACCCACACATACTTGCCCACACACAAAATAAAATAAAAGAAAATTTCGTATGCAAAAAGTTTCGAGCTCCTGGATGAGGGTAGTTGCCTTGCTCCTATATAATTTCCGCACAAAATTACCCCCGGGTGATTGCAGTAAAGCATAAAATTCAAAAGATGTTGCAAGGCTGCAGAAAGTTTAAGGTATACTCGTAGTGACCACCGTTGGGATATAGCTTGCATTTGTTGGGTTTAGATTATGTTGTTGGAGCACTATAACAACAAGTCGGATGCTTCCATGACTGTGGCAATGTTTTAAAGTTTTGCATAAGTTTACAAGAGAAATTTATATATTTTGTTTTTTATTTTTCTTTAAAGTTTTCTCTTGCGTGTAGAGCATATTTTAAGTTATGTATTAAAACGCAGTTAGAAGGTAATCAATTTTCGTCTAAGTGAGCTGTCATCACTAGAAAGGAGGATACATAGAACTAGGTTTGTGCCTGTACCTTGGTTGGAATTTTCTGATTATACAAATTTTGTTGGCTAATTGAATTCGCATTCTCATTTTGGCAGCGTAACAGCACATTTAAAACTTTGTATTTCAGCACAACTGTTTTAAGATTTTCGCAGATCTAACTTATGGCCGTACATTTTTTTGCCATCCGCTTTTGCCGTAGCACTAAAACACTCTAATTTTTTGGAATTTTGTATTGAAGACAAAATTTAAACTTTCTATTTCACGAGATAAATTGATTGGGCGCAATTCCAGAAATTAGGATTTAAAAAAAAACATTTAAATCCTTTAAAAAAAATTGAAAAGTTTCTGTGACTTTATTTTCATATAATTTAAGGAATTCACGTTTATTATCTCGATTTATTTTTACAGTTTATTTTCTCGAAATATTTTGTACATCTGACCGCGAATTCATGTGGATCGCGCGGGCGCAAGAAATTACACGAATTTACTCAATTTCTGTCCCTATACTTTGTCATGGAAGAAAAAGCGGGAAAATTTTACTTCGCCTAGTGCAGGAACTTACCTGAGCTTTTAGCTTCGAGATTTTTATAAAATTTCTGACCATGTCAGTTTTTACCCAAAATGTGATGGGACACACCTTCGTCTTCGAAAATCAGAATTAAAAATTCAGGAGAAAAATCCGCAAAGTGAAAGAAAAATCTCTCATTCATTTATACTGGTCTGGAGCACTTTTTGAAAATTCTAATATGGCGTATTGCACCGAGCACACAAGCGTCGGCTCTGAACGCTGTTTCTGGCCATCTCATTGCATTAAGGTAGAAACAGAATGGCACGGAGACCGTGGCGGAGTCCGCCGCTCAGAGAGTTTCCCATACATTTAATTTCTCCCCAGGCGGCGCGGACAAATTAAATGTATGGGAAACTCTCTGAGCGGCGGACTCCGCCACGGTCTCCGTGCCATTCTGTTTCTACCTTTATGCAGCCAGTGCAATACGTGCAGGATGTGCAACTGCACAGGGCCCCGTGATTTTGGGACCCCGCGAGCGAATAATTTCTTTGCAATAAAAATCATTTAAATTCATTATTTGCATTTTTACTTTATTGAATGGGCCACACAAATCAGTATATGGGCCATTATTCTGTCGGTCGCGGGGACAGGTCTGTATGAAGGGAAATGCCCGAGCGAAGCGAGCGAACATTTTTTTTTGACTCTCTGGGGCCCCTCGCTGAATTTTTGTACAGCGCCCCCAATTGTCTGGCCGCTGCACTGTGTGCAGCTGTGTTGAATCGAGACTGATTCGCGGATAGAAGGCATTTCATCGTTGTAATGCGTTCTCGGAACACCACCATACCAACAAGATAGTGATCCGAGTCTAAGTTGGCACCTCGGTACGTTCGTACAGGATATTTTAGTTTTGGAAAATTCTTATGCCACTATTAATATTGGGTTATGGGCACTGACATATATAATGGACTGCACATCAGGAAATTCTCATGGCACCAATTCGTTCCATAGGTGACACACCTTTTTTCACTGACATGTAAACACGTCAGTTACTTTTATAAACAAAATTTTTTTATATTCGTTTTTGGACGACAGAAACAAAATTGCATTTGTTAAAAAAATAACAACTGCAATTTTGATGTGACTTACCTTTTAAAATGCTTTTTTTCATTAATTACAAATATTTATGTTAAATCATACGAGGATCTCTATTCCTGTTTCATCTATAGGTGCGTTTCATTTTCATTGGAGTACGTACTCCGGAGTAGTTGGGCGCACATCGGAGTAGATGCTGCTACCCCACAGAATGAGCTGGTGTACCACCATCTACGCTGATGTGCTGATGTTTTAGATAGGTGGGGGTTATCCGCGTACACTGATACCTTATTCATGGAAATAGGTTATAGCGTTACAAAAATACAGGGAGATATTAGGTATTTCTCCTGAATAAACAGAAATGCCAATATTAACACCTTTGCCACATTTACCAGATATAAAAGTTATATAGAATTTCTATACTCATTATAACCGATAAATCTGAGATACTTTTCTTTTCCGCCGGGCCTGGGGTAATTTTGTATGGGCTGTGACCAGTCTCCTTTAAGGCGACTTCATTGATATTTACGTTTAACTACTGCGACACCACAATATGGGCTGGGGTAGCAGCAACTACGCCGATGTGCGCCCAAATACTCCGGCGTACGTACTCCAATGAAAATGAAACGCATCTTATATGTCATTGGTTCCGGGGCTTATGGCGAAAAGCGACAGTAATAAAAAAGTCACTATACCCATCTATTTTTTGTAAATATTCTGACATTAGGCCTACCCTAAATAGGAAGTGAAGTGAAGTTAGGTACCATTCAAGGCCGTAGCCAGCTCCGAATATCTAAGGGCGCTCATCGCACAATTATTGGCGCCCGAAATAATAACAGTTCGGAAAAATAAAAGATTCAAATATATAGTGTTTTTATTACCTTGAGGCTGGTTTTATACTAAACATTTTCTGAAAGTGAGAACGAAAATAATGAGTACAATTCTGGTCAATTTGAGAATATTTATTAAATCAAATTAATCATTTGAGCAATGAAAACAGTTGCCTTGATGTGATGAGAACATTTCGAAAGACTTCACTCGAGTAAACAATACGCGCGACCACTTGTTTTCATGTACTGTCACGTAATAACGTTCATCTTGCAAATCATACTCTCATGATATTTGAATTTGACAAAATAATGCTAAGCCACAAATAAACTCTTGACGTAGAAGAAATATTTATTTCGGAAGAAAATTTAAATCTAAGTTTAAATCAAATGATGAGAAATTCTTACGGTTTGACAAAATAATTTTTTTCTCATTGCAATTAAAAGGCCTTACCGTAAAGGGCGCTGCGCGCCCTTTCGCGCCCCCGTGGCTACGGCCATGGTACCATTGCATATGAATGTATGAGAGTGACCAAAATGGAAGTGAAGTGGAAGTTTAATTTCGAAAAACTTCGAAAAGTCATTTAGAGAAGTAACCGCGCGGTAAGAACCGCACAAGAAGTACACTGTGAAAAACAAAAAAGTGGAGCCAACACTGCCATGTAGTTGGGCAATATCTATTTACTTCAAAATAATTCGTATTCTTTCAAATACGCTTCTGTTCGGGCAAAGGAATGGAAAAGAATATATTCCGTTGAACCAACTACGCGGCACAGTTGGCCATACTATCTCGTATATTCGAATCGAAGGAATCGCAGTTGCGAGTAAAGAATGCTACATTGTTTAAAAAGTATCAAATAGTTGAATTAAATACATTGAAAATATTATTCTGACAAAGCTGCTGTTGCCTAAATGAAATTTTGAAATTTAAACAATTACATGATGACAATTGCAATAAAATAGTTGAACAAAATTTTAAAATTGATTCTAACAATGTAACCTTTTTTCGAAACAATTTTTATGTGGTTGATTCAAATATTTTATACTCTTTGCAACAAAAAAAGTGGGTGTGTGTACTTATGTACGCGCATTAGAAGTCATACTTCTTTGGCGTGAATTAAGACTAATTTTTAATTTGCATGCAAATAATTTATTGGATTTTTTATTATTTGCGTGCGTTGGCAGGTTGAAGCAGCATGATGCCGACACGTTCCAGCCTGTCGGTTATACCAGATTTTGATCCTAACTAAAATCACCTACTAGTCAACCCATTCTCCGGCATAGGGGAAACACATTTTTCTAGACAAGTTGTTCTTATTTATACAGGTTATACAGGTTTTTATGCGCCCCATGTTTTTATTTTAGTCCGTTAAAAGTCCCAGAATATTACTTAATTCGCTGACACAGAGACACAAAGTGCCCCTTGGCAAACGACATGAGAAGACAGCACTCCTGCTATTCCAAAAGGTTCATGTTTGTGTTCTAATTATTTTATAGTTTTTGGTACAGCAGATTTAAAATAAAACCATTTAACTTAAAAGTTTTTTTACCTATTTTTATTATATTCTTTTTAGTCTTAATTCATTTTTGGATTTTACTTTATACAAATTTCTGGCGAAGTGATTTGTTATGCATACCATATTTCCAGCGCCATTTTGAATTTTCTAATTTGGACAACAAATTTATTATTTCCGACCTTAAACACCCCCAAATAGCTATTTTCAGTGAAATTGAATCGTAATTGCCAAAATCGTACCATTTTGATTTTTTTAAAATTTTGTCCACAGATTCGTAATTTGTGACCTTAAAAACTCCCCAATACCGATTTTCAATAGATTCGGAATACATTTGCAAAATTCATCTGCCATTTTGAATTTTCAAAATTTTGATACAGAATCGTCATTTGTGGCCCCAATAACCCCCCGATACCGATTTTAAATGGATTCAGAAAACATTTCCAAAATTCATCCGCCATTTTGAATTTTCTAATTTTGGCCACAGAATCGTCATTTGTGGCCCTAAAAACCTCCCGATACCGATTTTCAATGGATTCAGAACACATTTCCAAAATTCATCCGCCATATTGGCGCCGCCATTTTTAATTTTCACATTTTGACCACCGAATCGCCATTTGTGGCCCTAAAACGCCCCCAATACCGATTTTCAATGGAATTGGAACACAATTGAAAAATTCGTCCGCCATTAGAACCGCCATCTTCATTTTTTTACAAAATTATCAGATTGCACTGACACGTTTGCTCAATGTGTGTGCAAAGTTTCATAAGAATCGGTTAAATAGAAGTAGTTGAAAAAGCTGTCGCAAGATTTGAACCAAACAAATATACGAGGTCAAGCTAAATAAAATCATTAATATCTTGTTCATTGTTTTATTTTCCCAAATAACAACAGTATAACATATATAACATATATAACATTTTGTATTATATATTCAAACTAATTTCTGATTGAATAATTATATTAAGTTTTAACCATTCAAAATCATTAGTAAAACAGTAAATAATTATCGCTTGTTATTGTACAGTTGCCATATAGCTTTATTATTATCTTGGCCAGTTTCACACGGGCAGACAAACAACCAAGACAATTCTTCTGAAAAAGTCGGCCCGTGTAAAACTGGCCCTTAGAAACTGCGCTTACGTGATGAATAGAACACGGATCGGATTTCCTTCCATAGCCTCGCGACAGAACCCCTCACCCAGCAACTACGAATCTTCTTATACCTACAAAAGGCCCAAACCTTCGCTTGGCTGATGAATCCTACATGAAATTTATTTTCCTTCATAGCCTCAGGATAAAACCCCCTCACCCATCGACATCGTAAGCAGACATCAGCTAAAGAATGGGAGTTGAAATGCTTGCCCTCCATACCCCTTCGCCTATATTCTCCGTCACCGTCTCGCGTTACGTCTCGCGTCTCGATAAAAATTCACTCTCATAATATGTTCCAAACGCGCCTAAAGAAGTGCATATAACTTCAATAAGTATTTATTCAACGCTATTCATTTTAGAAAACAATCATATATCATTTGCGCCAAAGTACCCAACATTCATTCTAAGTACATATGGGGTTGAACGGACGGAATCCCAACTACGCCGTTTCATTCGCCGTATTTAATGCCGCCGCGTAGTTGAGAGGATCCCGTTTTCTTTGCTGGCACAGATATTTTTAACAGTGTAAGCAAAAGTTAAGAAAGTAAGGCTGTTCACTTGCTACCCTTTCTATGAACTTTTTATTTTGGTTTATATATCAATTTTGAAAGCAATTACGTCTACTTCACTTCTACTTCACTTCACTTCTGCGTTACTTTTCATTTAGGGTAGGCCTATTAGTTCAAAGGAAAATATGAAATCAGGTATGACAACTTTAATGTCGTGCAACCGTTGTGCCGGTTTTATTTTAAATTTCGCTTAAAATCATTCCAGAATTTTATTTACTGTTCTTATTTTACTGCAAAGATAAAAAAGTTATCGTATTTTGTGGTTTATTGAAGGTCAAGAGTAAAAATATTTAAAAAAATGGAAAAGTGTGCAGTTTTTGAATGTCAAATTTTATTTTTTCAAGTTTGGCACTATCTGATTTTATTTCTGCCAGTGAATGCACTGAACTCTTAACACGAAATTTAACAAAATTTGAGTTCAGTGACAAAAGGGGCTTATGCATGAGCGAGAGGACTATACTTTTCTATACTTTTTGGTGCTATGAGTTTGTATGGAAATAATGTCTGATGAGCAGTCAATTATTATATGTCAGTGGTTATGGGGTTACAGGAAGCCCAAGTCTTTCTAGTTTTTAGGAATGATGTTAAACTCCACCACCTGTGGCCTGCTATTAAAGATAAGTGCGTGATAATACTTCTTTGTTGTGTGTGTGTCTACAGACTTGCACCTGGTCTGGCCAACAAAATAAAAAATTAAAATATCTATGTCGTGTTTAAACATCAACCCAGTTATGAAAACTGAACTGATTCCAAAAGAATCAGTTCAAAATTAATAGCTAAGTAAGCAGCAATTGATTCCTATTTTAATTACTGGAAATGCAGAAAAGAATCAAATATGATTTCTTGTGTTTCAGAAAGATTAAAATGCAACGTAAAAACATGACATGTAATCGCTTTTGAATTGATTACAAGTTATGTAGAGGGCAATAAATTTATTACCGCCTATGACATACCCGTGTAAAAGTAATTCATTCTTTACGTGTATGGTAATCCGAAGTGGAATCGATTTAGAATCGATATAATTAATTCTGAATTAATCCTGAATCAATTTCAGTTACAACTGGCAAGTGGAGGTATCACCAACACATGGAACAACAGTGGATTTAACAGACACACATCATAAGTAAGTTACTTTCCTCTTCCAACACCCCGATTTCGGCACCGTGCGTCGGCGTTAGAGACATTATCGGTCAGTTGTCGGGTTTCTCCTTGCTTTAGGATTCGTAACATTCCAGCTAGGAGCTTACCGCTAACCTCAATGGTAATGACAACGGTATTGCCGGCAACAACTGAGGTTTGCAAAACATACCTTTATAAATATTCTCTACCAATCTTTGCACTAAGTGAAGCCCACATTTGACCTAACGACGGAGTAGATAGTTACAAGGTATTGGCGGGATCTCCTTAATGATTTTTTGCAGCTTTCCAACGATGAGATCAGCAATTATTGATTGGTAAAATACACCGATACACCACAGTGATACAATTTTATTTTTCTTTGATGATAGATAATATAATTCACTTTATAGTCCAATCAATCTACAAAAATCCATCTAATAATTGCCATCAGGAAACAAAAAATATGGTTATATAGGAAAAAAAATTCTAAAAAAGATAGCGTTTTTTGTTTTTGAATTTGGCATGACGAACCTAACGTAAAAAATTCCAGAAAGTGAAAAAAACGCTTTTTTGCGAATTACAAAAAAAACTTGAGCTCGGATCGAAAAAAATCAAATTATAAAGTTGTAGGTATTCAAATTATCTTTCGATTGATATATATAAAGTTATAGGTTAAACATATTGATAGTGAAAAAACAGAAGTTCGATTGTAAAAACTAACTTTATGAGTCTGTTTTTTCATTATTAATATGTTTTTGGGGGTCATTTTAAGCAATAGAAAACCCTTAAATAGACTTTTTGTTACTTGTACGAGATAGTACAAGTTTTGAAGAAAATTTTAAGCTCGAGAACGGTACTCTAAAAGAATCGGCAGACCAATAGGAGCGTTTTTAGAAGAACGCCTTTTTTTACAAAAAGTGAAATTTTAAGGAAAGTGTTCAATATTTTGCAACTAAAATAAAACTGTTTTTTCAGCTAGCAAGAATCAATATTTTTGCCAAATAGCAGATATCTAAGTTGCGTTAAACAAAAGTTATTAGCAAATTAAAAAAACGTGAATTTTAATAGTTTTTTGCAGTTACCTCTATATTTTGTGCTCTAACCCAGTGGTCTCCAAAGTGTGGTACGCGTACCCCGAGGGGTACGCAGAAAATTCTCGGGGGTACGCCAAATTTTTCTTCTTACTTTATTTCCTGTCCTTTTCTGAGATATTCATTACTGTTGCGAATTTTTATTTTTTAACAGTTGGCTTTCTGTGTCTAAATGGAAGGCACCCAGTGTTGAGGAAAATACCGACATAAAAAAAAATATGAGTGTGCGTAGGACCACACGGTGGAAGTGAAAACTTCTATGGCCGGCCAGTCTACATTTTCAAATCAATCTTAATATTACAATGAGAAAGATTGATGGATACAAACATTTTAACATCAATTTAGGATAACTAATTTAATGCAGTCATAAGTAGTTACTCACTTCCTATAAATATAATGAACGATGTACATACATTTTTGGTATCCGATGAGTCGCATGGAAGGCTAAACCAAGCTTCGGAAATGCACGATTAAACTTTATACCCACATACTAATTTTCAAATGTGTGGATTTCTATGGCCATAGTACATAGTGGATAGTATACAGTGCATACATTGTAAATAGAACATAGTAAATGGTACATAGTATATAATACATAATGCATTATACATAGTACATAGAACATAGTACATAGTACATAGTACATAGTACACAATACATAGTATATAGTACATAGTAAATAAGCATAATATACAGTACATATTGCATAGTAAATAGTACATAGTATATAATACATAATGAATTGTACATAGTACATAGAACATAGTACGTATTACATAGTACATAGTACATAGTACATAGTATATAGTATATAAGCATAATATTCAGTACATAGTACATAGTAAATAGTACAGAGTATATAATACATAATGCATTGTACATAGTACATAGAACATAGTACATAGTACATAGTACATAGTACATAGTACATAGTACATAGTACATAGTACATAGTACATAGTACATAGTACATAGTACATAGTACATAGTACATAGTACATAGTACATAGTACATAGTACATAGTACATAGTACATAGTACATAGTACATCGTACATAGTACATAGTACATAATATATAGTATATAGTACATAGTAAATAAGCATAATATACAGTACATAGTGCATAGTAAATAGTACATAGTATATAATACATAATGCATTGTACATAGTACATAGAACATAGTACATAGCACATAATACATAGTATATAGTACATAATAAATAGTGCATAATATACAGTACATAGTGCATAGTAAATAGTACATAGTATATAATACATAATGCATTGTACATAGTACATAGGACATAATACATAGTACATAATACATAGTATATAGTACATAGTAAATAAGCATAGTATACAGTACATAGTGCATAGTAAATAGTACATAGTATATAATACATAATGCATTGTACATAGTACATAGAACATAGTACATAGTACATAGTACATAATACATAGTATATAGTACATAGTAAATAGTGCATAATATACAGTACATAGTGCATAGTAAATAGTACATATAATACATAATGCATTGTACATAGTACAGAGGACATAATACATAGTATATAGTACATAGTAAATAGTGCATAATATACAGTACATAGTGCATACTAAATAGTACATAGTATATAATACATAATGCATTGTAAATAGTACATAGTACATAGTACATAGTATATAGTACATAGTAAATAGTGCATAATATACAGTACATAGTAAATAGTGTGTAGTACATAGTACATAATACATAGTGCATAGTACATAGTGCATAGTACATAGTGCATAGTACATAGTACATACTACATAATTCATAATACATAGCACATAGAACATAATAATTAATACATAATAATTAGTACATAGCTCATAGTACGTAGTACACTACATAGTCCATAATACACAATACTTAATATATAATATTAAATATATAATATTCAATATATAATATTTAATATATAATATTTAATATATAATATTTAATATATAATATATAATTCATACTACATAATTAAAACTAGAACCCCCAAAGAAAACATTTTTCTCTCGTGATGGTACGTGCGCGTGATGGCACACAAAAAGTGCGCGTGACGCGAGTTTTTAGTTTTTTCCCCAGGCCAAAAAGTGCCCAACGTGCCTATAGAAGTTTTCACTTCAATAAGCATAATATACAGTACATAGTGCATAGTAAATAGTACATAGTATATAATACATAATGCATTGTACATAGTACATATAACATAGTACATAGTACATAGTACATAATACATAGTACATAGTACATAATACATAGTATATAGTACATAGTAAATAAGCATAATATACAGTACATAGTGCATAGTAAATATTACATAGTATATAATACATAATGCATTGTACATAGTACATAGAACATAGTACATAGTACATAGAACATAATACATAGTATATAGTACATAGTAAATAGTGCATAATATACAGTACATAGTGCATAGTAAATAGTACATAGTATATAATACATAATGCATTGTACATAGTACATAGAACATAATACATAGTACATAGTATATAGTATATAGTACATAGTAAATAGTGCATAATATACATTACATAGTAAATAGTGTGTAGTACATAGTACATAATAAATAGTGCATAGTACATAGTGCATAGTACATAGTGCATAGTACATAGTACATACTACATAATTCATAATACATAGCACATAGAACATAATAATTAATACATAATAATTAGTACATAGCTCATAGTACGTAGTACACTACATAGTCCATAATACACAATACTTAATATATAATATTAAATATATAGTATTCAATATATAATATTTAATATATAATATTTAATATATAATATTTAATATATAATATTTAATACATAATATATATATAGCTAGAAGAAATAGCAAGGAGTCTGGAAATGGAAAATGATCTGAACCTGATGTGGAACTCGATAAAAGAAAAAATCACAGAGACAAACAACAGTGTATTAGGCACACAAAACCAAGAGAGAAGGAGGCACTGGTTTGATGATCAGTGCAAGAGAAGCATTGAAATAAAAAACCAAGCAAGACAGGTGTACCTAGAAAGAATGACCAGAGGAAACCACGAGAAATATGTAGCAGCACGAAGAGACACGAAAAAGTTATTAAGGAAGAAAAAACGTGACTACTTTAGAAATAGAATAAGTGCGATTAAGCAAAGCTACACTAATAAAGACGCTAGGAGTTTCTACAAAGAAGTCAACATGATTAAGAAAGGATACAAACCCACCTGCACCATGGTAAGAAGAGAAGATGGTACTATAGCTAGTAGTATCGAGGACATACTCGAGGTGTAGGAGAAATACTTTAGAGACTTCTTCAAAGAGAACATAAACCTAACACAGCGAGAAGCAGACAACCGTAGTACAGATGACCCAGAAAACGATACGCCAGATCCTACAATAGAAGAAGTTGCAAATGCCATAGCGAAACTGAAAAATCATAAGGCTCCAGGTCCAGATGGCATACACCCGGAAATCTTAAAAAATGGTGGGGAGAATTTATGCCATGTCTTACATAGCCTCATCGTAAAACTATGGAGAAGCAGCAAGTTGCCAGAAGAATGGCTTTTAGGTACAATAGTCCCAGTCCATAAAAAAGGTGAATTGATGAACTGCAAAAACTACAGACCAATATCTTTGTTGAACACAGCTTACAAAGTGCTTTCACATATTTTATTTAATAGACTGAAACCACATTTGGAGGATAAAGTAGGTGATTACCAAGCAGGATTTAGAACAAATAGATCGACAACAGACCAAATTTTCATAATGAGACAAATACTTGAAAAATGCTGGGAAGAAAGCATTGATATTCATCTTCTTTTTGTTGACTATAGAAATGCTTACGACCTGCTTATTAAAAGAGAGTTGTGGAAAAAGATGAGTGAAATGGGTTTCCCGAAGAAATTAATAGACCTATGCAGAATGACGACCAAAAATTGTAAAACACAAGTGAGAATACGAGGATGCAACTCGATCAACTTCCCTCAAGAATCCGGTCTGCGACAAGGAGATGCGATCTCACCAATACTTTTTAACATTGCTCTGGAAGCAATAATGAGGGAAACACAGCTTAATGGAGCAAATAGCATCTTCACAAGGAACATGATGTAAAAGAAACCTTTTCCAAAATTGTCCAAAGTTCAGCAAAGTTTAATCTACGAGTAAATGACACAAAAACAAAGTATATGATCGTATCAAAACGAGGACAACGACTAGGGCGAAGTATCAGCCTTGACGATCATAGTGTGGAAATTGTAGAAAACTTTATCTATTTAGGGACAATGCTTACTGCAGAAAATAAGATAAAGGACGACATCCATAGACGCATCGTAGCCGCAAATAAAACCTATTTCGCACTAGTCCCGGTCCTAAAAAACAAAGAAATTTCAAGACAGTGCAAGGTCAGACTATATAAAACATTAATCCGCCCAGTTCTATGCTATGGGTCTGAGGCTTGGACATTGACCCAACAAACAGAAAATCAACTTAAAATCTTCGAAAGGAAGATCTTAAGAAGAATATTTGGTCCTGTAAGGGTTAACCAGAACGAATGGCGCATTAGGACAAACGAAGAACTTCAAGAAATGTATGACGAAATTAATATAGCTACATACATAAGACTGAATAGACTGCGATGGCTCGGACACGTTGTACGAGCTTCAGAAGATAGAATGCTAGCCAGGATTTTTAATGGTAGACCATCAGGAAGAAGAAGAGTAGGACGACCAAGAAATAGGTGGATAGATGACGTGCTAGCAGATATACGGAAATTTCGTATAACAAACTGGAGAGAGCTAGCAAGACGTAGAGATGACTGGAAGAGGAGACTTCGAGAGGCCCGAGTCCTGCAACGACTGTAGAACCATTCAAGAAGAAGAAGATATAATATTTAATATATAATATTTAATATATAATATATAATTCATACTACATCATTAAAACTAAAACCCCCAAAGGAAACATTTTTCTCAAGCGATGGTACGTGCGCGTGATGGCACACAAAAAGTGCGCGTGATGGCACACAAAATGTGCGCGTGACGCGAGTTTTTAGATTTTTCCCCAGGCCAAAAAGTGCCCAACGTGCCTAAAGAAGTTTTCACTTCAAAAAGAGTTTAGGTGTTTAGGACGACCTAAGAAAAAATGGGCCTTATCATGGTTGGCGCGGCGAAAAAATGACAGCGCCCTTTGTCGTTGTCATTTTTCGTATCATAGTTGGCGAATGCAGCGACAAGACAATTTTCAATAAAAACCTTATGGTTGTCGCTTGAAAATGTTTGAACATTTCTTATAATTAAAAAAATTTAAAATCAGTCGTGAAAAACGTAACTTTGTCTCTTAAAAAGGCCAACTGTGATACACTTGAAGGCGTTTTTCCCGACAAATGTCAGTTTTTTCGAAAACTATGATTCCGTTTTACAGTCGCCGCGCCATTTCTCACTTCAAGCGCCAACCATGATCAGGCCCACTATCTTTGCCGGGTTCCGTCCCGAACCTCGTTCGACAAGTTCAATCCATATTATTTTAATCACTTTGACAATGTTTCAGGGGCGTAGCCAGAATAGATATCAGCCGGCTCTTGTTTGTTTGGAGTTTGCTTGGAAACTATCCTGCGAGGCAGTGAGCGCCATCGATTCTGTAAATGATATTGCAGCAAATTCTTTGCGCTCTTATCAATAGTTATATTCGCTTGGTGTTTTCACTAGCTTCGTAAGGGAAGCCATCAAAAATGACAACGGCATTTGATACGTAGTTTGACCTGACATATGATACATAACTGCGGCAAATTTCTGCATAAGTTTGGCCGTGGTGTCATTTGACCCAATGTAACAAAAACCCTCCGCGGATAAAATATTTTCTATCGTTCAAGTCCGCCTGTTCAGTAGATAAAGCAGCCCTGTACAGGTTCGATTTTGTTCCTTTACTCATCCCATGCTCATCGAAAAGAGAAAGAGAGGGGTAAGGGTTAAGTTCGTAACACAAAAATTCTCGCAGCACTTCATCGAATGTCTTGAATCAGAATAAAAGTATATTCGAAATTGCAAGGGGCTGCACGCTTTCACTTCGTTTGAATTTTACAGCTTGAAGATCACCAATGAAATGGGTTTTTACGACCCATAATCCTTGCCCCGAACGGTTCATCGAAGAAATAGTGGAATTTGTAAGAAATAGCGAGGTTATTTAGGAAAAGTTGATAGTTTCCGAGTTATAAACAAAAAACCATGAGAGTTGACCCCCCCAAATCCCCATTCGCTGCGCCCCTGGGTTCTTGGTTACTTTCATCAAGAAAAATTTTATCTCTTCCACAACACCTTCTATCATTTATAATGGGGAGGTGATACCAGGAACCAAATCCAATGCTGAGTTAACACCTCGGTTCGCTTCAAATTCTTCTTTACCCGAAACTGAATTGTCAACCCGTTCTCAAGTACAACGCCCACTTAATGGACGGAGTTTTCTTCAGGACTCGCGAGGTGTATAAATGTCTCAAAGAACTTGATGTCAATAAATCTACTGGCCCTGACAATATTCCCACCTCACCTTTGGTACGCCAACTTCAATTCTATTATAAGTGTTACTGTCATTTATAAATGGTAGTTTTTCCCAAGAATTAGGCCGTATCCCGTGTAGGCTCGTGAAACGGTATCTCCGTAACCTTGCAGCCCGTGACACGGTATGTCTGTGCACCCGTATATGGTATGAATAGTGCCGCTCATATAATTCGGGGGTACAATTAATGATTATTTTCGTGAGAAGGGTACGCGGTCAAAAAAGTTTGGAGGCCTCTGCTCTAACCTATAACTTTATATATATCAATCGAAAGATAATTTGAATACCTACAACTTTATGATTTGATTTTTTTCGATCCGAGCTCAAGTTTTTTTGTAATTCGCAAAAAATGGTTTTTTTCACTTTCCGGATTTTTTTAGGTTAGGTTCGCCATGCCAAATTCAAAAACAAAAAACGCTATCTTTTTTAGAATTTTTTTTCCTATATAACCATATTATTTGTTTCCTGTTGGCAATTAACGCTATTGTAGATTGATTGGACTATTATCGCTTTGGCTTGAACTGATCAAGCATGGTAATTAAATGTAATTTATTAAAACTCGGGGTAAGCTTGTGGGTCTAATCTGATTTTCACCACCTCGGTCATAAAATTTTACGTCCTAAGCACGTCAATTTCTTCTGTATTCTATACAGGAGTCCCAATAATATCAGTAATGAAGCCACCTCGTTATTATTTGACGCGATCTCTGAACGTAACTTCGAACTCTTAAGGAGTATCCACACACATCAGGGACGTGCCCGGGACGTTCGATTTTTGCTCCGGCCGGGACACGGACATGTATGAACGAGTTCGTATAGAGTGTACGCACCGATATTTTTTGAACCCCTGATGGAATACTAATATGTGTGGATACTCCTTCACTTGTTCACACATGTCCGTGTCCGGGGAGGGGCTCGTTCACACATGACAGAACTCGGCCCTGTGACGTCCCGGGCACGGCCCTGATGTGTGTGGATACTCCTTTATCCTTCCATCCGGAGTACGCAGTTATTTGTGCGGGTGATTTAAACCTTCACAATGTAAATTGGCTGAATTACTCCAGTCTCACCTCCTTGATCCTTACCTCGACCCAACACGATACTCCTTCGAAGTTGATTCATCCTTCTAGGCAACTTGGACCACCGTCAAGTCGACGCTAATTTCCCACAAAAATCTTCTCCAACCAACCAGCTGCTAGCAGAACTGTTTGGCATTGTGGAAAGCCAATTGCTTCGACTGATTAATTTTCTCCAAGATGCTGAGTGGGATCTGTGCCTCCAGAACTTCACTGTCGATTTTGTCGCTTTTTGCATTACCAAAGTTATATTGGCTGGAATGCAATTATTCATCGGTCATTCCTCCAAATCTAAGCAGTATGGATGGTTTAATCGAGGGTGTATGAACGTAATTAAATCCAAAGAGACCACAAATCCAAGAAGAGTACAAACATTCCCTGAATCATTACATGATTACATCAAGTTTCGAAACTCCTGTAAATCCACCATCAGCAAAATTAAAGTAGCATTCGATCCCAGATTAAGAGGCAAACTCAGTAACTCAACTGCTGGCAGAAAAAAGCTTATGGAATATCTTGAGTGCTAACGACAAGCAGCAAGACTTTAAATCGAAAAGATCTACTGGCGACCGCCTGGTATACCTAACGGACTATCTCAACCAGTACACTGATTTGAAGAATCTGGCCTGGTTGTTCTAGATATCTCTATAGAGTATGGCACCCCGCTCTGTTGACTAAACTCTAAGTTATTGGAATTGACGCTGGTCTAAAGAATTGGATTTAGAGTTTTCTCACTGACCGTTCAATCAAGAGAGTATTGGATGGCCTCTAATCTAACCTCAGTGCGGTCTCTGCAGGTATTCCTCGGGGTTCAAATAAAAACTAAGTAGGCATTGGATGTACCTCCGAACTTCTATGGAGCAATTACATTGCATTTATCGGTCCGGAACCGGATATTGGAGATCCCACCAGTTTGATGGAGAGGGCCATAGCCGATTGGATTTCGATGAAACACACCGTACGCTGTAGGTCCGTCCCTGGATTGGCAAACTCTTTGTGGTTCCTTCCTGTGACGCCTGTTAACGCGGCTAAGGAATCATTGGGCACACTTGAAAGAATGTCAGATCACTTGTTGGCTTAACTTCCGGACATTTGTAAGCTTGATTACCCGACACTGCGCCTCTGAGGTAACGTTTATGGAGGATTGGAAGGGCGGAAGACCCCATCTGGAGGCTTTGCCTTGAGGAGGGCGAGTTTGCCTTCGAACAGTTAAGTCTAAGCGACAAGCCATTAGGCAGACTGCTAGGTAAAGAGGCGTAGTACAAATAGGCCAAGTTAGTGGCCGCGGTATTTTTCACTAAAGAAGAAGAAGAATACATTGAATTTGGCATTGCCTAAATCTCATTACATCTGAATAAAGGGATTAGCAGTCAAACTGCTTGTAAGAATAAAAGTGATTTCTGAAGTATAATTCGTCAAATTCTAATTTTAATGCTCGATATATAGTATGTTTCAAAATTTCCGTAAAGCGAGATTAAAATTAGTAAGCTTGCTTGAGGATTTCAGTACCTGCTGGAAGCTCCGAAATATTAGTGTTAAGTTAATCCTTTAGGCGAATTAGTACATGGAAATCTTGTACGGTTTTGCTTAAAACTTAATTTCAGAAATATTACACACGTCGATGCAGGACTTACAAAATTACCATATGAAAATGCTACGAGCTCTAAAATGTAAAAGTATCATGTTACTAGAAGAAAAATGTGTTCGCGATGCAAGAACCGAGAGAAAAGTGTTTTCCTTATGACGTGGGTTCCGGAGAAAACCATTTCAGAAAACTTTGCTGGTTCAGAATACAACGACACATCAGACCGGATCTTCGCTGCTGCGTACGATTCCACCGAATTTACAGTAGAATAAAAAGAAACAAAAAATATTCACTTTCGGGGGTGTTCAGTGTAAAGACAAGGTACGAGTCTATCTAGAACAAAGATTTAAACATGTTTGTTCTTACAGCCTGGCAAGCTCGGTACCTTATGTAATGCGAAAAGTTCCTGCCATCATCATCTTGATATAAAAACTGCTTTGTCCAACCAAGAAAAAATTTTGCTTTTCTTTATTTTTGTTTTCTTGTTTTTTTTTTGTATATACTCTTTGAAGTCTTTTTACTTGTTACAGAGTACATAGAAGACGGTTTGTTGGCTCTAAATTACGGTAAATTCACCATGAAAGGTTCACGACATATAATGCAAACGTAAGCAAGGACATGGAACAAGAGTGAAATTCTCTCAAACATTTTTATGCAAACGCCAGCCCCAAGCAGAGTCATTCACAAGGACGTGATGTAGTGCAAACAGTTGTGAACAGCAGGGAAGAATGTCCTTGTAGCTTGAAAATATTTGCACTTAAGGAAGATGTGCAAGAACTTGATAGCCGACAATTAATGTTTGCACAAAATGTTAGCTTGAATTGAGAAAATTTTCTGCTTTAGGATACAAGCACGGAAAAAAATTCTTACGGAGGCCAAGTTAAAGAAGTCCTATTTTCGGAAAAGCATGGCGTTACTGGGTGGAATTTTACCTTAGGTCATTTTTTAGATTTTCTTTTTACTAATAAAAATTAATTTCCAGCAACAAGGATAAATACACAAATACATACATATATTGTATTCAACGACGAATATGGAACTCTAATTTATTAATTAACGGCTTTGACGCAATTCTCCTTGGTGAAGCTCTCCTTTTGATTTTGATGTGGCAGTTTTACGTTCAGGAATTACCCTTTGTACAACCAGTCCGTTATGCAATATCCACCCAGCGGGAAATATTGGGAGCGCTGCTCAGGGGAGCTTACTGCAATTTTTAGAAGTTTTATAGAGCGAACAAAAGTGGCAATTATCTTAATGACCTTAAATCGTTCCACTAGCAAACTCAGTAGACCGGTTCTCGCTCGATTAAAGAAGTTAAGCAGCATTAGACGTGGTTAGTACTTAGCATGGGGACCGCTCGGAAAATCGACACTCGCACGAATACCAACAGCTTTAGCAAGAGATGAGGCTGCATACCATCCATGGAGTGTTGGCTTTAGACAGCAGTAAGTGCTGACACACTGCGTTGGAAGCAGTTGCTGAAGTGCAGCTGACTCCTGAAAACATCTTGGACCATATGATAAGGTCGGAGGTCGTGTGGGAAAGGATGGAAGTGGCGCTGACGGGCATTCACCAGAAGCTTAAGCATTACGAAGTCCAAAGAAACAGAGAAAGGCAAAGAAATGCAAGGAGAGGTAGCAGCTAGATACCTAGATGGCTAGACTGTTCGGGCTCTGGTGAGCACCTTTGAGGGATCCCTTTGTTTTTAAGGTTCAGGAACTGAAGTAATGCCTTAACGGCTCTTACCGGTCTGGACTTGAACGTCATGCAAAAAAGGGTGGGTGAGTTTAGTCAATAGGAATCTGACACAACCGTCTGGGTGCGAACCCCCAGCGGAGTCTCCTGTCATAGACATGGAAGCCGGTCGCACACATTCCCTGCTGCTTGACCGATGTAAGATTCTCATCACTCCCTCGTAAAAAAAACAAAAAGTGAAACTGAACCGCCAGCCTTATTCTAGAAGGAAATCCTTCACAGAGGACCCGGTGCATCCACTGTATTTGTATTATCGGTCTATATAGCATTGATTGAAAAATCGAGAAATATGTACGTGATTCGAAAAATCAGGTGTTCGGTTTTTCTTAATTTTAAGCGGTTTAATGAAAATAAAGTATCAAAATGTATAGACCATTTGCAACTAGACATTTCAATGGTTAAATGAGCACTTATTGAATATCAAAATTCGAAAAAAACATCAATAAAGTTGTCCATGCAAGATAAGGGTATTTTTTTCGGAAAATGTTAATTTCTGGGAAACTATTCGTTTTCCAAACAAAAAAAAATCATGCTTATTTAACGCAACACAAGGTATACTGTTACAAATTGTCATGTAAATTGATTTATTTTTACGGGAGAAAAAATCGATTTTCCGCCATTTGCTTGAAAATTTGAGGTTATGGCAAAATATGTTAAATACAAAAGTTTTAGATCTTTTTATTATCTACGACTTTTGTATTAAACATTTTCCACTAGGAGTCATGTTTCTCCGCAAATCGCAAAAAATCGTTTTCAACCCCTAAATATCATCCCCATTTTACCATTTCCCTTTTTTTCGAGTTTAAAATATTTTTTTCTTTTAGTTATAACCTTAACGACATTTCATTGCTGGTCCCTCCCTGCTATTAATTTATTATTTTTTTCCTCATTTAAATCCGCTTTGGCACTAGCCTAAAGTGTCGTGTAGCCTGGCGCAGTATTCGTGTCACCTGCTCTGCGTTGCAATTCGCGGTTCTCCCTTAAAAAGCATGAGACACAGAAACTGTGCTGCTCTGCCAGTGTCGCCTGCGTCTTAATGTGCGCCCGGCCTAAAACTTACACTAAGCACGATGCTTTACAAGGCACTAAGGAAAAGCTAAAATAGTAAAGGCTAGGAAAAGTAGCTTACTCTAGGTGAGATTACTGCCAGACTACAAGATCCATTACATGCTGAGGGATAATCGTGATGGTGAACAACAACCCTATGTTCAGGCCCGCCACAATGTAACTCCGCCCTGAGACAAATTTCCCCAGGCGCCAGTTTAGAGGGGGCCCAAAAATAGAACAAGTTTGGAGCAAAAAATTTTCTGCCGTATGGACGGGCCATTATACGCTCGTTGCTATATCCACACAACAGTTGTTAGATAGTTTTGGATTCATTCTGCCAAAAGAAAGATGAGTACTGAGCAGCACAGGTAGTAAAATATTTACGCCAATTTTGCTACTAGTTTCCTTGTTAATTTTAAAATGGAGAAATCCACTGCGTCATTTCTTAACTATAAAACTAATTACTTACATATGTGTATCTCTTACGATGAGATAAGAATTCCGACCCATTGGGACCGAACGTCAACCTTATCTTATCACCTTCGACAAGTAACATCTCACCCGCAAATGCTTAATCATGTGTAAATTGCCGGCGTAGGACTTTTATACATCACCCATAACATGATGTAACATACATATTCATCCATTACACGTAAACAACTTTCTCTATACTAGTTTAAGGAGTTAATCAAATAAAAATTCTTATTCTTTATGCAAAATGTAAACGAAAAATCTTACAAATAATTCACTTAATCACAAATTAGATTTACAAAATCTCAGACAAAAGCATTAAGAAATTTATACAATAATATTTTGTTTCCTCTCATTCTAGGCAATAAAAAATGTCTGAGTCACTTCCAATTACATCACCACCACGGCGATGTCAGGAACATCCATGCTTTCCCCAAGGTTTTAATTTGTCATCATCCGAGTCCTGCAAGAATACACCAAACATCAGTCGGAAACATGAACATCTTCAACACAATCTCATCTTTAAGTCGGGGAGTCATAGTGCTCATAATTCTCCACTGCCACATCGCCGTCTTGATAAGCTGGAGGGTGTCATTCGAGATAAGCCATCTCCACTATGCTCCCGCCGTCTTATGGATACAGAAGATTCCAGTTCAGTGGAGCCGTCTCCATCCTTTCCAAGGAAGGCCGCAAGCAGCAATTGTTCGTGCTCCCATAATTTTCAAAATAGAAACACATCAGAACAACTCACCCCCGGTGCCCATCGGCGAAATACCGAGTGTTCCTGTGTGCTGAAGTCACCTGAGAATTGTTCTTCTGACTCACCTAGACGTCGAGTGGATTCTGACTGCAGTTGTATGCAGCGAAATATTGCGAATAAAGGATCGTCTAAGGCCCACAAGGCAGAATGCTTATGTTCAACTGCCGGTACGAACTCTTCCTGCAAATCCAGGCGCAGAGAGATGATTGCATCCCCAGCGAAAAGTATCATCGGGGAGCCGGGGGTGTTTAGCTCCCCGATACACCGGAGCGAGCATAACTCATTCGTGGGATACGGAAGTCCTGCAAAAAGTGTCCTCGGCGAGCCTGGTGTCTTCGCTTCGCCAGCACGTAGCTTATGCGCCAGCCCCAGTCCTTGTGACGATAAACAAATCATTGCGGACGAAGATTTGGCAGAGCAGCCCCAGCCCGACCAAACGGTGGTGTCCGGATGGCTCAAGTTTCGGGACAACAAACGGGTAAGTATCGATTTCCTTTGTTCCACTTTAAATTGCAAAACTTCCCTCCTTTTTGGCTTCTGGTTATTGTGATCGAAATTCAGCCGCAGCACGTCACGTACTCGGTACAATGCAGGGGCGAACCCTCCCCGCTCTAAAAACGTCCTCAAGCGATTCGTTTCTATTTTAGGTCAATGAAGTCAAGTTTCAAGAAGTTTCTGGTCCTGAAGTCTCTGCTCCTTAAGGTTTCAGTTCAATTGGTTTCAATTTTTCGGAGCTTCTGAAGGCCAAAGCTCGAGGGTTATTCAACCCTACTAACTCCGAATGCTATTGTTGAATACTAATCAATGGGCATCTGGCCAAGACCACCATTCGCCTCCTTGTCCATTTGTTAGACTGAATATTCGTTGTGGTTTTCGTATGCGAATAGAATTAATAATCTAAAAGTATTGTGCTTGAAATCAAGGGTTTCCGGACGTGCTGAGCTTCTGATTCAATGGGCAACAGTACGAAATACAATGCCGCCAGCAAATGGATAAGGACAGATTGGGAAAATTTGTCTGAAAATGTACTAATAATAAATTATTAGGCCATAGACAAGTGATGAAATGTTACCGAATTGATTTAAAGGATCGTAGGCTTTCTCCTCCATTCGTATATGAGAGCAAAAATAAATAACACATTTTCCTTGGATTTATTCAAGCCAGCATGGGCAATGCACGAGTGATTTCTTTTGACTTCTTGATTTTGTATTGAATGTATGTATATGCTTGCTTCGTCTTCGAGTTGGACGAATTCCTTATTCAACATTCAGTTATTAAATAAGGCTATAAATTTATTACGGTTAGCCAAATATTTAATTATGGTTTGCCAGATAATTTTTATTTAATTGAAGGTCATTTAACCAGGCAAGTTTTGGGGAAGAACATTTTAGTTTATCAAAGTTTATATAAAATAAAAAAAGGTTTTTTTCAAACAAAATTAATGGATTATTGTCGTTTTGCTTAAAATAAAAAACGACTAACATAAAACGGCATGACGTTTTATTCATTATTGTATCAATTATTATTAAAAAAAATTAAAGAAAAGGTTTAACTCGTTATAAATTGTTTATTTATTTAAAGAAAAACGCAAACCGCATAACCTAACTCGCAGTGAGACCGTTGGACCCTGGAGTGCCAGTTAGTGCTCACTGTGAGTTCTAGTTTATAACTCAATTAATGTACTCTAGGCACAACTATTTATACTAGTTGGTTACTAGGGTAACCAATAAACAAGGAACCTTAAACTATACAATAATTTAAATGTCAAATAACTACAGTGGAAAAGTTCCAACAAGTGTTTATAGCTAACAAGTGTTTTGCAACTAAACTGTTAAAATCCTTATGTTACATTCTCCCCTTTTGTATCTGAGGAAGCATCGTCGTTGAAGATACAATATTAAGGTGATGACTTCTTGGGTCGTCCTCTTCTCCGAATGGGTACAACTGGTACTACATCATTGGGACCCGAGCATTTCCTTATCGCAGATGTATGGTAGGTACCTAACACCTCTGTTGGGCGTGCGGGGTCAGCAACTTCATAGCTGGTTGGTCCTTTAACGTTTAGTATGATGTACGGTCCGTCTCGACGAGGCGCTAGCTTGGAGGAGAAACGGGTGCTTATTTTGCTGCGTGCCTATGTTTCCACCCAGACATAATCTGCAGAAACGTAAACAGGATCAGACTGGCGTCTTTGATCAGCGTAATGTTTTCTTCGATCTTGTTGTATTTCGTGGGTCTCACGGGCCTTTGCGAGAGTAGAAGCCATTCCCAACAAGTATGGGGTGACAACTGGAATGAAATTTTCGCTTTCAATTACCTGGCGGAGGTCACGATTAACATCTTCGGCCAATCGAAGCTCTCGTCCGAAACTCAGAAAAGCAGCGGTGTACCCTGTACTTTGGCACTTGGCAGTATTCATTGCAAAGCGTATGAAAGGTAGCTTCTCAGGCCAGCTTTCATGCTTGTTTCCTACTAATATGGACAATTGCGTCTTCAGATCTCGGTTCTTGCGTTCTACTGGATTAGCCTGGGGATGATATACGGGAGTAAATGTTTGTTTTATATGCAAACAATAAGTAATGTGCTGCATGATAGAGCTGACGAACTGTGTCCCGTTATCAGTAATTATACGCTTAGGTATGCCGTATCGCAAGAAAACTTCTTCGATTAAAACTTTTGCACAATTTATTGCGGTAGCTTCTTTTAAGGGAAATAGTACAACCCATCTGGTAGCAGTGTCTTCTGCGATGAGAATCCACTTGTAGCTGTCATCGGACGTCGGCAAGGGTCCAAAGAGGTCAATAGAAAGTGTTTCAAAGCGTTGATTGTAAGCTGGAGTCTGGACCAGACCCGTTGGTTTCAGATTGGTGACCTTGTATCGTTGACATTTATCGCATTCCCGTACAAACTTGGTTACATCATGCCTTAGTCCTGGCCAGAAGTAGCGTGGTATGATTCGTTGTATCGTGCGTTCTACCCCGTAATGTCCGGCTATAGGATCATCATGGTATGCAGTAAGAATTTTGCTTCTTTCTCGTGAAGGAATTACTAATTGTGCTTCATCACCGTCTTCATAACGATATAAAACTCCATCATTTAGTATATATCCTCGATGATTGTTTTTAATTCTAGATCTCCTAATTGCTGTTACCTTACTTCTGTATGGCTAAGATGTGGAAAATCTATAGATACAATGCAATTACCTATTTCGGGTACATCTTCGCAAGGAGGCCTTGACAGCGCATCTGCCACTACGTTAACTTTCCCTGGTGTATATTGTATGTTAAGATTATATGGTTGGAGTTGAAGGCTCCAACGCGCTAAACGTCCATTCGGGGACTTCAGCGACATAAGCCAGCGAAGAGCTTGATGGTCCTTTGCTATTCTTATTTCGCTGCCTTCAACATATCCTCTAAATTTTCCGATTGCCCATACCACTGCTAAAGCCTCTCGTTCGGTCGTACTGTAATTCCTTTCGGCAGATGTTAGAAGTCGACTTATATATTCTACTGGCCGTTCCTCTGGTCCCTCCCCTTGGAGTAAAACTGCACCGATGGCATAGCTACTGGCGTCTGTGCGAATCATATAAGGTTTCGTCTCATTTGCTTGAACAAGTACAGGTGCCGTTGTAAGGAATGTGTTCAATTTATCGAAGGCATTTTGTTGCTCACTTTCCCAAATCCATTTAGAAGATTTCTTTGTGAGGTTGGTCAAGGGCCGTGCCGTCTCCGCAAAATCTGGAATAAAACGTCTAAACCAAGAACAAGTTTGCAGAAAAGAAAGCAATTGCTTCAATGTCTTAGGAGCTGGTTTTTCCTGGATGGCTGTTACCTTTTCCGGATCTGCTCGAATTCCTTCTTTTGAAAGCACATGGCCAAGATATTTAATTTCGGTTCTGAAAAAATTACTTTTACCTCGATTTATTCGCAAACGAGCTGATGCGAGCACCCTAAAAATTTTCTTTAAATCTTGCAGATGTTCTTCAAATGAGGATGATAGAATTAAGATATCATCTAAATAAGCTAACATACGGGTTCCCACCATTTTTGTTTTTATTCTATCGATTAACCTTTGAAACGTTGCCGGTGCGTTTTTGAGTCCAAATGGCATTCGGTTGAATCGATATATACCAAATGGTGTTATGAAACCTGTTTTGTCCTTGTCTGCTTCGTTCATTTTTATTTGCCAATAACCAGCTACGAGATCCACCGAGGACATATAAGTGGCTTGTTTGGCTGAATGAAGTAAATCATCTATTCTTGGCAATGGATACTTATCCGCTGCCGTGATTGCATTTAGTTTACGGTAGTCTATGCAAACTCTAATTGTTCCATTCTTCTTTGGAATCATCACAACGGGAGAGGTCCATGGGGACTCACATTCTTCAATTATATTTTGTTCTAGCATCTTTTTGATTTCGTTTTCCAGTATTTTCCTTCTATTTTCTGGTAACCTATAAGGAGGCGATGCTATGGGCGGATGGTTTCCTGTGGGGTGCAGTGTTCAATTTGTGTAGCTGCGTCACCTGTTGGTTCAAAGAGATGTGTCAATGATAAAAGAATTTCATTGAATTGCTCCTTTTCGCTGCTGTCCGGTCTTAACAAAACTTCTTGAACGTCTAATGGCTCAAGATAGACCAAGTCTTGTTCGTTGCCTTGCATTAGACTGGAAATGGTTGACCGCTTTGGAAGGGCATCTTCAAAGATTTCATCGATCGAGGTAGGAGAGTAGTCCATTAGTCGACTACTTGAGCACATGACTTCATTTTCCTTTGATATTGAGTTAATGGTCTAGTTCTCTTTCGTCTTGTACTCTGAGAAACGTCAGGAATATTAAAATTGTCTGGAGGTGTTGTTAACTTCGGAGCTGTTGCTATTGAAGAAAACTGCTCAATGATAGGTTTGGTTTCATATTGAAGCAAATCATAACAAATTTTCGGTTGTGAAATGAAACTCCAGGTGCGTTGTGGCAGATCCAATACCATTTGTGCATCTTCTATAAAGTCTACTCCTAAAAGTGTTCTGTTATCCTGCGCGTCTGATAGAACTATGAATTGTGTCGGTACAATTTTATTTTCTATCGTCACGTTTACTTTAGTAACTAGTACTTCTTGCGGTCGTTGTATACCGTCAGCTAGGACTATAAAAACATGCTGCTTACTGAATACGTGACCATCCTTCAGAAGTTGTCTATATAACTGATAGCTGGCAACACTCACCCTTGCTCCAGTATCAATGAACGCAAGTCCAACTTTCTGGTTTATTTTAATTATTACTGATGGTCGCTGCCTAAAAGGAAGCCAAGTGCGGCACTGATTCAGGTTGACTGTGCAAAAATTAAAATTTTCTTTACTCACAGTCCCCTTACAGCTTGGACATTGACTTCTTACATACCCTGCTTTACCACAGCTGTAACAAGTTAATTTTGGTTTAAGAAGCGCCCTAGTATCCGTATTACCTCCTTGTTCCTTCAGAACCGCTTGCTTTTTCCTGCAGTCTTGGATCCCATGTCCAAAATTATGACAAAATTCACATTTTATCCGTTTGCGTGAAACGTCTGTATTTGGTTTGACAGCTTTATCGGTTGACTTTTCTAATAAGGTCGCCTCTATTGCACGAGCTTTCACAAGTAGTTCGTGAAATGTTTTAATTTGGTCTCTTTGCATATGTGACCTAATCTGAATATGTAGCAGCCCATAAATTAAATCGATCTGCTGTTCTTCATCATGAGATCCTGGTTGGAGCTCTGCTAAAAGAGCTCTTTTACCAGAAATAAAAGCGTCTGTTGACATATATTTGTCCTGATGGATTTCAAAAATGTTGTTGTAGACTTGGTAGGCTGGACGAGCCGGGGCGAAGGAATTTTGAAGAAGACTCATTGCGTCTTTCCATGTTCCAACTTCCCTTTTCACTCCCTGCCACCAAATTACCGCATCATCTTGCAATAGTAATTGCAAAACCCATAAGTCCATTCTCATCATCAATGTTTGTTACGTCTTTATATATACTGGCGGCTAAGATGAACTCCTCTACCTTTGCCTTTGACCGTTCACCCTTAAAGCGCGCCGTACAGTTGGCGAAATTTCCTATTACGCATGGCGGAGCTGGCGTAGCTGCGCGATTGATTGAGCTCAGAAGTTCCTGAAACTGCTCATTCGTCATCTGGATTGCCATATCTGGGTTCAGACGTGGGCTTCGCCGAACTATCCTCGCCTCAATTTTCTTCCCTCTTAATGTCCGGGTCGTGGAATTAATGTGCCACTAGTTGGGCGCCAATTGCATCAATTATTATTAAAAAAAATTAAAGAAAAGGTTTAACTCGTTATAAATTGTTTATTTATTTAAAGAAAAACGCAAACCGCATAACCTAACTCGCAGTGAGACCGTTGGTCCCTGGAGTGCCAGTTAGTGCTCACTGTGAGTTCTAGTTTATAACTCAATTAATGTACTCTAGGCACAACTATTTATACTAGTTGGTTACTAGGGTAACCAATAAACAAGGAACCTTAAACTATACAATAATTTAAATGTCAAATAACTACAGTGGAAAAGTTCCAACAAGTGTTTATAGCTAACAAGTGTTTTGCAACTAAACTGTTAAAATCCTTATGTTACATTATGTAAATGTTTAGGAACATCCTTGAGAATTTAAACTTATTCGAGAAAATAAGATGATATGAGTAGATATAGTCTTGAGGGCTTATTTATTCTTTAAAGGGCGTCTTAATTTATTTGGTCTATTGTGCTAACCCGGTCGTTAAAAACCTTCCAGGTTAAGGCTTTTGATATAGCCTAACATTGATTTGGTAATCATATCCAAAATTTTGCTCGGATCAGGCAAGTCGCGATGGAGGAATGTTAATCTCCTCTTCACTGTAGCCTCACAGTCGAACAGCAAGTGCTCTGCGGTTTTGTGAGCTGCCTCACAGAACTGACAGCTACAATAAACCACCGGCCCTATTCTGCTTGGATGATAATTGAGCCAACAGTGGCCTGTCAGGAGCTTTCTTATTATTTTGAGCTCCAACCTCGTGAAATTTAAAAGTTTCCCCGCTTAGGCGCCTAGGGTCCCTGTCTAGCTTTGACGAAACAGCTGGTTGAACTAATTGTTGATGGTCTATCTTGAGTTGGGTTTGTCTTGAGGAACTCTGTTGCACGAAAGTTCCCACTTTGTTGCACGAAAGTTTCCACTTTTGCGTTTGGGATTAAATGGGCCTTTAAGCTAGACTCCTAGATCAAATTAAGGTTGTAACCCGCCAGCTGATATATTCCCCTAGTTCGGCTATTACTGACATTACTGCAACACTTCTACCGAAGAGCTCTAAGCTTTCGCAGATCAACGTTAGCATAAAATTAATGGTTGGTGCTTCTGACGAGTTTTAATCATTTAAAGCAAGGTTGGCGTTTTAGTTGATTAAAGTCTCGCGTTTGCATGCAGTGCCTTTCAATGGTTTCACCATCCTTGTCCCAAAACAAACAAAATAATATGTGATAAGTCTTATACAATTAATTTATTGTTTAATTTTTAGAATTTATTATTATATCTAAATTAATAAAGCTTATAATAAAGTATTTTCAATATTCGTGAATTAGAGGTTTTACTATAATACTACAAAGCAGAAAAAGTGCCATATCGGACGGGGCGAAGAGCGCAGTCGAACTTAAATCCGCCTTTGCCGACACTAGCTATGCACAGCAAATCTGAGGTTTTAAATTTGTTTTATTTCAAAACGCTTAAGACGTTTTATTTTGACGTCACCCATTTGATTAACATTGTCGACACTTTTAAAAAGCTTAAAAGTGTTTAAAATTTGTCTACAATGTTAATCAAGTGGGTGACGTTAAAATAAAACGTCTTAAGCCCGGGCCACACATATCCGCACCGCGTCCGCACCGCATGACGGTCGTGTGTTGGACAACACACGGAGAAAAAGTAAACAAGTAAAATCTTACCAGTCAGTCCCAACTTTTCCGTGCCTTCGTGTCCGCACCGCGTCAAATTTTACTTGCTTAATTTCCCTCCGTGTGTTGACCAACACACGGCCGTAATGCGGTGCGGATATGTGTGGCCCGGGCTTTAACCGTTTTAGTCCGGGGAAATAAGCATTTAAAGGAGACAAAATTCGGAAATGGCTGAAAATTGATTCACAGCTTCCTTGGGACTTTTTAAGAAAACAATTTCGGAATCACAAAAAAAAACAATGCCGCCGAAAATATAGCGGTTTTCCGGTATTTTCCTTGTATCTCGGTTTCTATAGGTCGTATAACCCCCTACAAAGACCTTAAATGTTGACAATGAAATTCCCTACAACTTTAGTTCTTACAAACATGTTGACCCGATTAACCCTTTCCAAGTTATTGAAGGTCAAAGTTATCAAAAATCACTTTTTGGCCACTAAACAATTGATTTTTGAAAAATTTTTCGAAAAGTTTTCGAAAAAATGGCAAGGGTGTCATTAGGGTAGGCAATAATCTTTTGTATAAATAGAACAAAAAAAATTTCTCAAAAATCAGTTTCTGAGTCATTTTTTGACCAAAAACTGATTTTTTGAAACTTTGACCTTGAATAACTTCGAAAGGGTTAAATTTTCGAAAAAATGATAGGAGGGCTTTTTGTAGGCAATAACCTTTCGTATTGACTGATAGAAAATTTTGTTCGAAAAAACCAGTTTTTGAGTGATGTTTTGGCCAAAAAGTGACTTTTGATAACTTTGACCTTGAATAACTTTGAAAGGGTTAATCGGGTCAACATGTTTGTAAGAACTAAAGTTGAAGATAATTTCATTATCAACATTTAGGGCCTTTGTACGGGGTTGTATGACCTATAGAGACCGAGATACAAGGAAAACACAGGAGAACCGCTTTATTTCCGGCGGCCTTGTTTTTTTTGTGATTCCGAAATTGTTTTTTTTAAAAAGTCCCAAGGAAGCTGTGGACCAATTTTCAGCCATTTCCGAATTTTGTATCCTTTCGTGCGTTTTTTTCGCTAATTTCCCCGGACTATTTTGAAATAAAACACTTTCAGAAGCTGAGATTTGCAGTGTGCACATATGGCAGAGCGAATTGCATGAAGTTTCAGATAGTAGCGTCATGACGATATCATCTGCATAGGCCTGTTCTTTGAAGCCACGGCTATTTAGGACGGCAAGAAGTTCGTCAATTACGATTGGCCATAGGAGAGGTGATAGGGCGCCTCCTTGAGGGCACCCTTTGCAGCCATTACCGTAACCATTTCGCCTTTCATCTCACGTGATCCATCTCAGAATGGGGCTTGAATGCCCTTTTTTGCTGAGTCTTCATTGATCGCATCGATAAGCACGTGAATGGCAGTTTTTGCAGATCTTCCTGGCCGGTAGAAAAATTGCAAGCAGTGGAAGTGGAATGGCAACATGGGACACGTTTAGCCTATTCGACTAGGCATATGCATTTTACTTATCTGTGCTTATACCTTCTTATTGAAATGAATGGTAATGCAAAAGGTCGCTCATATGCCTTCATATTGGAATGAATTGTAATGCCAAAGGTTGTCGTTATGTCTTCGACCCTAGGCCCTCGCATTGTTAATCGAAAAGATGTTACGATCTAGAACGTAGACATTCGAAGGATAATGTACGGAATCGAAGGTTTCTATTCCCTACTGGGTTGTTTTAGTGTCGCCTGTCGTTCATCGTTTGTATATTGGGTACATGCTCATCATCATCATCAGAAGCTCCACAGCCTATTGTTGGCCTTGGCTTCCTCCAGCATTCGCCTCCATGATTCTCGATCTCTGGCTCGACTTTTCCAGTTTCTTATTCCCAACTGCCTCAAGTCTTCTTCGACGTCATCTATATATCTTTTCTTAGGCCGGCCGGGTCTGCGTTTTCCTGACGGTACTTTCCCCAGCACTATCTTTGTCGGGTTCCGTTCCGCACCTCGTTGGACGTGACCAATCCATCGCAGTCTGTTTATTTTGATCACTTTGACAATGTTTGGAATCTTGCTGATTTCATACAACTCTGAGTTGTATCTTCTTCTCCAAATGCCATCAACCTGTATTCCTTTGTAGATCGAACGAAGAATTCTCCTTTCAAATCTTCCTACCAATGCTTCGTCTGCGTTTTTCAATGTCCACACTTCCGAACCATATAGTAGGACAGGCCTTATTAGTGTCGTGTAAAGTGGCAGTTTCGTCTTCCTTGATATATTTCTAGACGTCAGGTGCCTGCGTAGACCAAAGTAGCATTTATTAGCCAGTGCTATTCGTCTTCTGATTTCGGCCGATGTATCATTACCTTTTGTTATAATCGTGCCGAGGTACACAAACTCATCTACTGCTTCTATATTGTAGGTGTCTATCGTTATGTTCTGTCTGCTACTTCTGGCGTTTTTTGTGTACATATACTTTGTTTTGTGCTCGTTTATTTCCAACCCGATTTTTTTTGCGGCTTGCTCAAGTGCTACAAAGGTCTCCTTCATGCTCTCAAATGATCTTCCAAGAATAGCTATATCGTCGGCAAAGGCTAATATTTGCACTGACCTATCGAAGATGCACCCTGATGTGTTAATCGATGCATCTCTTACTGCTTTGTCTAGGGCCACGTTGAATAACAAGCAGGATAGTGCGTCGCCTTGCCTTAATCCTCTATTTGTTCTGAGGGGTGGGGATAGTTCACCATCTATTCTGACTCTACACCTTGCATCTTTCATCGAAATTTTCGTCAGTTCTACTAGGTGATTAGGTATTCCGAGCTGCTCCATAGCATCAAATAACTCATTACGGTTCACACTATCGTAAGCATATTTGTAGTCGATGAATAACATATGGATGTTTATGTTAAATTCAACAGCTTTTTCTAGGGTTTCTCTGAGTACAAATAGCTGGTCGGTTGTGGATCTTCCAGGACGAAAACCGCATTGATACTCTCCTAATATTCTTTCCACGTATGGTCGTAGTCTAATATAGAGTACACGTGAGAATACTTTGTACGTTGTGTTCAATAGCGTTATTCCTCTATAGTTGTTGCAAGATAGAGGGTCTCCTTTTTTGTGTAAGGGGCACACTATGCCCTCGTTCCACTCATCAGGCATTTCTTTCCGTCTCCAGATTTCCACTATTACTATTGGGTACATGCTGCGTGTGCTAATTAATTATTGGTAATCTATTGAGTGTTGTGCTTGATGTTTGTCTTCTTTTTGTTTATCGTCGTCGCTCATTTAAATGTTTGCGCTCATCTCCAAAAATGCCTTGTCTTTTGGACGCTGTCGTCGCCCATTTAAATTGAAATGCCGCCCTTGCCGTCGTCGGCACGGTATATTTATAAAATACATATATTGTACTGTTATATTCCAGCCAGAGACGCAAATAATAGATTTTACTATTTATTATAATTCTTTATTGTTCAACTAACTTCTGGATACTAGGTACTTAATGCTAACACTTGTAGCGCAGATTGAGCACTGAGGGAGAGTTGCTGTGATAAGCATAGTGGTACTTAGTTGAAGGTAATTGCGAAATTCACGATAAGACTCTGCAGGTCACAATAACTCTCCCCCCCTTACAAAAGTTCATTTCATTACTCTATAATTTCATCTAAAATATAATAAAATATACATTTCAATTTTTCTTATAATTAAGTAACTAAGCAATTCATCATTAAATGTTTTTTTTAATTTTATGCCATATTCTACACTCGCTTTTTGTAAGTTTCTATTCACATATGTACATACTTTTATATATATATTTAATTTAGTTTACTTTACTTATAAATTAACCTTTCTGGGGGCCTTTTTTCTCTAGCGGATTTTCTAATGTTTGACTGATTTGCAATTTGTTGGTTAGGTTCATTTGTTTGAGCTCTACCTTGAACGATACTATTTCCGTTTTCAACAATTGGGTTCTTGTTTCGTTCAGGATTAAGGATATATTCTGGTGCGTATATGAATTCATATTCGTCGTCTGAGCTCTGTGTATTATGTGGATTTCCTGCTTCTGGGCCCACCTCTCGAATCTGGTCTACGTGGCGTTTCCAAATACGCCCATCGTCAAGCTTGATATAGTAGTGAAGAGTACCTATCTTTTTATGTATATATCCAAACGCCCACTTCCTATCTTTCGATAAATAATCGCGAATGGCGACCCTGCAGCCCGTTTTGAAATTCCTAACATCTTTTAGTATATCGTCATTAGTGATAATTTTTCTATGTTCTGTTTGTGATGGGATTAAGAGATCTATTCTAGAACGTATCTGTCTGTTAAATACCATGGTTGATGGTGATTCCCCTGTAGCTGGATGTGCTGTCTTTCTATAATTTAAAAGGACATTGTTGTTTACGTAAATGAAATCTGTAATTCTGAATGATTTCTAAAGGGGCTGGATCGAAATACTCCTGCAGCGCCTGTACCACCTGTTCATAAGATTTGGCACTTGGCTTATCTGGTGCCACTTTGTCGCAAATAATATTATAAGTCTCTGGTCCGATATAATGTAGTAGCAAATATAATTTTTGTTGGTTATCCGTTATTGCAAAAACTGTGAAAGCACATTCCAGGCGCTCAACCCACCTAGTCCATTGCATACGACTTTTATCGAATGCTTCAATAGTAAATGAAGGTTGTATGTAGGTTGCCGCTGGCTTTGTATTTGTAGAGGTGGTAGCGGTAGTAGCCATTTCTATTTTTACTTTTCCTAAATCCACTGTAATTGCATGTGTATGCGTGTGCCGCGTAATGTACCGCAATTTTCTTTTTGATTTCTAGTTACCTTCAAAAAAATAAGAATTTGCAAAACAATGTAAAAGTAAAGTAAAACCTTAACAGAATTTTTTCTTTTTTCTGCTTTTGTGTAAATAGCGAAAGATTGAAGAATAAAAACTCCCTCTATGCACAGTCACAGCAGCCTTGATGCACGATCAGTCTGCAGCCATTAAATAATTGGGGAAAAAAAATAATTCCAATTAACTCCACACCAGCAGGTGAATCCTCGTCGCCAATTGTTATATTCCAGCCAGAGACGCAAATAATAGATTTTACTATTTATTATAATTCTTTATTGTTCAACTAACTTCTGGATACTAGGTACTTAATGCTAACATGTACAAATTTTTGCTCGCCAAAATGTCGCCCTTCCCAAGTGCCACCCAGTCCAAATGCAGTCTGTGCATATGGGTGCCGCGGCAATGATTCTTACCATAGATTGTGAAAAATATTAAGTATTTTTTTTAAGTAAAAGAATTTGTGGAATTTCAATCTCCTTAAAGGGGCCCCCATCATATTTGAGGCCCAGGCCCGCCACAGGTCCTGTGAAAATCCATTCACACTTTTTGACATTCCGCTGTAGAATTTGCCTACCTGAAAAAGTTGCTACAGTAACAGTAGATACACTGCACTACACCTGCACTGATTCTAAATCCATTTTTTTTAAACATTAGCCAAACAACTTTAATTTTTTTAATCAGCTGCAAAGTCTATCCCAAAATTCCGCTACGGTAAAAGTAGCTAAATATGCACCTGCAAGAATTTAAAATTAGCTAGCCGTTCCCGCAATGCTAAAACCGAAAATCCCACTCTAGCTTAGCACACGCCAAATTCTGAATGCTTCCCTTACAGTAAGGCTAAATGAATTTATGTTCTGATGAGGGGTGAATATTTAATTCCTTTAATTGTGTGATTCAACATTATTGCGTCTCACTTTAATTCGCGTCCCTCGGGCTCGTTATCATGCACCCGATGGTGATGCTCATTCTCAAGGATAATTTATTCCAAACGGTAGCTCCTAATAACAGAAGATGCAGGAAGGTAACTTCTTTTAAGGATATATGTAGGCTAAGGATTCAAATTTATTGCCGGGGATAATACGAGTGAAGCTTCTAACAATGGCTGACAATGGCTCCTGCACGTGTAATTAAAGTATGGTTTCTTTGGGATTTTCCATAAAGGAAATTAAATTTCTTCCTTTTTTTCATTTTCATTGTCAGAACGCGAGCATTAAGTAATTTCTTAAATGTAAATGAAAATGTATATCCTTAAAAAATGATGACTCAAAAACTGATCTACTGTATAAAAAATCGAGGGTGGAAATCGACTCAATTTACGAAATTACGATAAAACTCACCGAAAGCACTTTTACCTCACCTAAAATACTTCAAAATCAACCATACATTTAGCGAGTTAATCATGCGAGGATATTTCTAAAATATGTGATCCATATCCCCCCTTTTTCTATATTTTCTATATTAAATTCGTTTGATCCGGTACCCATAAAAAGGAAAAGAGACTCAAACTTGAACAGCAATAAAAAATGATGAATACAAAAGAGCGGATAAAAAAAATAATTCTCCATATCCTTTCATATCATAGGCGGAAATTAAGGGCGGAAAAGGATAAATTTTATTATTGTTGTTCCTGCCGAGTCGAGATACTTACAATTTTTGTTGAAGGAGCTGAAGACATTTTTAGATGTCGATTCGGTAAGATGTCCTGGATCCCCCCTTTTATTTTCGCAGCACACAGTTACATATATCCTTTATTTTTAGCTTGAGGGCTTCCATTTTATAGAGTTGTACCCGATGACGAGGAAAACTTGAGGGACCCTTTTTTCTTTGCCCGTGTTGTCTGGAAGAAATACTTTACGTGCATTTATTGAAGTTTGACCTACTTTTATCGTGTTAACTTTGCAAAACAAATAAATGTCAGTGTTATTGTTATATTGAATGGTTAGTGGATGTGAGATATGTACACATGTATAAAAAATTGATGCAGGATATCGCAATAAATATTGTAGTTTGCTGATGTTGGAACACTCGTGTCTACAACTTTTGAAAGATCAGCAGAAGGTAATTAATGCAACATTTTAAAAACATTACAACATTACATTAAACGAGAGCAATAAACTATGCATGTTTGTTTCTTCCAATCTTGCAAGGTATTAAAGAACACCAACCTTGATTCCAAAATTAAAAATGCAATTTGTTTTTTTGCTATATAACAGTCAGCATCTATCTAATCAGTGCGCGTAAGCAGCCAAGAATAAAAGTAAACTAACACCCAAAAACTCAATTCTTTATATCGCAAATCACTGTAGAATTTTTTGACCAATTATTCTGTAGAATGATAAAAAAGTTACTGGTTTCGACCCAGTATAAAACATGCTACATGCTACGCCAAATCACAGGGGAAACTCAAAATAGCTGTTTCCATACGCAGTGAGAGTCTCAAGTCCCCACTACGAAAGTAGATAATAAACCATACACTTTTAAAATTCATACCGAATAATTATACTGAGAAAATAGAAAAATTGATTGTCTTTTTCATGGGACAAATTACGGAACAAATCGTATTAATATTTATATCGAAAATATTTATAAAAAAAAATTATAAACTAAGTAAAAACTATGAAAAAAAATAATAGTTTTGGTAAATATTTACGCCCACTTTATAATATTAACTTCAACAATAAACGCTCGAATGACAAAGATTTTTAGCAGTGTATGATAAAAGGAACAACGTAACAATTTTCGTTTAAAAACGCAAACTACCGGCTCATTTACCATAATTACAATTCAATCAGTCTCATTGCAGTTTTTGTCGTGGTCAGGTGCTACGGCGGAGGGTAAAGGCCCGCAAACCAAATTGGGGGGGAATTACAATGCACGAGCGCTATTTTTATCCACACACGCAATCCTAATGTGTATGGAATCATTTCCCCACATGCGCGCTAATTTTATTTTGATTTGGCGCAGCCTCTAGTAGGTATTGCGGCAGTTTGGCCTGATAAATTTGAGGGGCCGTGGGAACTAAGTGAAACCCATCAATCAATCTGCCGTCAAGACCTGTCAAAACCTGTCAATTAATGATGATTAATTAGGGTTGCGGTCCAGATGTATACAGGTGGTCATGGGCCATGGAACGGGGCGCGGCGGGGCACTTGGTGCATGCCCACCTGTGAGTTAGTTGATTGAACGGCTGCGACAGGGCATGGCGGCACGCTTAATTAATGATATGGGTCATGGGGCTTGGAGCCGTGGCTTAAACGAGTAGAGAATAGTTGCCGAGGCCAGAAACCAGCAATGTTCATGAAATAAGCCCGTTCGCTCATAGTCCAGTCAAATTAGTCGAAAAAAGAAAACGAAATTGCATTTTAAGAGGTACAGAATTTTTTTTGGCATTTGTTCGGGAACATCTGGCAATGATAAAACCAAGTTTGTGGGGTCGCAGTGGCTTGGGAAAAGACGCCATCTTGAAAAAGAGGGAGAGCTTGTTTATATTAAATAGCTCGTTTGCATGCAGTGATAGCTGATAATGATCAGTGGAGAATAAAATTATCTAAAAAATTAGCCCTCAACGTGCTCTGTAATTTTAATTGGCTCAAAGTAATGGCTGCTCAAAGTTCAAGCAGGATTGTGTGGTGAGGGTTGAATGCAGTTTTTTGCAATTAAATCGCCAAATTTTAATTTTTTTGGGTTAATGCCCATTAACAAATTCAACGTCCTAGTAATTACCTTTAAAATGTGCCCTTAATCGTCGTTATCGCTTATGTAGTTTGCGGGCAATCCAACGCCAAAGTTCGCACTGGATGTGCCTGAAATAATTGATAGCGTTATTTTTTTTGAATATTTCGTTAACGGTTGTTCATATGAAAAAGTAGTATAGCAGGAATACGGACAATGAAAATATCTTTCCAACGAATTATTGGTCGAAACTCCACGTTTTTTTATGTCCGCGATACAGCGGGTCAAAGGTCAACCGAGAGGTTCACATTTTCAATAGCTGCCTAACAAAATCTTGCTTTCCGGTTCGGTGTAACAAAGCAAAAGTTATCACACTACCTAAATGCAAATCGCCGAATAGTCCCGCTGATTATCGTCCTATAAGCATATTATGTTTCTTAGGCAAAGTACTGGAAAAACTAATGTCATGGCAAATCGAAGGGCACTGCGAAACGTGGTCCCTGTTGTCGCATGCTCAATCTGGTTTCCGCAAAAGGTGTGGTTGTAAAACCGCACTACTGAAAGTGTCCACCGACCTACGGATGGCTCTTGATTCTGATGACATTGCTTTTCCCTTACTTCTTGACTTCGGTAAATCATTTGACAGTGTGAGCCATCAGCTTCTAGACACTAAGCTAATAGACCACGTTTTTAAACCTCAGCTGCTTCCTTAATTGGAGCTTACTTACATAATCGATGTCAAAATGTATGGCTACAAAACTCACTTTCGGATCCTCTACTAATCACGCGCGGTGTTCCCCAGGGTTCCATACTAGCACCGTTACGTTTTACTATGTTTATAAATGATCTCAGCAGGGCTGCGACAAATTGTAAGCTGCACATGTATACTGATGATGCCCAAATCTATTTAAATAGTCCCATTGGATTGGTGGAGAATTGTGTATACAACATCAATGCCGATCTTGAGCGTATTTATCATTGGTCTCTATCCAACCACTTACTACTAAAGCCTCTAAATCCTGTTGCATTCCAATGTACAGGAGTCCATTAGACTCTTCATTCCTTCCACCCATCATCCTCATGAAAACGTACTTACCTTACCAATTATGAGTCAAAAATCTAGGTGTCTATCTGAACTCTGCTGTGATCAAGTCTGGATACCCTATCTAATAGCCTCGACACACGGCAATCAAAATATGACGAAAATTCCTAATTTATGACGAACGCCCTGGGGGGGGTGACACACGTTAAAATATCTCATTATATTATGACAGTAGTGGTGTAGTGAAAAATGTCAGAGAACGAAAAATAAAAAAAAATATATCTTTGGTACGTTGTTGCCTCAATGGAAGAGAAATAAGTAATATTTAGTTTCTTGATATGGAAAAAAGTAATATTTTTTATTAATTTTCAAGGAAAATAAAAATCAGCTAATTCTGGAAAAACGCCTAAAAGCGAGCTTTTTAACATGATCTATCGTTCGACAGATGGCTCTCTTTTGAGATTTCGTACTAGATTAACCAAAATTTGCCTAATCGGTTTTCCTAATTGATGAGGTTCATATTCCTAATTAACGATGAATTTTCGTCATAAATGCGTGCGTGTGTCGAGGCTATAAAATATATGGCAATTTGCGCCGCCTGTGGCTACACGCCTCTATTCTGCCCATAGAAACTCGATCAAAGCTAATCAAAACTTTAATTTTACCATATTTCACTAACTCCAGCCTGGTCTTTCCTTCCCTTGATGCCTCATGTCGCGATAAACTGAATGTAGCATTTAATGATTGTACAAGGTTTGTTTATAATCTTCGCCGATTTACCAGCCGATATCGTTCTTCCGTTCTGGGTTGCACACTTGGTGTATATTTATCCCTCAAAGCAATGTCGTTTGTTTACAAACTCCTACACTCTGACCGGGACCGCCCATCATATCTCCATGAGTATCTTCGACTCGGTCGTACGACTAGAAGAGCACTACTTATTCTACCTAGATTCTCCCATTTAATTGCGCAGAGATCTTTTTTTGTTCATTCTATTCAATTATGGAACAGTCAACCTGCTGATATACAGAGTGCGGGGTCTTTGAGTGTGTTCAGGAAACAACTCGTCAGTTACTTATACAAACAAATTTTTTTGTTTTGGCATTTGTTCGGGTACATCTGACAATGATAAAACCAAGTTTGTGGGGTCGCAGTGGCTTGGGAAAAGCCGCCATCTTGAAAAAGAGGGCGAGCTTGTTTATATTAAATAGCTCGTTTGCATACAATGATAGCTGATAATGATCAATGGCAAAGTTGTGGACAATAAAATTATCTAAAAATGAGCCCTCAACGAGCTCTGTAAGTTGATTTGGCTAAAAGTAATGGCCGGTCAAAGTTCAACCATGATCGTGTGATAAGGGTTGACTGCAGTTTTTTGCAATTAACTCGCCAAATGTTATTTTTTTGGTTTAATGCGCAGTAACAAATTTAAAGTCCTAGCAATTACCTTTAGAATGCAGTGGCGGTTCCTCTTTGGAAGCAAAGGAAGCACTGCTTCCCTTGACCAAATAGGCAACTTCATAAAAAATTAATTTAAATATATTAAGATTAATCAAAAACAAAATCTTAATATATTTTTTCATCTGGAAACACTAAGCAAGCAATGTACAGATTTTTTTATATAAAATGTACAATTCATACTACTGTATACAAAGAATAAAGCCTCGGCCACGATACGAGCGGAGAGCGGTAGAGCGGCAATACTAAAGTGCCGCTCAACTCCAATCCGAGACATTAAATTTTTCTGGTGCCGCTCGCCGCTCTTATCGTGGCCGAGGCTTAACATAACGTAGGGAAGCTGTAATAGCTCCAGCTTCTTTGGCACCGAAAATCAACGTGAAAAGTCCAACACATTCAATTCAATTGAACTCACACTCACGCAAAGGTTTGCGTTGATAGTTGATACAGGTCCCTCAGAAGCTGAACTAAACGCAGCTTCTTCGGAGCCGAATACCGCGATACGGTAGTTTTACTACCTTTTTAAAAAAAATTGATAATCTACTACACTACTACCTCAAGTTATCACTCTACTACCTTTTTTTTGATAATTCTAATATTTTTTATTTATGGCTAAATCGATCGCAGCTCACTCGTTACTAGCTGTCAGAAACATGTTTCCATTCCATTCTGTTACTTTGTTTAATTTTATATACGATAAATATTAAAACCAGAAAAGGCAAATTCTTCTGAATACCCACCTATCACCAATTTTATTAAGTCGTTTTCGCATATAGTTAAAGCCTCTAATTATGATGTGGAACAAATTTGTACTGAGTGGAGGCTGCTTAAAACATTTAGTGTTAACTTCCAATTTGCCCGTCGAAGAATATTGGTATGAAATATCTAAGATAGAAAATGCACTAGGAGAGTTTTCATTCGAAAATCTTTGTAAATTTGTTTCTGCCTTGTAGTGTTATAGTGCTGCAGCCGAGTGTGCATTTTCGAAACTCAATATGATTAAAAAATAAAAAACAAACCGCTTAGGCACAAACAGTAAGCTTTATTATGGCTGCAGATGAACTACGAAATCACATTAAAACCCACATACTTTACGTTGATTATGGCAATATAATATAAATACGGCAAAACAATGAATACTCTTAATGATAAAATATATGCGTAAATGTTCATAGTGTTAATGGGGTATTTTAAAATTGATTTGAAATCAAAAAATTTACTACCTCATTTTTCAAAAAGGTAGTAGATTTTACTACTCTCAAAATTCATCTTGCGGTAACATTGAGTCGAACATAGACAAATTTTCTCTATCAACCATATTCTCTTGTTTTCTTGGTTTCGTTTTCTGGTATTCTGCTCTGGTTTCGCCTGCTGTGGAGTTGCTCTTGAAAATTTTTAAGTGTACGCAGACTTTTGTTATTTGTGAATTCTGTATATTTCACTTTTTTCTTATTTTTTTTGTAGAAATAATTTATTATGGAATTTCAATAAAATGTTTTGATACGTAAGTATATATTGTGATATCACAATTTTTTTCAATTTTTAAAAATAAAATAAAAATACGAATTTTTGCTATTTTGTATGGTGTACGTTGACTTCTGTTCGCCACTGTATGTATATCTTGCTATATTATTTTTTATTATATTAAAATAAAAAGAATATAGATTGGTAGTACGGGTTTCTACTTTTTGCATTGGGTTAATTACTTAATTCGTTTTCAAATTTGTTATTTTTCAGTTTTTCTAATTAAAGCCGCCGATACCTTTACTTTTATCGCTCGCGGGGTGCATTAGCTTTGACGCCCTACGCATTGCTTCCCTTATCCTGAACCTTACGAACCGCCACTGTTAGAATGAGCCCTTAATCGTCGTTATCGCTTATGTAGTTTGCGAGCAATCTAACGCCAAAGTTCGCACTGGACGTGCCTGAAATATCTGATAACGCCATTTTTTTTATATTTCGTAAACGGTTGTTCATATGAAAAAGTAGTAAATGGCAGGAATACGGACAATGAAAATATCTTTCCAACGGAATATCGGGCGAAACTCCATGTAGTTTTATGTCCGCGATACAGCGCGTCAAAGGTCAACCGTAAGGTTTACGAATTTTTAGCTATTTAACAACTTTGGAAAATTATAATTATGGGAAATAGTAGCTGAGAATCATCAGTTTTGACATTCTTTTGACATTTTTTTGCAATACACTGTAAATGAACCTTTTAGAAAGTTTTGGTTGTTGCTTCAGAGCTAATACTAATGCGCGGGCTTTTCTTATTTCGGGAAAGATGAAGACCATTCAATTAATGTTTCACTACCAGCACATATTGTTATGAAACTGAACTGTTGCAATTTCCTTTAATAAAAGGTACCTAGAAACATTACGCCAGACAATTTATTGACTTTTCTGATATTGGCAGAAAAACTTTGGGCTTACAAGTGTTGCTGAGACTAGACGGCCAAAAATTTAAAACTTTCATCTTGGATTCGGAAAGCACTAAAACGAATGTCATTACCTTAATTGAAATGTTCAGATTGGTACTGATTCAATGAAGCCTCCTGGGCAAATTTAATATTTTAATGAAACAAAAGTAGGTACAGGTATAAACTCTTTTCATCAAATTCACATTCTTAGACTCCTGACCGAATTTCAAGCAGAGTATATACCTTAAAAAACAACTTCAATTGGCATTTAAAAATTGGAAGTGTCTAAATCCACTGAAAAACGCGAAACGCGAAACGCAAAACGCGAAACGCGAAAACGCGAAAACCCGAAAACCCGCAAATTGATATATCCACACGCGAAAACGATATATCGCCACGCGATTTCCGAATATCAGTCATTTCGAATATTTTAATTGTTGTCCGAATAATTTCTCGTAGAATTTGAACTATTTTAGGTTAAGAAAAATAAAGGCGTATTTCCAAATACGCCTTTATTTTTCTTAACCTAAAATAGTTCAAATTCTACGAGAAATCATTCGGACAACAATTAAAATATTCGAAATGACTGATATTCGGAAATCGCGTGGCGATATATCGTTTTCGCGTGTGGGTATATCAATTTCCGGGTTTTCGGGTTTCGGGGATTCGGGTTTTCGTGTTTCGCGTTTCGCGTTTTTCAGTGGATTTAGACACTTCCTTAAAAATTTGATAATAATATATGTAGTTATGTCTTACTTAAAAAAAATTTCAAATTTGCTTCATTCCTTATAGACTGGGAGCTAGGGGGAATTGATTGTGCAAAATGTGAGGACCGCATTCCGTCAAAAGATTTCAGTTGGGAATAGCTCAAAGATGAATAATTTGCATGTCCCCTCTTTTTTTATTCGGACCTCTTCCGTAGACCAATAAGAATAAGACAAAAAAATATAATAGAATTTTTCAATATCACGCTTAGTTTTCGAGATATTGAAACTTGAAGTTGACTTTTTGAGATATTTCCCAAAGGCTTATAGTTATATCACAGCTAGGATTTCCGAACCACACCCCTAAATAAGACGAATATGTGAAATATGTAATTTTTTACGATATCTCGTTTCGTTTTGGAGAAATCGATACTTGAAGTTTTAGGTATTTTCAAAAACATTCTACAGCGTTAATCGTTTCCAAAAAATAGTAATAGGTATAGAGTGCGAGCTGGAGCGAATTGAGCGTGCAAAATGTCAGGACCGCCTTTTATCAATTGTTTTGATCTCAGAAAGGTTTACAGATTATGGTTCTTGATGTTGCCAGAAACTTCATTGGTCCATTTTTTTATACCCCGACACCCGACACTTCCAGTGTTAGCAAACAGATTCTCTGCATTTTCTTTGTAGGAATAAATCACATAAAGTAATTCTGCCATAAAATTATGTGCGTGGTACAAAACACTATTTTAGACCAACATTTATTCTAATTAATCAATCTTTTAAGATTTAATTACAAAAGCTGATTTAAGATATGTAAATGTTTACGAGTTTAGATAAATATTGTATCCTTTTCACTCCATTACTGTCCAAAAGTGAAGTAATGAATAAACTTTCATTTTATTATGATAATTATCAGAAAGAAATGCCAACTCACTTCCTGTATGCCACAACTAACCCAATGCTTAGCACAAGAAAAGAGCAATCACAATAAATACTAATAATTTGGAATTGTTTAATTACAGCCCGTAAGCCGTCCCTAATCACAGGAAATATCAGGCAAAAAAAAAATTCATTTTTCAATCAAGCTTTAATTAATTCTCATCGCAGGTTCATTACCCCCGATAAAAGTTGCAATATTATTCGCTGAAGACATAAATCATGACAATGAATTGTAGTTTTACTTTTTCTATCGCGCTGTGCTCAGTCCTGTTTGGGTATTCCGCCTTCAGCTGCTCGAACTCGATTTAATTGCTCAATTGATCCATAAGTAATAAGGAAATGTGGGGGAGAAACCTCTGAAAGAAATCATGCAATTTGTATTCCTGGTCATTACAAAACGTTACAGGACCTTTTAGCCTAGATCCCGGTGGACACGCACAGACTGAACCTAAAAGTTTCGACACGAACACCAGAAATAGCCGATTCAGGCCATCCAAGCCTATTAAAAATGCATGCTGCCCTCACTCCCTTATTAATGGATGACTGAAGTACCTGTATCATGCGTTCACCAGTGACATCTAGAAACACACGGAAGCGATATCCGCGCACACAAGTATCACATGCGGCTCGAATTTTAATTAAAAGGTGGCATCCCCGACCGACAGTTGACACAGGGATTGCGGGCTCCATAACCATAGGAATATAAATTAGCATCGACAGCAGCTGCATGGTGTACCTATTCCGCTGGGGGCGAACCTTTAAAATGAAATTAACATCCCTTTGATTAGAAATAATCTGCAGTACAAACAGATTTTATACTTGTCACTTGGATGTGTGACAGACGTCATCCATATCCCTTGATACAGAGACTACACCACCACCTTTCATACAATCATCTTGAAATTTTTCGACATGGCAACAAGCAATCATAAAGGGGGCGGCAAATTGTATCCAACACGTTTATCCAGCCGGAATATGAGCTGGGACCAAGGGATTGTACCCAACTTGCACCATTCCCGGTAGTAAAACTGGGGTCCTTGAAAGGAATCACAAATGACAATATACGTTAAATTGCTTTAATTTGAGCAACGCCCCTTCTGTCGACCACGTCTAAATACCGTGCCGTGCCGTCCTGCAAAAATTCCACCCTCTGTCATCCTCCTGTGCCCTTCGTTACTTTTGCAGACAGTGACTTAAGGAATTGCGTCTAAGGAGCACTACATCAAGTGGAAGTCATTTCTTTTGTAATTCACGTCGTATGTTTAAAATTACATGACACGGTTCTGTTGGTTTTGTCTCCCTCATTAGGGTCTACGAATTTTTAGGGGGGACTCAGTTCATTTGGCACCGCCATCCTCTTGGGAGAGAGGATATTTTTTATAGCGGCCAGCTGTGCAGTCAGCGGTGATGTTACCCGCAAAAAATAGGATTAGATCCTTTTTTTGAGGACAAGTCATAAAGGATGCGAATTTGAATGTTACTTTATTATTAAAACCACAATTTTGGTTGTTCAATTTTTAAATTGGTTTTAATTGAAGCAACTAAGTTAAGGAAGAAGTGTGATGATATTTACCACAAATATTGAAGGAAGAAGTTAGTGCAATTTGAAGTAATAAGTTTATCCGTATGTCTTGCATCAGGATAGCACAGCTCGTGTGTCTATTGCTGCTGAGTTTTTGGAATGAATAGGTTCATCGGCGTATTGACATAGTAAAAAGCTTAACAAGTTTTCCCTTCCCAACACAACCATGTGGAAGAACGAACATCTTCGGAACGAATTAGTTTAAGAGAATTTTTTGGGCATGGTTCAATAATATTTAAGTAATTTTCAGTCCTAAAAGTAAGTAAGAACGAATCTAGGGTTAACAGATAGCAGCCAAAGCTTATGTTTCGTGTACATAGCACCTTTTGAGGGATCCAATGTTTTAGATAAGTATTAAGCCATTTGGGATATAGCTCATCGCATCCTGGAAATTACCTGCTGCGATAAGGGTAAATTTCTTAAACATATTCTCAATTATTATTCTCCTTCGTTACAGCTCTAGCCTTTAAGTTTTTCCATCGGACTCTGTTTTGAGATAATATCTTGGATCCAATCTAGGTTTTGTTAAAATTTCTGATTTCTTTCATTTCTGTTCTTCTCCAGGAATTTTCGGTGTTCCAACACTTCTACTTCTTTGTGGATTCCATTCAAAGGCTCTTTTTGTTAGCGCATTATTTTCTTTTCGTAGAGTGTGCCCTATCCACGTTCATTTTCTTTTATTTGCCTGTTTGATAATTATTCATATTTTGTCACTTGGTATATGAACCAGCTTTTACTACCATAGAGTAATATGGATTTCACGCAGGAGTTAAAAACACTTTACTTTTCTAGATAGTTGTAGCGATTTCCACACTTTCAATACTATGTTGAATGCATCTCAAGTGTTTTGAATCTTGCTTATGGTATCCTTCCTAGCACCTCCTTCTGTAGTTATTATACTAAGGGGGTAATTAAACTGCAGTCCGTATTCTATCATGCTATCAATGGGGTAGTGTTTGTAGTATTAAGCAGCTGTCGTTGTTATTTGATCGTTATGAAGGATTCTGAGCTCTGCTTCAACGTATCATCGTATAGCCATAGGCGTGACAAGGGGGGGGGGGGGTGACAAGGTGGACCGGCCAACCCCAGAATGGCCATGCCCCCGCCAGAAAAAAGCCAATTGGGCACCTCCATCCATCCAATGGCCCTACAGCCCAAATCGAGCCTTGGCCTCCTCTAGGGCATTTCTCCACGTTTGACGGTCCCTTGCAGCATGTCTCCAGTTCCGGATGTTGAGCATTGCCTCTGCGTTAGCCTCACAGAGTCTATCCATCTCCTTCTGGGTCTGCCTACTGGTCTATTTCCTGAAATATCTGATATCATAAGCCGTTTTGGGATGCGATTGTCCTCCATCCTGACTACGTGACCGGCTAGTCTTAGTCTGTTTATTTTTATTAAAGTTGAGAGTTCTGGATAGTCAAAAATTTCATACAACTCGCTGTTGTATCTTTTCCGCCATATTCCATCTTCTCTGGTTGGGCCTATTATGCACCTAAGGACTTTTCTCTCAAACCTGTTGACTCGTTCCTGTATGTCTTGGGTCTGTAACGGTCGGTTAATTACCGGAAAATTCTTCCTTTTGTTGGTTCTCCCATCTATCGGTAATTTCAGGATTCAATAACAAAAATTACTGGTCACAAAAAAATTAGTAAAAAATTTAAAACTTCAAGGAGGCTAAAGAAAAAAATAGTTTTTGTTCTGGATGGAAAAAAGGGATTATTATGACAGTTGGAGCGAGACCGGTAGTTTGGAGACTGCGACACACCAACTGTTGAAGGAATTCTCGAAAAATAAAGAGAACCAACAATATATTACTAAAGCAGTTGCAGAACCAGTTTTTTTCTTGTCGTGTGTGACGATCTGGATTTTTAGCAAATCAGTTGGACTGAGAAAAAGGGCGAAATAGGAGGTCCTCCAGATACCCGAGATGAATGAGGGAAATTTCTTTTAGAGATCCAAGTACCGGGATTCACAATATTTAGCAGGCCTCATCAAGGGCTTGGAACGAGGATACCATAAAAGGCCAATTCTTGAATGATATTATAATTTTGTTAATGAATTTAGATATTTGCCCACGACGGGTGTGACTTTTAAGTATTAAATTAGGTTGGCTGAGGTCATCAAGGTGTGAAGACAAACATTAACCACAGCAGTCGTCTTCATTCGGTGTCACAGGATTTGTCGGTCTGCTGTATTTCAGACATTGTGTTTCAGGACTTGTACACCATATTGAATACACCACTGAAGTATTTCGATCTGGCAGAGGAATTATAGCAACGGGAATCCAGTTTGGGCGTGAAACGTTGGTTATTCCAGGCGATACCAACGCAAAAAAAATAACGGACGGAGGATTACTTCTCATAAGAAAAAAATAGGAGTGATTGAAACCGGGCTCAGTGGAACTGATTCTTGGGCTAATGGCTCATGACTAAAGAAATTATCTTTCGCAGTAAGCTCGTTTTGGTTTGTTCTCCAATTTTGTTTGTCTAATAAATAATTAATACTTATAATATTTAACACATTCAACATTTAATTATAATATCATTATATTCAACTTTTTATCATATGGTTACATTTTCACGTTATTACACTCTTTTAACACATTCAACATTTAATTATAATATCATTATATTCAACTTTTTATCATATGGTTACATTTTCACGTTATTACACTCTTAATTATAATAAGACTGCCTTAATTTACTTTGTTATCCCTAAAATAATATCGGGTGTTGTGTGTTGTAAGAAACAAAGGAATCCTCGACTGGTACCAGCGCGACGATTGTTTTTTTTCCCTTCCGTTGTTGTATTGAAGTTCTTATTAGGTGGTAATAGATGGTTGCATCCACATTACCTATATTGTACGGTTAATTTTTGTTTGATTTACATGTATTTAATATTTAATGCAAACTTACCTGCATTTTGTTGTTGATTAATTATATTGTTTTGGGCTGTACTTATTATAAAATATATTTGTTGTAAATTTCTCTAACTCCTCTAGTATTAATAGGCATGACCACCTAAGGGGATAAATTGTCCAGGATGGTTGGGTTGTGCTTTCTCTCCAGGGTCCTCTCAAAGTCGCGTTGAACATTCACAGGTCCACCAGGTCGATGGAAACGTCCAGCGATGAATCGCTTTGGCTAACCTAGGAAAAGAATGATATGAAGAGATATCCCTTTTAAACAATAGGTAAGTGGTGAATCATAGGTGTAGTGTCCCGGTCACACAACCCCACGCCCCCACCGGCGAGCTAGCGTAAACCGTGTGGCCGGTTTAGCATCCCCTAAAAACATTTAGGAAACTAGGGAGGATGTAGTCTTCTAAATTTTTTTATGTTTACCCAAGCACGATGGCAGTAGCCTTGCTGTCACCAGCAAGGAGCTCCATTGTGCCGGTACAGGTCATAGTCCAAGTCTCGCTGCCATAGCACAGTACTGGTCGTATTACTGTTTTGTAGAGTGAGAGTTTCGTTTTCTGTGCACAAATCTTGAGCGCAGTATTTGTTTTTGGGCATAAAAGGCTCTATTAGCCAATAGTATTCGTCGAGTTATATCTTCCTTTTCTTCGTTTCTTTTTGTAATTGTAGACCCAAGGTAGACTGTTTTATCGACTTCTTCTAGGTTGTGTTCGTCAATAGTTATATTTCTTCCCACTCTAAATATTCCAGCTTTGGATTGTTGCATCATCTTTGTTTTCTCTTCGTTGATGTTTAGGTCTATGTCCTTTGCCGCCTCTTTTAGTCCGACATAAACTTCCTTTGCTGCCAAAAAGGACCTTCCCAGGACCACGATGTTCAAGTAGTCCGCGTACGCAAGTAATTGTACGGACTGGGTTGCTATTGATGCACTTCTCTGGACTGACTGATTCTAGGGCCAGGTTGAAAAGCATGGGGGCCACTCCATCCCCTTGTCTAAGACCTTGTCGCACTTCGAACTCTTCTGTTACTGCATTTTGGGTCCTGACTTTCACCACTGACCATTTGTTGCGCTTTTGACCAGTCGTATAAGCTTTGAGGAGACTCCTAATTCCGATAAGATCTCGTACAGTCTCTCTCTGTTTAGTGCGTCATATGCCTCTTGAAAGTCAACAAATATCTGGTATATATCCACATTCCTTTCCCAGGTTTTTTCCAGAATTTGCTTTAAGGTCAGTAGCTGGTCCGATGTTGACCTGTATTGGGCACCTGGATGTTCAAAATTCGCCGCGCGCTCTATAATTCACTCAAATTAAACATTGAGCGACGGACCAAATCAGGTATTTTTGCTTTATTAATATGTTGTTTATAATGGAAAGGCAATGTTAAATGCTGCAATAAGCTCGACACGTGTCGCATGCCCCTATGGCTGTGGTCGTTACGGTTTGAAACATAAAAAATGAATTTAAATTTCTTCCCAATTCATTCAACACGTCTTCTCATTTCAAATTATGTATGTCATAAAATTTTTCAGAAACTTCCAAGAATCCAAGAATTACAAACGTGCATTGAAAAGAAAAGGACAACATAGGGTAAAAAGGTTTCTATTTGCCTCTTAATTGCAAACTAATTACTTTGTAATAAATGCGGAATTCATTCGGATGGAATCAATTCGGGTTTTTCCCGCTGGGTATCAGTTACACAAAAACATTAAACGTCCTGAAATGACTATGTAAAATGCAACTCTGCCTCCCGGACTAATACTTAAGTTTTCTATGGTATTATCGAACATAAACAATAAATTACGTTATTCTTCTCCCTTCAATAAAGACATCAATAATATCACCCTATTCGTCAATTCATACAAGATTTAAGCTGAATCGATTTTCCCACCATTCGCATACTCCTCAATAGTATTAGTGTTTCTCTAATTTTAGCTAAATTTTAATTTATTGTATTTTTGTTATTTTCTTTCAGTGGAAAATCAGATGGGGAGTCGTTACAAAACTTTCACCAGCAGCAGGTAAGTCACACTTTGAATAAATAAAAAAACACCTTTAGTTTTGTACCAGAAAAACAAGTTAAAATTTATTAAATCCAAAACAAAATTTAAAGTATTTTAGGTAGATATAATAATAGTTTTTACAAAGAAACACAACGAATTCGAGGATTAATTAAGGTTGCTTCAGGTCGTTTTGATCACTTAGAACACTTTCAACGCTTTTCTTACTTGACGTACTTAAAACTATCGCAGAGCGATTCCATTACTAGTTGATCAACTTTGCTGCACCCGCGATATCACTTTGAACGTCCCTCCTGACTATTTAAATATTTTATTAAAATTCGTGAAAAGTGAACATGTTTTTTATTTTATTATAAAGAAACTTTACATGCGTAAGTGCTATCGCGGGTGCAACAAAGTTGATCAACCTCTAATGGAATCGCCCTGCAGCGTATGTCTTTATATCTCAAAGCTCCCTTTCTCTCCAATCTACACCATTCTTCCTGTATCTAGACTATTTTTCCCGAACATTCGTTCCACCTCTAAACCTCCTTCTTCGAGGGGGGGGGGGGGGGGGGTTATTGCCGGGAGCTCTGTCTAGGGTTTTGTGAGAACAAACACCTTCTTACAAAACTAATATCTCTTTATTCATTCAAAATCCTTATTTATTAACAATTCTAATCTCTTAAATCTAAGTAACTACTTATTATCTCTGGATCAATGTTCCTTACGAGTATCGCTATGCAACTACCTACTTATTACCTCTCTTTACATGTGTTTTATGGTTAGTTAGAGGCATTAATATTGCGGTCTAGGGGGATATATCGATACCCTCGTTCTAATACCACGTACGAGAAAAATCGCAAATTTTTTAGGAGAAGCAAAAAACTGCTTTTTATTTCTTCTGCAGAATTACCGTTATTATATTTTATAGTAGGACCATAGAATTTTGTTTTGTTGTGAATTTTTATTTCATGGTTTTGCAACTGCTGTGTAGAGAATTGCAAAATACATAATAATCTTTCACAAAAAAAATTTCCCTAAAAATGCTCATACGTGGAATTAGAATGAGGGTATCGATATGTATAATTAGTGCAGTAAAAAAAGCATTTTTATTTGCACAGTCTGGTAACAGCAAAATTATGATTTTATCCTGTTTGGGATATCACCAGGAGTATATTGCTAAGTTTTGGACCTCGAAAAACTTGTGCTACTTTTGTTATAAACAATTAAAGTTTTTTTTACCACGTTTTTCGAGCTTAAAATGTGAATTACTCTGGTTCTATAAGTCGGATCGGGGCAAACTAAATACCAGTCTCTTCGTAATAAAATTTCCAATAAATCCTCGTTGGTTTCAAGTTTCTGAAGTACATACCTAACCTACAAAACTGAAAAAACGAGAAAAATACAGTATTTTTTTCAATTTAATGGCCAAGACAGTCAACTGCACCAATTTGCATCAAACTTTCAAAAAATATACTTTTTGATGTTATAAAAAGACTGAAAAATTGGTATCAAAATACTGAACCCGTTGGCCAAAATTGCATTTGTTATCTAAAATTTGAAATGCCCGCCATTTTATGCCATTAAGTCAAAAATAAAAATTTATTTTTTCAAAATGTAGCTCTCCAAACCACCTTTCGAATGCAATTAAAAAAAAATTTTAATGTAATTTTGGTTACTGTTTTTTTATTTGTTTATAACTCAATTAATAACAATTGCATTTTTTCTGCCATTTTGAAAAAAAAATAAAATTTTTTATCAGATCTGGTAGAAAATCTTGGGACCTTTAATTTAGAAAAAAGAAAGGTTATTTTTGTTAACGTAAACCTGAGATATTTAACTTTTTGCGTTTTGGCCAATTGTTAATTAACAAATCCATATTTTGAGCTACAATTTGGACTGTATCATTTTTAAACCTATTCATTTCATGTGATCAATTCGAAAAAAATTTAAGTTTTATTTACATTTTTTACAAGCATTATAACTTATTTACAAGCAAAATAATCTTTGAAAAATGCTTCACTATGCGAAGCCGAGTGCAACAACACGTGATTATAATATTTTGCAATGCAAAAAATGCCAAAAAATGCCTATGCAAAAAATTAAATATCTCGAGTTCATGTTAACCAAAATGAACCTTGTTTTTTTTAAATTAAAGGTCTCAAAATTCTCTACCTGGTCTAATTTTTTTTTTAAAATGGCCGAAAAATGCAATTGTTAATATTTGAGTTATAAACAAATGTAAAAAAAGTAACCAAAATTACATTAAAAAAGGTGGCATCGAGACCTACATTTTGAAAAAAGAAATTTTCATTTTGGACTTAATGGCATAAAATGGCGGGCATTTCAAATTTTAGATAACAAATGCAATTTTGGCCAACGGGTTCAGTATTTTGATACCAGTTTTTCAGGGTCTTTTTATAACATCAAAAAGTATATTTTTTGAAAGTTTGATGCAAATTGGTGCAGTTGACTGTCTTGGCCATTAAATTGAAAAAAAAACTGTATTTTTCTCGTTTTTTCAGTTTTGTAGGTTAGGTATGTACTTCAGAAACTTGAAACCAACGAGGATTTATTGGAAATTTTATTACGAAGAGACTGGTATTTAGTTTGCCCCGATCCGACTTATAGAACCGGAGTAATTCACATTTTAAGCTCGAAAAACGTGGTAAAAAAACTTTAATTGTTTATAACAAAAGTAGCACAAGTTTTTCGAGGTCCAAAACTTAGCAATATACTCCTGGTGATATCCCAAACAGGATAAAATCATAATTTTGCTGTTACCAGACTATACCTATCTTTTCATTTTTTTGGCATTTTTTTACTGCACTAAATGTAGTGTTCGGAATATTTTCGGCGTTTGGTCGGGTCATACTTCGACACTGGTCTAGAAAATGTTGCCCGGAACCCTATCGGATCGTACACCTCGACAAGGCCTGGGCAACATTTCACGGGTATTCGGTAATGGTAGGTCAGTGGCCTGTATGTGTTATGTATATGTGGTCATACCATGCAGGATCGTACACTTCGACACGGTATAGGAAATGTTGCCAGGAACTTTCTCGGATCGTACCCCTCGACAAGGCTGGGCAACGAGTATTGGGTAGGGGTCGGTATGTGGTCTGTATGTAGTATGTATATGTGTTCTGTGTGTGGTCTGACCGTGCCGGATCGTACACCTCGACACGGTCTAGGACAGGAGAAGATGACCTCTCCGGAACGAGTCTGGTGAAAGACTAAATTTGACCTGGTGAAGCGGTTTCTTTTGTAGCTGGAAAGCCTGTCGGGGTAGGACGTTTTAAAGCTTCGCAGTGAAGCTTTCAAAGAGAGAATCACCTTTCTTTGGTCTGGTGGTTGAATATTTATTTTTCTAAATATTTTTGCGAGAGGTATTATTAGTAATGAATCACGGCTCGTTACAATTTCCCCAATGTTTAATTAGTTCTAATAGATGGCGCGAGCTTACTGCATAAATATAATTCGAATTATACAGATCTTGCTATATTAATGTCGTGTTTTTTTAATCTGTTCTATTCTGTTCTGTCCTGGAACCAGGGTTTCAAAGCAAAGTATACTTAAAGCAAAGCACATGTTTTCAAGCTTACTTTGCTGTGTAGACTGGGAAAGCTGTTTGTTTCATTGCTGCGAATGCTGTTGCTTTCAAATTACTTAAAAACTTTCAGAAGCATACTGGTCCGGCTGCAAATGCTTCGGCTTTAGAATACTTTGCTGTGAAATGCTTTCTGTTTGCTTACAGTTTTTCAAAGCTTTGCTCTCCAAGGCTGTAAAGTATTTTGCTTTCCTTCAGCATTTGTTTTTTTTCATGGTCCAACTTTATCTAGGGTGTATTGCATAAAGTTGCAAAACGGCCGGCTGTGGATAGGTTTTGAATAGACAAACAAAAAATCGTAGTCACTATTCGCACAGGCTCTTAATATCTTTTTGTTTTCTTCAATTTTAAGTAGGTACAATATCTGTAAATGATAAAATCTTTGAAATCGTCTTTTTGGATCCGCACTTAGATATCATTCGGATGAACATGATGAAAAGTTTTATCAATATATATATATTGCACATATAAAAGGAATAATGAATGCATTACACAAAAAGTATAAGTGATACTATTACTATATTTCGTCTCAATAGCAATTGGGTGTAAAAATTTAGCCACTGCCGTTTACACTGTATTTGTTCACTGTTTCAAATACCATCCAACTGGAACATCCAAAAAAAGAGTGTATGACGTGATGAAAAATTCTTATCATTTTATAAAATGGTCTGGGAAAAACTGGGAATGTAGTGTATGCATTGACTTAATACTTTCATTTTTAGACAGATTGCGACCCTTCGCTGAGCTGACGCAGAAGCCCAATTGAAAAACCTGGAACCTAATGCCCTCCTAAGTATCTCAAGTGCATAATGTACCTAATCCTACTGCAATCATAGAGATTATATTAGGAATCGGCTCTTTTCACATCAGTCAGAACAGGACACATGCTATCTGCTGTGAATTGTCACTACAAAAAGCAGACATTTACACCAGGCGACATAATTAGTCTTCTAAGCATCTTACAGGATTCGAATTTTGAATCGACGACCATCTGCTCTGACATACTATACCTTTTCAAGTTCAAATTGACACTAAACAAATTCTAATTGAGACTAAACAATTTCAAATTGGGACTAAACAATGTCAAAATGGGGAGGTCTAACAGATCCGCACTTATTGATTCTATATCCTGGTGCACAGGCGGCTCAAACGCCAATTTGAGAAGCTGGCTGTGACTTCAGACTCTGCCTTTCTAAGGCCTATAGAAGAATGCTCCGAAGTTTGTATATCTCCAGAGTCATAAATGGCTCTACCATTACTATTCAAACAGTCAAGCCGTTACTCTCTAAAAATGAATCAGTGGATGCCAAAGTCAACCTTCGTATATCAATATAATGTAAAATTCTAATTTTTTTTAAACTCCATATGCTTGCTCTACACGATTTGAGCTCAAACTAGACTCGAAATTTTTCTGTTCTCTTGTTAAGAAACCATTACCCTTGTAAGGCACCATGCGATTGGTTTCCTAAGGATAGGAAAAATCACCTGCTAAATGGTAATTCACAGGTATTGTAGTTTATATTGAGTGCATGCCGATGGGCATTCAACGACTCTCAGACCCTTCCCACCCACTTCCGAGTTTCGCTGATGGAGTTAATCTGCGCGACTCTTACTCCTCCGTTAATAAAAGACAAGCACGTGCCTAACCCAGTATTTCTGATCGTGAGCATATGCCCAGTTCACTCAACAGGGACGCTGAACTCGTTTTTGATTGGGGCTGGCAGAATCAATCGGATTCAAAACTTCCAAAAATAAAGACTTCGGAATAACGCTTACAGCAGAGAGTAAGATAAAGGAGAAAACTTCGATGGTTCGGACACGTCGCCGTCGTACGATCATCGGAAGAAAGAAAATGGAGGAAATTTGTAGACCATCAGAAAAAAACGTAGGACGACCAAGAAATAGGTTGCATTGCAAATTCCTCGTTCAACAAGCGAATCGGCTGTACCTGTAATACACAATTCCTACAATCCGGCCTATCCTTGAACTTAAATGAAGCTCGGGGGTTCGGAAACTACCTTAGCGTGGCAATAGATTTAATGCATCAAAAACGAAGTAGTGTCTCATCTCCAATAAAACTTGCACCGGCCCTCCTTCTATTTCAATGGGCATGTAGTACAAAGGGTGACACCTAAGCTTAAGGGGCCCATACACGGTCGAATAATTTGCGCAACGCAGCCCGTTGTGCAAACATTTCCCCTGTGTATGGGGCGATGTGTTGCGCAACTGTTTGATGAAAATAAACGCGTTTGGAAATGTTTGTGCAACGGGCAGCGTTGCGCAAGTGTTTTCCTCGTGTATGGTGTTGTTGGTGCATCCTAAAGTCACTTTCTGCAAAACTTGCAATTATAATTGCCAAACACGCAGCTTCAGACATGTTTTCTTCACGAAAACATAAACGCAACTGAAGTTTGCGCAACTCGTTGCGTAGTGTATGGACAATTACATATTTTTTAGCAATACAAAATTTGCAAAAATTGTTCGTTCGTGTATGGGCCCCTTTGGACTATCATATAAAAAAAAACTAGACAAAATAAAAAAAAACAAAAGTACATCGCTCGACTCACGGCAGAAATCTTTCAACCCTGAACTATCATAATAATTGCCCCGTGTTAAATGCGTTGCTGTCTCCAGGCGAGTTATACCTACAACACTAGATTTGCAGGGTCAGTTAATTCCCATTGGTGCAAGTCACACTGTCCATCATTTCGTTTCATCATCAGGAGCTCCACAGCCCATTGTTGGCATTGGCTTCCTCCAGCGTTCGCCTCCTTGATTCTCGATCTCTGGCCCGACTTTTCCAGTTTCTTATTCCCAACTGTCTCAAGTCTTCCTTCATCGTAGTCTGTTTATTTTGATCACTTTGACAATGTTTGGAATCTTACTGATTTCATACAACTCTGAGTTGTATCTTCTCCTCCAAATGCCATCAACCTGTATTCCTTTGTAGATCGAACGAAGAATTCTCCTTTCAAATCTTCCTACCAATGCTTCGTCTGCGTTTTTCAATGTCCACACTTCCGAACCATATAGTAGGACAGGCCTTATTAGTGTTGTGTCAAGTGCCAGTTTTGTCTTCCTTGATATATTTGTAGACGTTAGGTGCCTTCGAAGACCAAAGTAGCATTTATTAGCCAGTGCTATTCATCTTCTGATTTCGGCCGATGAATCATTACCTTTTGTTATAATCGTGCCGAGGTACACAAACTCATCTACTGCTTCTATATTGTAGGTGTCTATCGTTATGCTTTGTCTGCTACTTCTGGCGTTTTTTGTGCACATATACTTTGTTTTGTGCGTGTTTATTTCCAACACGATTTTTTTAGCGGTTTGCTCAAGTGCTACAAAGGTCCCCTTCATGGTTTCAAATGATCTTCCAAGGATATCAATATCGTCGGCAAAGGCTAATATTTGCACTGACCTGTCAAAGATGCACCCTGATGTGTTAATCGAAGCATCTCTTACTGCTTTTTCTAGGGCCACGTTGAATAACAAGCAGTAGAGTGCCTCACCTTGCCTTAATCCTCTATTTGTACTGAGGGGTGAAGATAATTCACCATCTATTCTGACTCTACACCTTGCATCTTTCATCGAAATTTTCGTCAGTTCTACTAGGTGATTAGGTATTCAGAGCTGCTCCATAGCATCAACTAACTCATTACGGTTCACACTATCGTAAGCATATTTGTAGTCGATGAATAACATGTGGATGTTTATGTTAAATTCAACAGCTTCTTCTAGGGTTTCTCTGAGTACAAATAGCTGGTCTGTTGTGGATCTTCCAGGACGAAAACCGCATTGATACTCTCCTATTATTTCCTGCTGATTCTTCTATTTTTTTTACATTTGTTCTTCCCAATACTGCCTTTTTTGCGCTTTGTGCATTCTCTTCTCAGCTCGCCTCTTTTCTGTGCCTGCTTAACTTGACTTGGTAAGCTCGGTTTTTCTCGATTGTCACCTCTTCGTTCTTGTGGCACAAAATATCTTCTGCTGTTCCTTTCACTGCTCTTTTTATGTCATTCCATTGGTCGTTCGTTCATGTGTGTTTTGACCAATTTCATTTATTCTTACGTTAAGCAGGTTCTCATAATCAGCCTTGGTTTGCTCTTCCTGAAATCCTGCCACGTTATATTTTCTGTCTCTGTTTCCTCTTCTTGTTTTTATTGCAAATATCCTGGCCCTAATTTTCGTTTGCATTAAGAAGTGGTTAGAGTCTATATTTGCGCCGCGGTATACTCTCACATCAAGCACATTGGACTTGTGGCGTGCGCCTATAAGGACATGATCAATTGTGTTGTTGGTTACTCCATCTGGCGACTTCCAGGTTGCTTTTTGAATATCCTTATGCTGGTATTTGGTGCTGGATATAACCATATTTTGCACCATGGCGAAGTTTATCAGTCTTAATTGTAGGCTGAAACGCTGCTTCCCGTCCTATCATTGGCATCTCCAATGACTATCTTTATGTCATGACGAGGACAGTTTCTGTATACTCTCTCTAAAGAGTCGTAAAACATCTCCTTCTCTTCTTCCGGACTCGCTTCTGTTGGAGAGTGTACATTTATAACTGAGTAATTGAAGAATTTGCCCCTTAAACGAATCTTGCACATTTTTTCATCTATGGCTTCAAATCCTATGACGAGGTGCTTTATTTCCTTCCGAACAAAGAATCCTATACCTAATATGTGGTATCTTTCTTTGCAGCTATAAAATATGTTGTGTTCTTTTTTCGAATATTCCCTGTCCAGTCCATCTCTTGAATGGCTACTTCCACTCTGTATTTCATCAATTCGTCTAGGAGAAAACTATGAGAAATTCCCCCTTCTCATTCACGTTTATTGTACAACTACAAAGGCATCACAATCGTTACACGAAAAAGAAATAGAAAAATGAATGCTTAGTGTAATACCCGCATCATACAAAAACCGTTTTGATGTGAGTATCGAGTGATGGATAGTGTAATTTGCACCATGGCTTATAGTTCATCTCTTTCCTAGGTTCATTTTAACTCCCTGTCCAAACCACCACAGAAACCCTTATTTATGAATAGCAACCCAATCGCCCAAATTGTCTTTGAACTTGCCTTAAAACATAGGAAAGCATTGTAGATATATACTAGATATTTCTCGACTTTCAACAGACTCTATAAAAAGAGAGAGGTACAAGATCTTATTGGGATTAGCAGTCCCCTCAATTACATTTACCAAAAGAAATGAAGAAAAGCAAGATATAATTAGACAAATATTAGCCAGTAGTAGAGCCTTAGAGCCTTTTATTCCCAACAACAAATACTACACTACTGATTTGTGAACAGAAAAATTAGTTCTCAGGTGCAAAAAAGGACCAGTAAGAGAGGAAGATACAAGAGCGAGTCGTATGAAATTTTTGACGACTGTTAATTCTCGATTTTTAACACTCCTCCTATATGACGACCACTCTACTAAACTCTCAATAATGGAAAAAAATCTTAAACGTAAATCTATTTAATAATAAAATCTTTTTTTTTAAAATACAAAACTTGCAATTCACTCATTAAAAAAATGTCTTCTTCTTACTCTAATATTTACGCTCTGACACAACTCTCAAATTTATAAATGTACCAAAAAAAAGAATAGTAATCATCAAGGTATGTAACAGACTAAGCAAATGCAAACGAATGAACATGTGGCCACATTTCTTAATCATATTTTTGGTTTGTACGGGCATTCAAAGGTCAAGCGCATGGTAACAAACGAATGAACGAACTCATGCAGTGTGTGCGGCCTGCAAATAGCAAACGAATGAATTTGAACTTGAATTCGCTTGAATTCGGAACTCATATAAAATTTGCGCACATTCGATCGTCCGTTCGCTCTTTTTTGCGTAACAAATTTGTTATATGTGGACGAATTTCAAACTGTAAAAAAAGAATCCGTTTGCGTTTGTGAATGTTCGGCCATAGTGGATAGATTAAACACATGTGTTGAAATTTATTTCAGAAGCCTAAAAAACGAAGAAAATTGTGATTTTGGTCATGCTTTGAACCTACATATCTTCTAAATGCAGTCACTCAAGTTTCTGTTCTTTACACCAAATAAAAGAATACACATTTACCTAAAAGATAATTAGTCTAGGAGTTATTCAACTTTAAGTAAATTAAAAATAAAGTTTTTACGTAAACACCCTGTATCTTAGTGGATAGTCGGGATAGCCCCCTCTCTAGAACAATTTTTTTCTCCAAATATATCCAGGAATCACCCCTAAAAATATTAGCTACGTTGAACGTCTGATATCTCATGAATGGCAATTCGTACGTGAAAATGTTAATTTTTTTTTGTAGATAATCGCATATTATGCAAACTTTGTAAGCACTCTTTTATCATAAGGCTTACCGTTTAAGATGTATTTGCAAAAAACTAAAATGCACCTCTCTGCCAATTTTCAGCCTCTACCTAATTATTTCCGCTATTTCATTTTTTTGCTTAATTTACCTGTACTAAATATATTCACTTAAGTATTCACTGCTCAACAGTAGAGTAACTGTCTCGCCTACTAAATTTGTAATTGCAACTAAAACTTCTGCAAATATCATCGAATGAATGCAAACCTTTTTTGTGGGTTTACACAACGTACACACCGGGCAAATTTGTCCCTTTCTCCACTTCTATTTGGTAGAATTTTTAGAACCGTCTACACATAACAAATTCGTTCGCTAGAAGGCAGTGAACGAACGATCGAATGTGGTAAGTTTTGCTACTGGATCCAAATCGGAGCGAATGATTCAAATTTGTTTGTTTGCAATTTTTAACTCGTACACACTGCGCACATTCGTTCGTTCTTCCGCCTTACTTCGCTTGGTCTGTACATACCTTAAAGATTAAATTAAAAAATGTAATAGACTAATTCGTAATTATTAATAAACGCTAGGGTTAACACGACCCAGAACTCCAACATTTAAAAAACAGATTAAAATTAGCCGGCCACGTAATAAGGATGGAGGATAACCGTATATGAAGACGGCTCATGGTAGCAGAACTTTCAGGAAATAAACTTCTAGGCAGACCCAGGAGGAGGTGGATAGATTCTGGGGAATGCTCAACATCCGGAACTGTTGTTATGCTGCAAGGAACCGCCAAAGTTGTAGAAATGCCTTCGATGGATCGATTTTAATCAGGTCTTTGAAAAACTATTTAATCAAAATCTGGAAGCAACACTGCATTCTAAAAATTAAGGGCGATAGACTCTTAGTTTGAGCTTGGGAGGCCAATTTAGTTCGTTGGTAGGATAAATATTTCGTATTGAGCCGTCGTCGTTTGCAGCTCCAAAGAATATATCTAATATAATAAAAAAAATACAGTAGAAAAGGTCTAATGGAATAAAGTTGCAGATGCGTTAAGCGATTTACATTCAGCATTTAAACATTTTTCCATTGCTTTTTCAGAAAACACACAAACTCCTATATTATGTAAGCATTCATTAAAAATGTAAATAAGAATAAATAAACAAATGAAATTCTTCCAATATTTTATAACATTACGCTACAATTAACATTACCCAGCAAAGCACTCTTCCAATTGATGCTCTTATTAAATAAACAATTTTTTTCTGATTCCACGTTTAAACGTAAAAGTGCCATTTACAAGTATTTAATAAAATTTGCAAATAAGCGAAAAGTGAAAATGAGTGTAATCTCATCTGGGAACGGCGATATATAAAAATTAACACATAAATAAATGCAAAATAAAATGCCATTAAAAGCGCAAAAAACGGCCGCAGATGCAGAATTAAAAACAAATTTCCTTAGTTAATCACGAATTATAATCAGAGAGAATTAATAAACCTTTCGAAAATGACATTAACAGCTGAAAAAGTGCCTACACCGCCAGCAATAATGAAACAATAAGAGTCAGCAGCAAAAATGACAATCATCGAGTTTAATTAATATTTTTTTATTTTATTTGTGGAAAAAAGTGCAGAATGGCTGCTGCTATCGCGGACGGTAAATTGCTCTCAATAAAAATTAACGCGAATGTAAAATAATTTATGACGCTGGAAGATAAGGACGAAATTTTGTCATAGCCTGTCTGGCAGAATTTCGATGGGGCATGAATCTTCCCCGGCTATATTCGGACCACCTCCATCCATTCGTAGAATGTCCTTGGATATTACTAGCGAAGGACACTTGTAACCCGAAACATTACCACAATGCCCTTCCAATGGCCCATGTACATACATTTATGTACGTCGGTATCCTGGGCTTAAAAATGTCCTGATTTTTCACGGACTGTGCCCGGATATGAAATGTCAGCCCGTATTATGTTGTCCGATCATAAAAATACGGTATTGATGGGGCTTTCCAGGTATTTCTGGTGGAATGATTTATCGTAGTGGTCAGGCTAGTCTGGCATGGAGGGAGCACGTTATTACATTTTGGAGTGGTTAGGAGGAGGATTAAATTGATTTCACGTGGAATCCAGAATACAAGAAATTATTGCGCAAAAAAAAACCTAAAATCGAATTGCAGTTGGGAAAATTTTATTTGTGCCTGGTGATACGACATTTTTATTGATTAAGAAGGATATAAAAGCTTGAGATGAAATTGTGAAACGCTTTCAGATTCCGTAAAAAATCTGAATATAAAAATCACTCTCTGGAAAGCAAAAAAAACCACAGGAAATAATTGAATCTTTTTGGTATGGCAAGAAAAGCTTCAATCGATTTTTACCTCATCCATAATTGCGCTGGATTTTACCAATAACTAGGATGAAATCTGTGATTTTCTAGGGCCTAATGTTTACGGGGAATATATATAACCGAGAGTCAAGGATTTCCTTTAAGGTCCGGTTACACGCAACGATCTGCTTGTGCCAATTTGTTTGCGCAAGTCAATTTGCGCAAGTGAATCGTTGCTTATTAACGCAAATTATTGGTTTGCCCAAGCCAAAAAGTTTGCTTGTGCAAAATATGTGTTCTTAGAAAATCGGCTTGGGGTTGGTGTTTTGGCATTAGCGTTTAAACGATGTTCAAGCCTCAGCTACAACCCTCAGCATGCCCTTGGGTGAATGGTGAAATTTTATGACGCTCCTCCGACCTTATCATAATCAATATAATATAATAATCGTGTCAAATTAGCGTCATTTAGTCTCATTTTCATTCATTTTATTTGCACCAATTGACTTGCGCCAGTCAATTTGCACAAATAAATCGTTGCGTGTAAACCGATTCATGTTCAGTCAGTTGATTTGCAACAATTGACTTGCGCCAGTCAATTTGCACAAGCGGATCGTTGCGTGTAACCGCACCTTTACGCACAGTCGTTGGTATGTTTAAAATGCTTAAACATCAAATACTACTGTAAAACATGAGATTTATAAGGTTTGACATTTTCATTGGGATTTTGTATCGCGACTTTTGCACACGTTTTCGAATATGGATCTCTGGGTCCAACTTCTCTAGTAAAAATGTGCCAGACGCATTAAGGTCAAAACAGAATTGCGACTGCGACGGCAGACTGCTACTGCGATTTATGTCATGTCATATAGTACAGACAAAATAGATTTTTGAGTGAAGACAATTCAGAAGTTGATGAAAATTGGTACACACCTTAAAAACCTCATTATAAATAAAATGTCGAGACTGACACGGGATTGGCCGCCGGGAAAACTTTTTATTCAAGGTCAAAGGGTCAAAATATCAGTTCTTTTGCAAATATCTCTTAAACGGTAAGTCTTATCATAAAATAGTGTTCACAAAGTTTGTAGATTATGCGATTATCTACAAAAAAAGATATTATACATTTTCCCGTACGAATTGCCATTCATGAAATATCGCCGTTTTAAAGATTTAAAATACTCATATGCATTCATTCGCGACTTGTATAAGGTCATCAGGCGCTCAATAAATCTTTTGTTGGCCTACGCGGCTAAATGCTAAATGCGTGCCATGCGCATTTGTTCACTATGCGTGCTAGCTCTGGGGGTGGGCGCCGTGCCTGCTAGTGCGTACCAGATGCTTTCTAGCTGCGGGCGAGTTTTATTTTTACTCGGGTTCTTTTCAATGTAGAGCTTAATCTCAAAGCAAAGCTCCCTCCATCCCAGTAGGAAATTTGGAACACATTACCGATAGAATCGGTTCTGTAATCCGTTGACAATACAGTAAATAAGATTACAATTGTAAAATTTTCCAAATCTAATGAAGTAGTTTTTTGTCTGATTACATTGATGCCAAAGTAATGCAAAGTGTAATGCAAACGCAGCCGATGCGGCACATCTCTTAAAAAAGCGAAAGAGACTTAACATGCAATTTAATTCATCCTGTATTGCATGTAACCAATGACTGTACCAGTTCTGTGTAATGCAGAATGGAGGCGATTGGTTACCACCTTTGACATCGCCATGCAAATGTACTATCTCTACTTGCTGTAATCTGAACGAGAACTAGTTGCTACTCCTTAGAACTACTTTCGGAATCGATTGGGTAATTACTTGCTTTCCCTACTGGGATATTGTTAACGCTTGTTGGTGTGGAAAATAAGAGCTGTTGTTGAGCCGGACTTACACGAGGCAATACATTTGTCCTTTACACGAACGCTTGTTGGTGGGGAAAATAAGAGCTGTTGTTGAGCCGGACTTACACGAGGCAATACATTATGTCCTTTACACGATGTAAATTGTTTTTTAAATGTTCAAAAATAATGTCCTTCTGTGGTATATGAGCGTGTATCGAGTTAAATTAAGCGAGGTGTGATTGTAAATTACGCAGTGGAGAGACATTTCTTCCTTCTTTTGCGGCAGTAAAATATCCAATTAGAACTACGTGAGATTGTAAACACGAACTGGAGAGACATTTCTCACTTCTTTTGTGTGGCAGTAAAATTTAAACTGAGCCGTGGTGAGATCGTAAAAACGAACTGGATGGAGATACATTTCTTACATTTTTCTGTGGAGTGAAGTTTTGTACTGAAGAGACAATTTTTTAATTCTTCGAGGGAGTGAAATTTTGTACTGGAGAGACATTTCTTCCTTCTTTTGCGGTAGCAAAATTTCCAACTTGAAATTAGGCGAGGTGGGATTGCAAAATTTAAATATACGGCCACGAACAACTAATTGGAAATAGGTTCATAAAAATTGCATTTATACAGTTTTTATGTAGGAATCAATTTAAAGAATTCCTACCACCTCCTCTTGAATTTTTTTTAAATATATAACGGTGGGCCTATTGAAGGAAATCAATAACAATATCATAATGAATTCCCAACAGGATTGCTACATAAAAACGTGTAAAATGTATAAATGCAATTTTTATGAACCTGTTTCTAATTAATTGCCCGTGGCTATACATTGTAGAACCATAGATTTCTTACTAATTCGATGGCAGTTTAATGCATATTAGAATTAAACTTGTAAAAACGCTCTACATTGGTATTTATTTTCTTTCGTTTTTTTTGATTTGCTTGTTTTTGTCATTTTGGCATTACAATTGCACCTCGCCTCATTTGAAGTATGACATTGTACTGACTCAAAAGAAAAAAGAGGACCTCTTGCAAACTCATTTTATAATCGTCCCAACACTAATAAGAGCTTTCAGAGCCAAGTACAAAACCATTATCTCACATCTCAAACTACGGCATGTTGTTGAATTTAACAAAAAGCTCTCAGATTGCGCTTTCGAGAAGTGTCTCGGGTTTCGAGGTTCTTATACATGGCGAAGGTAAAGTTATCAAATTACCCCAAATCTTGGATTTTGTGCAGAATGAGCTAGGTTGATATGTATGATAAAATTGCAATTAAGGATTAACATTGATTATATACTAAGTAGATATGGACAAACGCAAGTCAAAATAACATCCAGCTACGGCGCTACGAGCTTCGTGCGCTAGTATCGCAGGGTTTTGTTCTCCTCTATATGGTTAGTTTCCGAAATAAACTTTCTCTTGTTTATGGAAAAGCCCTTCGCGCATTTGGAAAAAAAATCAGAAGCTGTGGCTTTTATTTTAGTGCCTGCGGATCTAAAATAGATTCCTACGTTTTTTGTGATGATGATTTCGTGGCCGATGGGTGAAATGAATGGGCGAGACGACTTTAATGGGAAATTTGGCATCAAGCGTTTCTTATTATGTTGAGAAAAATGAAATGGGTTTTAAGGGATTATTTCATTTTTAGCGAAAAATGTGACAAATTATTAGAATTTTTTCTCAGGTATTTTAATTCGTAGAAACTTGAAATTTTTATGGGTAATTGTACTAGTATTGAGATATACAAAATAATTTTTATTTTTTAATTTTTTTTATATGGCATGGTCAAGCTAAGGAATCTCCCTTTGGAACACTAGTCCGTCATGTGGTGCAAGTCATGGTGTAATGTCTAGTTGTCTAGTAATAAGCTTGATCTGAAGGATAGAAGAGAAGGCATAGGTTAGGGGTTTGCAGGGTGCGTGAGTAGATGTCTATGAACCTTGCGTTTGAACTCGGAGGTCTTATATGGGTTCAGCAAAACCGACTGTGGAGTTGTTCTATTTATAAACGAACTTCTAAACCGTAATGGCGGAAGAGGAGGTCTGCAGTGAGCCGGTGGTAAGACGAGTTGGCTAGTATTGTGTTGCGAGAAAAAAGTTGCCGTGTAGGCAGGAGGTTCTTAATTTCAGTGGAGCAGTCGCTATGGTAATAGCGGTAAAATTTAGGGAGGGCTGCTACATTCCTACGGTGTCTTTAGTGGTCTATGGAGGAGCAGAGGGGCGGTTTTGCACCTTCTCCAGCCAAGTCAAAGTAGTTTTTGGGGCGCCCGCTCAAATATGCGAATAATATTCAAGGCGAGGCGGAATGTAGGATTTGTAGATTGCAGCCAGGGCAGCTGGCTTAAGGAGTATCTACACATATCAGGGACGTGCCCGGGACGTCACAGGGCCGTGTTCTGTCATGTGTGAACGAGCCCGTCCCCGGACGCGGACATGTGTGAACGAGTAAAGGAATATCCACACTTATTAGTGTTCCGTCAGGGGTTCAAAAAATACTGGTGCGTACATTTTATATGTACTCGTTCACACATGTCCGTGTCCGGGCCGGAGAAAAAATCTAACGTCCCGGCCACGTCCCTGAGGAGGAACTTGCATCTTTTGAGGAATCTCAGATATTGATAAACTTGTTGGGCGATTTGGAATATGTGATTATTCGATCGCAGATCTAAAGATAAAATTTCGTCTAAGATGTTTACAGATGAGTCAGCCATTAGATTTTTTTTGCCTGCTGAGATAAAGGGAAGGACGGTGCAGGTTTTTGTAGAGATAAGACAGTACTTGGTTTTGGTTGCGTTGAAATTCGACACAATTCTATAGGCCCCAATCAAGAATGAGTTCCGTCCCGTTAATAGAGTTGGACATGAGCTCACGGCCTAGGAGACAAGGTGTGGCAAGTGCTTGTCTTATATTGTCGAAGGCGTAGGAGAAACGCAGAGTACTGTCGTCGGCAAAACTATGAAGTGGGCTGAAGGGGATTGAGAGCAGATCATTAATGGGCACGCCAGCCGAGATGGAATGAGGGTTGGGCTCGACGCCATCCAATCCTTCCTTCATTGAACGGCCAGAAATAAAGCTCTCAAACCAGTTCCTTAGAACTGAGATGTAAGTTAATTTTACAGTTTTACAGAAGGCTTCTAATTAGAGTCTGCAACAATTTTCCGCTTTTCCGTTGCACGCATAGCTCTACTCACAAGTTTCTGAAAGGAACCAAAATGTATGCAGTTTTGAAGAGGGCCGGCCTTTCTATCTACTCAATAAACTCAGTAATTTGCAAAGTAACAACTTTTAAGAAAAAGGCAAGCATTTCAAAAAAAAAGTTTACCTTTAAACCAAAAAAATATTAAAAATGAATGAAAAAATTGTAGATAAGTATTATAGAACTTATGTTGTTTAATGGTGGGTCCACATGAAAGAGGCTTTTGTGGGCCGTACTTTGAAGTTTGAATGGAACGTCCGACGGAATGCCTGTGTGGACAATGTCGACGGAATATTTATGCGCACTGTTTCCAGCGGATTACGAGCGCCTTTTCTTTGTTTCACGGGTATTACACGTGTTCCCTCAAACCCTCTCTCTCCTCTCCCCCTCAAACCGACAAAGCTGCATGAAACTTTTTGTTTCGTGTTTCATCGTGTAAAATGGGCCTATGGGAAAAAAGTTTTGCGAACAAAGTTTGTGTTGTCCCCCTCCCAATATGATGTATATTGAATATTACAAATAAATTTTAAAATAACTGGCAATTTCTAGAAATGCAAATTTCAATTATCGGTTAATTTCTAAATACTATAGTTTTCTATTCTAGATTTGTCTTCGCCTGTGCTTATGTATCTTTATTTTCGTTTTCTAGTACATACTTCCGTAACACCATGCTCCTTCTTTAAAGCTGGTCGTCCCAAGCAAGGGTTTGCGACCCCTCATATTGCTAATAACTACACAATATGTCCACACCACTGTACAACTTCTTCTTTGATTTTGCATCTTGTTGCAACCTGTACATCAAGAATTCCAACTTGTTTGCAATCTTTATGTCACCACAAAACAAGTGAGTTCTTGTGTAGAGGAACTAGCCATTTCACGGCAGTATTTTTATTTTCAATTCTTGGATTATTTTCATTATTTTAAAATTTGATGCTATCGGAAGTAAGCAAGGGGGTGGTTTATTGAAGCTACTACCATAACTGAATGAATGGGTAATGGAGTGGAATATATATGTATGTACATACCAAAATTCTTAGAATTTTGGGTAATTACTTACTTTATCACCGCATCCCCCACGGGGGTAGGGGTTGTATAGAGCTTTGACCTGAACACATTTCCTTTGGAATTAGCCGTCGTTCACCCCTAAAAAGTTATTCAGGGTTGAAATTTTGTAAAAATCAATTTTTTACAAGTAATTTTTTTTAAAATTGCGGTTCAATAAGCAGTTATTTTAGTAACGACTTTGACTTTGGATTGCGCGCCCCAAAATCTCCCCCACCTCAATTTCTACCTCATTCTCGGAGTAGGGCGCGACCCTTTTGGTGCTGCGCCCAGAGCGGAGGACTAGGCGATAAAGTAAACAATCACCCTTAATACAAACATTTAAAAAAACTTTCAAAATCTGAACTGTTATTCCTTCATTGAATTCGACTTATCTTGAGTAATATGAAGTAAGGTTTTTTTTATTGTAAACAAATATATTCAAATTTACCCAACTAACAATTCAAATTTTCTCTATAATCAATAATAAGTTTGAATTTTTGTTAAAAAAAACCTAATTCATTTTTCTCAAAATGGAAAAAAAACACGATGATTAATTTCCCATTACATTTGCACCTCCATTCATCATCTTCTTCATTGCTAAATTTCAGCCACCGACCAAGAAATCGTATTTTCCAACAACAACAAAACAACAAAACAAAAGGAATACACGCACAGGAATCTATTTTTAGATCCAAAACTTCTGGCTTTTCTTCCAACATGCGTGAAGGGCTTTGTAATGCTTTTTAAAATTCAGGCGCAAACCGGCTTTTTTCAAGTTTTACTAAAAATTAACAAAATTGAATTTTTTTTATATTTAATAATTATTATGCACGTATAAGGAAATAATATTAATTAATTAATGTTGAAAACCCATTCCCATTGATTTTAGAGGCGTACAACAGAAATTCGCAGCCCTAAAACTTAAAACCGTACAACTATCGCCATCTAGTATCGTAGCTGGACAAATGTTTATCCATATCTACTTACTCTATAATCAATGGGATTAACTTCGTTATGGCCCTAGTGTAGATGTGATCTCTAACACTTTGAATTGCTTAATAAAAATTACAAATGCAGAAGATTTCCTAATCGGCTATTCACAAATTGAGATAACGCTAGGGATACGGAATCGGTGGAGAGTACTAGATTAAATACTCCTGAGTAGAATCAAAAGAAAATTACTCAATGAGAACTTCTTACTCGTTCAAAAGTACTCCATTCCTTGAGAATCGATGAGTACTTTTTTGTATGTATTTCTCTCTGTCTGGAATCCACAGAGAGTAAAGCATGCAAATGTCTGTGCTCTGAAAGATCTCCGTATGTATATGTGTAAAACGTTTATATGGAAATTATTCACAACTGAGATAAAACTTGCAGTTAGCTTGAATTAGGCCTTGAATGCAAATTGTACTCAGTACTCGATTCCAACCTTAAGTACTTAATATGAATAAAAGTACTCAGTCAAAAGTATCGAGTACTGATATGAGTAGAACCGGAAGCCAAATACTGATATGAGTAAAGAATTGAGTACCGATTCCATATCCCTAGATAAGGCAAAGAACAGGAAACGATTATACTGAGAGTTTTGCGTATTTAACAACTATTTCAAGTATATCAATTTTTCTTCCCTAAAAAATTTCTATCTTTAAAAAAATTAAATATTTTGGAGAAAAATATGTCTGTATAATTAATACCAGTTAAACATAATTCAGAAGGAAAAAGAAATAACAAACAAAAGAAATTCGATGCTGACCGCCTCCGAGAACAGACTGTATTGGAGAGATATCAGACAACCCTAGCAGAAAGGATTGGTCCAAGCATAAATAATACAGACACGGTCGAGGGAAAATGGAAGACGATACTGACAGATGTCACGAAGGAAGCTGTAGGTTACAAACGCACAGGTAGAGCCAGTGAATGGTGCGACGAGGAATGCAAAGCAGCTATAGAGGCCAGAAATAAAAATAGAAAAATATACATAGAGGGACCGACGAGGAGCAAGAAATTGAAATACGATGAGGAAAATTTTGCACAAAACAAAACATGGGAAGAATGCAAGGGAGTAAACTTCTTCAAGAAAGCCTTCAAACCCTTCTCCGGTATATGTAGAACAAAAGATGGCACTAGAGTCACAGGCAGCGAAGATGTAAAGAAAAGGTTAAAGGATTTTTTTAGCGAGCTGCTGAAAGAAAATGGAAGCATCATACTTGCTCCAGAACCCCGTCTAGGACATAACGATGACACCAGAGAAACAAATGTACCAACTATGGAAGAATTACAAAGTGATAAGAGCCTTAAAAAACAACAAATCTCCAAGAATTGGGCTGTAGAGCCATCGAAGAAGAGGAAGAAACATAAGTCAGCGCTTTTTGGATTAGGCTAGTCGATGAAGCATTTTCATTGCATTTTGGCCCACAGGCAAGATTATTGTTGGAATCGCTTCGTTTTAGGGTGTAGTTTAACACCCTAAGTTTGCCCACAATTCGGTTGACCGCATAACTTTTTAATTAACTAATTGTGAATAAAATAGGCACTTCTTCATTTATTTACACGATAGAATAGGGTTGCATCTGTCAAAATGGCTGCAAATATGGGTTGTCAGCAAGTATTTGGAAAGATATTTTATTTTTTTTAATTTTTTTTAGGGCTGCAACCACTATTTGCGGCCACTTTGACAGAGGCAACCCTATTCTGTCGTGTAAAGAAAAAAATTAGCTTTAATTTGATATATGTATAACTTAAGAGGATACGTTAGGAACGTATATATTTTACAGAGCTTAGACCTTGCTTAAAATACTTGCGGCCATATTTTTATAGGCAACCCGGCATAAATATATTTCTCTATTTAAAACTATCAATAAAAATTGCATTTTGATTAAAAAAGCGATGAGTGCAGAAATTTTCAGCCGGATCTTAGATTATCAGCTGTATTGGCACTGTATGATGCGTTACTTGACTCCTTTTTGTTCATTGTTTAACTTTGGTTCATTGTTTTCGATATATTCTCTGTTTAAATTATCATCAAACCCATTCGTTATTTGCGAAGATGGCAAACCATAACGATCCAGAGTATTTGCGCCAATTGAGCAACAATACCTCGCAATGACAAAATTTCATTCGTGTTCCTTCAATCATCGCGTCATGTTTTCGGTCTGATCCATTAGTCGGATCAGAGTGAAAAGTATCTTTAACTCGCCTAAGAAAATGCTAAATCTTCTCATAAAGGCCCTGAAATCGGATTACAGTTCCCGATCTTGAGGTTTACAACTGGAATGATAAAAAACCCCCACTCAGTCGCTAAGAAATAAATTATATAACATGATTAGAAAAAACACCCACGTAAATGCGGAACTCAAATTAAAATACGCTAAGTTAACCTCAGAATTTAGTCTTAGGTGACGAGAGGCCTCTAATGGTTGCGTTAGTTCTATTGGGAATAGCATTATAAAGGACCCTAAAATTTTAATCAACTTCGTTAATACAAAATTAAAGACCTTAGGCTATCCACCAACCGTGACAAATGGCACTCCTCGTGCCCACAAGAAATTTGCAATAGGTTTACTGATAGCTTCAGCGAAAGTTTCTCTCCGAAGTGTATTGCAACGCCTCGTGGTTTTTTTTGCGCCCGGTGCATTATGCTATATTGCGCCCCATCAAGTGATCATATGAAAAAAGCTTTTTTCGTAGCAATGGTAGCAATTGCTTGGCTTTTTCAATAACTTCCTGATATTTTGCTCTGATCGTAAATCTATCAAAAAACCTTTTGTGGAATTTAAAATATCAACTGCAGCAGACATTTGGGCTTGCTTTATATTTATTTTTCTAAAATATCACACTAGATTACTATGGAACAAATTAAATTTAACTCAGTAATTTTATTTCGTAATTCTGCTGTATGTTTCGATACGGGTTGTGAACGAGTTCTACCAACGCCCCGTAGACACCATCTAATTGACGAACTACTCGTTTTAACTCGTCTATGATACTTTCACTTTGCTTTTAAGTGTCTTCTTTTTCAAAATAATAATCTTTGGAACTGGAGAAATAAGCATATAAATTTTGAATAGTATCAAAACAAGAAGTTGCCTTTAGAAACATACGTTGTTTTCGAAATTCACACCTATTATCAAACGATGCATCAATGAAGTCTGAGTTGAAGAGGAAATTAATGGAAAATTGTATGTATTATTTATATTTGCCCGGTACCATTTTCATAATTCGCGGCACAGTCAAATATTTTAATTTTCGTAACATAAAAACAATAAACAAATTAATTCCAATGAAATATAAATATAAATAATATAATTTACAAATGTATTACCTAAAATTAGTAATTTAATAATTGTTATTAAATCTAAAATATTACTTTTATAACTCAACATTTTAAATCTAATAAAAATATTTCACTCAATTTTCTCTTTATAAATTCTTCCAGAGAAACAGGCACAAAACTTAAAATTGCAGTATCAATAACTCGTATAACATAAAAAAAATCTACATATTAATTTGTTAGACAGTAAGGGAACGCACAAAAAATCGCAAGATATTTTTTTCTCATTTCGTTTATTTACCTCTTTGAACAAATCTTGGAACAAAATTTAAAAGTGCACCACCAGCACCCCGAAGTTTATATCAAAAAGCAATACACAATTCAGAGCAATCGGAATTTTTTTTTCCTTTGTGTGAGTTGATATGGTGCATTTTACAAACATTTCAAAAAGTGCTCCAACGTAGTGAAAATGAAATTATTTTGTGTTTCGTCTCCTTCATTACACTGGTTAATTCTGTATTTACATCTCACGTTCAAATTTGAGAACATCAGTAGAATGAGAGATTTTTCTCTCACTTGGTGGATATTTCTCCTGAATTTTTACTTCTGCTGATTCTCTGGACAGAATTTATATGAAAATCTCGAAGCAAAAGTCTCGAGAGGAAGTAGGAAAAGTCTCGATAGTAGGTACGTACGAGAGGAAGTAAAATTTCCAGGTTTTTTTGCATGGAATTTGTGTTGTGTTGTTACATGAGTTGAAATATAGAATATTTTATTGGGAAAATAAACTGGAAAATTAAATCGTGTTAATAAAAATGAAATCCTTTAATATATGAAAAGGATGTAAGAAAAACACTTTTCAAATTTTGATTTCAAAGTTTCAAATTTTTTTTTAAAATCTGAATATCTGAAATGGCGCCCCCGTCCAATAGGGCCCGGCAGGTGCACCATTGGCACCTATGAAAGCGCCGCCTCTGGCTACTGCCAGAGCCCACAAACTTCTTGACTTTATAAAGAGGGAGCTAAGGAATTGGGCAATGTATGGGTTACAAGAATACTCTTCTAGCATAACCTTCTATATTTAAAAGCCATGAACAAGAAAAATATTGAGAGCGAATTTCCGCTCAATCGGACAACAACTCGGTGAAGTCACGTTATGTTGTTAGTGTAATTTGGAGAATTTGGTAGTCCGATTCTCTCAATATCTATTCTTGTTCATGGCTTGTAAATATAGAAGGTTATGGTTCTAGTCCATCCTTCTCGGGATATGGGTGTCCTATATTTCTCGGATTGAATCAATTCAGAATAACATTTTTCTTTTGCTCTGAGAATTATAAACTACTCGTGTGATTATCAAAGCATACCACCCTACACGTATAGACTCAAAGCGCAGCACAGTGGAGTCAGATAAAAAATTACCGTTCAAAAATCGGTGGATCCGTCAATTTTCATCGAATCAACTTCGCTTTTTTTAAAAATGTTCGTTGTGCAATTCTCTATCGATCTGTCGAGCCGGATTTTTCATATATTTTCATTCCGTTTTCCCCTATTTAGGGGTTGATTCATCCTCTCTGAGGGGTAGTTTCTAGAAAACGGTTATGTACTATAAGTGCCAGGAGATAAATTTAATAAACCGTTTTAAACTATATAAGGCTCAAATATACCTTTTTGGCACGTTTCTCTGCATTTTTGCTAATGCAGAATATATTTTTGTCAAAAAAACCCAATTTCCACTGCAAATTGTAAAAAATTGAAAATATATATGAAAAATCCGGCTCGTCAGATCGATAGAGAATAGCACAAAGAACATTTAAAAAAAAGCGAAGTTGATTCGATGAAAATTGACGGTTCCACCGATTTTTGAACGGCAATTTTTTTTGACCCTACTGTGCGCTGGATCGTTTGCCGCCCTCTGGTAGAAGAAAACAGATGCTTATGGTCTTTAAAAATTATAAATCATGATTTTTCCCTTCAATAAATATAGCATCATATAAAAAAATCTTAAACCACTTCTGACATCCAATAATAATTTAATAATAATTAAATTAAAACATCGTTCCGTGTTATTTTATACTTACACCATGATTTGATTTATTCTTTGTTACATATGCAGCTTAAGTGTGCCTGTGTGGCGAATAAATAAATAAATAATAACTAGCAATAATGATATGTACATACTCATACATACTATATGAACTGTGCCCGCCTAATAACCCGAAAAATCAATTTTCCCATTTTAAAACTTTATCAAATTATTTTAGTTAATGAGAAAGTTTTATGTTTCAGTAAAAGTCGCAATAGTATCGATACCTAACGCCCTGAGTAATTAATAATTTAATTTAATTTGTTTTTTCACAACCACCCCTTTTCATAATTTTTATTGCAAAATTTGATCATGCATGTTCAGGGCTTTCGTATCTACTGCACATTTTTAAATAGTTTTTTTTCCTAATATAATATCAAATTTTCACCTGCATACATTTTCATAAATAGCTCTTGTTCATGGTTGCTGGTATAATTAATTACACACGATGCCAGTGTGTTTTCTTTTATAACTTATTTAAGAAAATTATATTGAGAATTATCTTTGTCCCCTCAGCATCAAAGGCACTGTCTTAATTCTCTATCATGAGCCCGCAAAGCAGTAAAACAGCCTTAAATTGTATCCTCGGTTATCGGTTTCAAAATTAATGGATCATAATTGCGTTATGATTACACCATCATAAACCCATGTTAATAATTAATTAAGATACCGCATAAAAACCTTTTTTTTCTAAACATCATATCAGTAGCTCCTTAAAGGTAACGCGAGTACCTCATTAAATCCTTATCAGAATCAAGTAAATTACCTTTCAAAATCATTGCCTGGCATAAATCCAGCCCCGAATACCTTTCATTAGAATGGTATCAGGCATCAGCCACAATAAAGGAAAGCGTTTTGCTATCTCAATTTTAATCAGACATTCATGGAAGACAATTATTTTCATCAAAACTTCACCAGAACTCGACTTGAGGAAATCGTCATAAGTTCGTGTCACTTACACTATAGTTAAACAGTCGTAAAATGTAAACCATGAAATTTTCGTCCCTACTTAGTCACGTTCCGCCATAAACTTTGAATAATAAAAACAGAAGAACCCTTTCTGTTGTCAGCTTCGAAAACGAGCTGTTAACCCTACAGCATAGAGGCCAACTCCGGCCGTCTATGTTTCACTGTAGAAAAGGACTAGAATCGAGACGACGTTTGTCCAAATTCGTTGACACTTCATTGTCCAATACTAATAATATCACTCGTGCAGTTCGTGTCGCTTTAAGGGTGTGCTGGGCGCGAGGGTGGGGTTTGGGGGTGGATTTTAAAAGTTGAAGAAACAATTCAGGATCTGTCGTCTGAAGGAAAGAAATTGCGATGAAATAGGCAAATTTCCGCTGAATTCGCATGAACAGTCGTGTCTAATGAAGCGTAACTTAAGCAAGATTGCTCCTGATGGGCTCCTTAAAAAGCCTCCGACAAGAAAATTTCGTGTAAGGATAACCTTATTGAGGATGGCATGCATCTTAATTCGATGAGTTGCGATTCTTTCAGAAGGATAAACTTAAGGAAATTTAAGAGAGCAGAAAAATTGATTGTAATTTTTTGGATAAATAAGTTATTCGATAAATTTACATAAGAATATTGAAGACACTACTATGAATTCGCTTTCGACGGGTTGTACAATCTATGAAAAGTTTCAGTTTAACAAGGTCTTTGAAGAATATAGGTGGTATACAAGGCTGGAATTTATTTGAGTTGAATTCTTAGAAGTTTATTTCGCCAAAATAAAATTTCTAATCAAACAAGTTTTGATTTTACAAGTTACAAGAAAATACATAAATTAAAAGAACTTCTTGAACATATGCTTCGTTTTGTTTTTGCACAAAGCAGAAAAGTGCCAAATTTGCGGGAATAGCCTGTAGAGGTAATTTTAAATCTCGTGTAGTTTTAATGAACTCGCGATCACCGATTCATTTGTAAATTAGACTTTGCTAAACTTGGAAAACTTAAGGCCCCCATACACGAACGCCCCACTATGGCGGCACTCCAATGCTGCCAGTGCATTGGGCTCGGTCCAAAATTTGGGCACACGCGGTTCAAAATTTTGAGCCATTCAGCCGATTGCAGTCGGTTACGACGAACACAGTAATTAAATTTTGTTTTCACAAAGCTTGCATCTCCCATCGACAAACGGATAATGGCTATGGCTACAAATGAATTTCATTATTTTATTGCCCACATTAATGAGCACATCGAAATAGAAAAATTCCGCAAAAAAAAGCAAAGTGAGGAAAATAGTATCAAATGCGTCAGATTTTAAAATGGCTATGATTGTTGCATCGTAAAATTTATATGAAAAAGGAATTATATTTCACAAACATTTGCAGCTCGGGTCACTTGTTGCCTAAGGATATTTGTATTGAGGGACATTCACATGGCGCCGCGTCGTGGGTTTCAAATCAAATGAATATCCAAATCTTTGGCTGGGGGTTTCGAGTGCATACAAATTGTTGTGTTTCTGGCGTGGCGTGATGTAATTTGGACGGATGAAGGGCTCATGTATTGGGCCCTTTAGAAACTCACTGTTTTGTCTGCTCTTTAGACTCTAGATTGTTGTAGTATATCCACGTTTCATCCACGGTTATGTATCGAAGCAAAGGCGTAGATGTGCCATGAACTTGATCCAACTTGGCTTTGATCCCTTTCGCATTAAGAAATAGAAGTGTTTAATCAACACAGGATAGTCATTTTTAAAATTTTTGTAAATAAACAAAAGATTTTGGCTTCAATCGACCATGAAAACAGGAATCTGGTGACAGGCTTACTAAGTGCAAATAGCTTTTCGATACTATTATATTAATATAATTGGCGCGGGTGTCTGGGTATGATTTCAAAATAATTGTCTTTTTCTAAGTTCAAGAAAGTCTTGCCAGTGCCAGACCCGTATTGACACTGTTACCCAGTAGGAATTCTAGGTAGCACTTACCGATGGAGCACTGATATAAGTAGTCATCTGGTAAGGGGTACTCCTATTTTCTTAGGTGTTAGAAGAGTCCTTATATAACGCATTACAAGAGAAGGCAGATGGTAAGGGGTAATCCAGAATTAGACCCACAGAAGTTAGAAATTTGCCCGATGACTCAAATACCATTCCAAAAATACGAAAACAAATGAGTCATCGGGTAAACTTCTAACTTCGTTGGGTCGAATTCTGGATTACCCCCTACCATCTGCCTTCTCTTGTAATGCCTTATATAAGAGCCCATCGATGTAGTAAAAAGTAAGGCCTTACCTCCTATGACATCGTGTGTAAAAATAAGTACTTCTGTAAGGGGTATGGTAAGGCCTACCCCTTACTTGTGAGGGCTCATTTCAGTACTTCTGTAAGCTTACAAGTCCTACTGGGTAATGTCGCGTTGGCGGACTTCTTATTGTTCATTGCTCAACTCCGGTTCATTGATTTGTTCGATATATGCTCAGTTTAAAATATCATCAGAGCCATTGATTACTTGCGAAGATGGCAAACCATAAGGATCAACAGTATTTCCCCGTATTGAAAGATTCATCTTGTAATAACAGTATTGCACGATTATTTCTATAAAATGCAGCCCATTACGGCTCGTCTCGCTCTATTAATAAAAAATAAAATATTTTTTTTCACACAGAAAATACTACCCGTGTAGCCATCGAAATCGGATTAGCCATTTAAGAGATTAGCACCTACAAATAGGGTAAGAACCGGATAGTTGCCTCAGTAGGATACATGGCCTGATTTTCAATTCACTAGGCTGTATCAGATACAACTTTTTGAGCCGCGGCAGAAGCAGAAATCTCCCTGCTGAATCAGATTCAAGTAAAGCACCAGCAGCGCAGAATTTTTATTTGACAGCTAACCTCCATATAAATTGTTGTTATTTTTAATCACACAACAATATATTCTTTGCCAGAAATCACACAACAATAAATTCTCAATTTTCCGCGTCCATTTGTCATTTAAAAACAAAAACAAAAAATCTTCGCGGCGAAACTTTGATGGGCGTCGAAATTATATTGGTAAGTAATTTCTATTGAATATTTTTGTTACTAACTGTGGTTTCAGTAAACTTTTTGTTTCTTTCTATGCATTAGAGTTTGAATTACACTGTTATTACGTTTTTTTGCTGAATAGTTTTTATTAATTTCGCAAATAAAAAGGGCAAGTATCCGTTTCAAAAAGGTTAGTCGCCCTATTAACTTTTGCGGATAGTCGCTCTAAGGGCAACTATCAGCAACTATTAAATCTTTAATGAGCAAAAACAGATTTTCCAGCTGGTAGCAAAAAAAGGATTGTAAAGAAAAGAGGGCAACCGCAAAAAAAGACCAAAAAATATATCGATATTGCAGTGAAACTGAATCCGATAACATAGATTTAATTGAACTGAACAAAGGAAGAGCTTTAAGGAAGAGAAAAATACAAATTTACAGTTTAGATTAGACAGTGAAAATTAAGAAAATGTTATAAGTTCAAAAACATATAAAGCGGCCTACAGACGATCAACTTGGGTTTTCAACCGGTTGGCAACTAGGCCTAGTTGTCAACGAGTTGCACGTCTGTATAGTCGTGTTTATGGTTGAAAACAACCGTTGATAAAATTGGATAAAGCAAAATCAAAATTTTTAGCGTTTTGGTAGGCGGGGCTTTCAGGTTGCCAACCAGTTTGCGCTACAACTACAACTGTATTGGGGAACAGCATGTTAAATCGTGAGCTTGAGCAGTGAACATCAGTGTGAATTACAAAAAACGTAATTTTGGGGACTCTCCACATGCGTGCTTTGCAATCAAAAACTGAAAATGAAATTGCAAACTGGCTGACAACAAGTTGAAGGGTGTGTACACTTTCGAGTGTGTGTACAGGTTGACAACCCAAGTTGATCGTCTGTAGGCCACTTAAAGGAAAAGCCACCGAAGGACTACAAATCAAAAGGAAAAAAGACGAAAAATCGATAACGGACATATTAAAGTGAAAAACGCTATTTCAAAAATAGAAAATTCGCATAAAAAAGTTTCAGTTGATGATTATTGCGCAGAATGTTTTGAGAATTAAATCTAAATCAGATTGCATTCAATGCATGTCGAATGTGAGAGAGCTCGATGCAAAAAACGTGACCTATCGAGAAACAGTTTCAAACTACAACCAAATTAAAGTGTGAACATATTTATACTAGAAAACACAGGTGTGCCAGATTTGGGCCGGTGCTAAGTGACTGGCACACCACCTTTTATGTTAGAGTTTTTTTACTACTTACTTTTAGTTTTTTAGCATTTTTTTCAGAAAAATGCATAATTAACAGTATTTTTTTCCTTAATTTTCCGATGCACCAAACCATTCTCTAAAATAGTTTCTATACACAAAAATGGAAGTTCGACCATTCGGTTAGATCAGGGGTGGCCAACCCGCGGCCCTTCGGGGAAATTGTGCGGACCGCGAGATTCGACAAGATTTAACGAAATATTTTGTAGATACTAAGAAGATTGCAACATGTGAAAAAGAAAAAAAAGTGCCAGCTATGAGAAATGATTAAAATTCACAACCTGCCATAGAGAGGGGTGCACCGGATGACCGGGTTGATGGATAAAAATCCAAGCAATTGCTTTTCTCGGTAACAATTCAATAAAAAAACCGCATCCGCAACAAAAATTTAGTGTAATGGAGGTTGCAGAGAAAACAAACATATTTACAAGCAAGCACACTTCTTTGGTCAACATCGAGCCAGTGTTTTATGAGTGCAGGATTCTTTCTTTTCTGCTCCTTTAATCCCGCAAGGGACCTAGGACGGAGACAGTTGCCCTCTGTTGTGGCTCCTTTGGTAGAGTTCTCTTTTGGTTGTTCTTGGTTTTTCAACTCAAGGACCTGCTTGGCTAGATTCTCGTTTTGCACCTCGCAAGGTGTAGCCATTCCAGTTCCATTTCCTTTGCATGATTAGGCGCAATAGTTCTTCATTTGTAATTCTATCTTGACAGCGAATTTTTAGGATGAAAACTTGTAGGCGGCTTGTGATGAATTGGGCGACTTTCCATGTTTCGCAAACATTCGAAAGAATTGCCTTAACATTGGAGTTGAACAGCCATAATTTGGCGTTAGTAGAGATTTCCATCGATCTCCATATACGAAACAGGCATGCATATGCGCTTCTTGCTTTATTTATTCTGGAATTGGCGTCCTTTTGCTTCGTCATTTTCAGTAATAATGCTAATGAGGTAACAGAATTAATCTACCAATTCTACGACACCATTAGTCAACGCTGGGCGTTCAATGGTGTTTGCATTTATCCGCATTTAGCCCTAAGCCTCCCGAACTACTTTTGCTGCTAAATTGTTGAGGTCCAGAATGTAAAAAACCCTTTTCCAGGCATCAGATTTTTATATTATAAAAGGAAAGTTTTGTAATTTCAGACATCTGAGACAAAAAGTTGTGAAACCTGGTTAAATTTCCAACTGCGAATCGAATCGAAAATGGAATTTACGAAAAATGAATATCGCGCCAACTTGGCTGACAAAAACCTGCACCACCAATTACATTACATTTCGCCTAGTTTCGTAAAAATTCCCATACCTCGTGTATTACCTATTTTAACTCATATCCTCAACTCCTGCCTCACGGTATCAAAGTTTCACTCGACTTGGAAGCACGCTTTAATCATACCCATTCCAAAGGTGCTCTTCTCCAAGCAGTCCCTCCGATATTCGGCCTATCAGTATTCCTCCATTTCTGGCAAGGGTCCTTAAAAAGCTGATAGCGATTCAAATAATTGGGTATTGCGAACGTCTCAAGCCTCTAAATATACTGCAATCTGGCTTTCTCAAACAGCACCTGTGATGTTTGAGAAAGCCAGATCGCCGTATATTTATAATAATGAGATGTTCACAATACGCAAGCTGCTCTTCTTATAGCCATGACCGAAATTCGTAATTCCCTTGATAAACATGTCTGCTGTCTGTTGCTGCTTGACGTCTCAAAAGCTTTCGATAGCGTCAATCACGCCGTGCTTCTGCGGAAACTGGCCTCAGAAGTACATTTTCTCTCATCTTAGGGTAGTACTGAATAGCAGCATGACCTGCTGCGATTAGTTACATTAATTTCATTGTAAATAAAACCTACGGAGACCTGTCTAAACTTCGTTACCATTGTGCCTTGCTTAAAAGGCCTGAATTTGCATAAAGCCTTACTACTACCTCTTCTGATGCATGGCCTTTCCATCTATTCCTCTCTCGATTCTTCTTGCGCCCATAAACTTGAAGTTTAACAATTGTGTACGTTTTGTTTATTTACGCCGCGCCGTTTTGTCCACATTTCACCCTACTCGAACTCCGTTTTAGGCTGCTTTCTAAGTGACTATCTTGAGTATAGGCCTCTGCGACTGTTTCACGATATCCTATACGAGCGCAAACCTCCATACCTCAACCAGTTTGTGCAGTTTTCGCAATCCCTCAGAAATAATAATTTAATTACTCCGCGTTTCCGCACTTAATTGTTCAGCGTTCTTTCTAGAGCCTGAATCAAATATGATGTGCCGTACCGTAATCGTACGTACCCTAACGTTCGAACACGAGTGTTCATAAGGCACCGACCTAAATAGACTTAATGAACTTGCATATGTTCGTTCGTTAGGGGACGTAGAGTAACGGTACGGCACGTCATATTTGGTTCAGGCTTTTGTCTGTTATATTAAATTAAATTTCAATCACACAATAATATATCACCCAGCCCGCGGGATCATAATGCATTTTCAAAGTGGCCCGCGATACCTTTTGGATTGGCCACCCTTGGGTTAGATGAATTTTTTGTATAATGTGCGTTTTTTAGGTTTTTTTCATTTTTCTTGTTGCCGTCAATTACTCATTACCTGGAAAAGTAGACGACCTAGACCATTCTTGTGTAAGGGACTATTTTAGAGCATGGTTGAGTGCATCAAAAACTTAAGAAAAAAAGTACCGTCAATAATGCATTTTTCTGAGAAAAATGCTAAAAAACGAACAGTTTTGGAAGGCTCAGGTGGAAAATATCGAAAAGGCTCTTAAATGGAGTCACTAAAGTTTCTGTTCTTTATAGTAAATAAAAGAATACACAATTACCTAAAAACCAAGTCCAATTATGTTGCTCTACGATAAGCGGTATATGAGCAATTAATGTTTAAGTAGTAAAAAAAACTCTAACATAAAAGGTGGTGTGCCAGGCACTTGGCACCGGCCCAGACCTGGCAACCTGGCCCTTAGACAATCATTAATGGTTACATTCAATCTATGTATACGAGTAAATGTGATAGTGTTGAGCCGGACTTACACGAGGCAGTACATTTGTCCCTTACACGATGTAAATTGTACTGAGGTCTCAGTTTTTTTAAATGTCCCGGTTCGAAAATAATGTCCTACTGGTATATGAGCGTGTATCGAGATAAATAAAGCGAGGTGTGATTGTAAATTACTTAGTGGAGATACATTTCTTCCTTCTTTTGCAGCAGTAAAATATCCAATTTGAACTACGTCCAGGTGAGATTGTAAACACGAACTGGAGAGACGTTTTCTTACTTCTTTTGCGACAGTAAAATTTCCAATTTGAACTGCGGCGAGGTGAGATTGTAAATACGAACTGGATGGAGAGACATTTCTTACATTTTTCGAGGCGGAGGGAGTGAACTTTTGTCCTTAAGAAAGAGACAATTCTTACATTTTTCGAGGGAGTGAGGTTTTGTCCTGAACAGACAATTCTTACATTTTTTAAGGGAGTGTAATTTTGTGCTGGAGAAACATTTCTTACTTCTAGCAGAATTTCCAACTTGAAATTAGGCGAGGTGGGATTGCAAAATATAAATATTTGGCCACGGACAACTAATTAGAAACAGTTTCAAAAAAATTGCATTTATACAGTTTTTATGTAGGAATCAAATTAAAGAATTCCCATCACCTCCTCTTAAATTATTTTTAAATATATAATGGTGGGCCTATTGAAGGAAAACAATAACAATATTATCATAATGAATTCCTAACATGATTGCTAAATAAAAACATAAAAAATGTGTTAATGCAATTTTTATCAAACTTTTTCTAATTAGTTGTCCTTGGCTGTACATTGTGGAGGCAAAGATTTCTTACAGGATGTTTAATGCATATTAGAATTAAACTCGTAAAAAAGCACTTCATTTGTATTTATTTTCTTTCGTTTTTTTTGATTTGCTTGTTTTTGTCATTTTGGCATTACAATAGCACCTCGCCTCATTTGAAGTATGACATTGTACTGGCTCAAAAGAAAAAAGAGGCACCTCTTACAAAACTCATTTTATAATCGTGTCCTACCCAACACGGGAGTCCAGCAATTCATAGTCAGGGCTTTCAAATAAGAAATGAGGAAGTTAAGACATTTTACCAGAGCAAGACGAGTATCACGCGATAGTAACCAGGCGATCTTCTTTAGAATGAACGACACACCTTAGATGACACGACCATCATTAGGGGAATAATAGTAAAGTTTAGAGAGGGCATGTTTCATGCATCAAAAGGACGTCTATTAAGAATAAGTCCAGAAGATTTATTAGACTTTAGCTTCGATCAGATCATTGTTTAAGGATTCAATAAGGTGCGAGAAGCCATCAAGAGTACAATAATAATATCTATAATTGAAGGTCGTCCGCGTGGTGATGAGCAAAGGTGATACTACTAGGCAAATCATTAATATACAGACAGATCAACAGTGGCCCCAGTCGCGCAGTTTTACAACGCGTTCATCCGATTTTCGCAATTAAGTGACGACTGCAATTGAACATATAAAATTTTCTCAAGTGATTTGGATAGAAATGGTCGACTTCCTCCGAAATGGTGACAAAATACATTTCCTGCTTTCTACGAATTAAAGTTCGCGAAATAGATGACCGCAAATACATCACAAGAGAGTTATTTCAATTTGGTACGAAAAAATTGGTTTCGAAAAAATCTCGGTAAGATGGATGCCGTGCTTGCTCTTAATAAGGAATACACGCAATTTGGGTGGTCGATTCCAAGGATTGTTTGGGGTTTTTCTCACACAAGTTTCTGCGTCGATACATAACAGCGGATGAAACATGGATACATTGCTGCCAGATACCAAAGACCAGTCGATACAGTGGGTTTATCAAGGCGATCTGACTCCGAAGAATGCGTCGCGTCGGTGGAATCGGCTGAAAAAGTGATGAACATAGTTTTTTTCCAACAAACTGGTTTTGTAGTTTAATTATGTTCGCAAGATTTTTAATAAATAGTGAACTCTCCAAAAGTAGCAACGAGTTATTTGTGTAGATCGTTTGTATGTAGTCTTCGTGTTCTTATTCTTTAATCAGCAGCAATCATAAAACTTTCTACCTGGAGACACAGTTTATTAAGAACATTTAACCAACACAAAAAAGATACATTTTTAAGTACTGAACGCAGCTTCGCTGGAGTATCTCTCATGAAACTAGTTAAAATGTTCAAGTGTTTCTTTTCCACCAAGAATAACTCTGTCACGTGCATGAATTTTTCCCGAAGTTTTGATCCCCAGATGCAGTTTCCTCTACACCATTTCATTTTATCCTTGACAAAGGTACTAGACTGCGAGCAGATTGCAAAGAATAACGAGAAATTAAGCTCAAAAAAAGGAAGACACAAGTTTATCTGGAATTAAAGAAGTTGCTTGCATCACATGACCAGTGGTGAAACAAGACGTTCACTTGGAAGAAGCTAGAAGGAAAAGGAAAAATGTGACCACATCGAAGAGCATCTTTAATAAGATTTTTAGGATCCTGGGTCGCATTAGTTCAGGCTTGCTCTTATAGAAAATCGAATTTTCTATATTTTTCCCCCTTAAGGATAACAGACTAACTTCTACAAGTTTGGGTGTGTTCGTTTGGTAAGATGGTTTAAGGTGAAATTTGCAGTGTTTCTCGGGCATAGAGTATTCCTAGCAGGTTCTCCAGCAAGGCGAAGTATTTGTGCATTAGCGATAACCCAGAGAGTGGAATGATTTCAGGCAGAAAAAGGCGAATGGCCCGTGGAGCCTGGCAGGCAATGGAAAATTGTAACAGCTGACTGCCTATTGAGGTCTAGCCCCCGCACACATTTGGGATGTCATGATATATGAGGGATATCCTTTCCTCAGCTCAATTATTGTACATGGATGATCAATTATTTTGCGTTAATTGATTCCAGCCCTTAATCCCTTTTTCTTGTTAAGATTTCTTACATGGCTGAGAAGGTAACCGTAATCGGTCCAAACGTTTCCCATGCTTAACCTAGCCCGTCCCTTTTTCTTTGCCTAAAAAATAAAAGGTTTGGGGTTTATGGTGGCAATGAGTTTGCCAATTTCAAGGGTTTGACAAGCTCTTGCCGATAAAAGAAAAACGAATTTCACTTTACAGGACTCTTAAAGCTTAGGGATTTGGCAAGTGGGCAGAAAATTAAAATGAATTTCGTGTTATACTCAACGAGGCTTTTGTTGTCCGCCTTTGTACAGAGTTATCTTGTTTGGCAAGTAAAAGGGGCACTAGAAGCTACTTTCCTCAATTCATGTTACAACAGAATGATTAGGCACTAAATTGGCTTTTTATGACCGACATGGTTATGAAAGGTTCCCTTTTTTTTATAGACTTGCAAGTATTTGCGGACGAAATGAAAGTTTCTCTTGTTTTCTGTAAGGAAATTAATCAGGTCCTGATTTAGGACAAAGCTGTAGATGAAAGCTCGACAAAATGTTATCAGTAATAAACAAAATGTTGTTACAATTAAGTTAGTGACCATTAAGTTTCTTGGAAGGATATTGTGAATGCTTTTTCTGGGGGAATACTAAAGAAAATGAATCTGAAATTTATTACCTGAAAGCTTTTGGGAGGACAAAAAAAAGACAATTTTCTTAATCAATTGGGTTATATTTATCAGTGATGAAATTAAAGTAGGAGCTTGTATCTTTAAATAATTAGAGAAAAACATGGGTGAATAAGATTTAACCTTAGAACAAATTAATGAACCTTTCGCCTTAAGCAACAATCTTCTAACTTTAGATTTAATCACAATTAAACTATAAAAAACCATTGTTGATTCACTCGCTATAACCACAGCCTTAAAGATAACCACATAGAACAGAAACGCGTAGCCATAATCTAAAAATATTTTAATAAATCTGTTTTCTAAGGTTTTATGGTTCTAGCCTCCTTAAGGTTTTATACCTCATAATAGACCCCAGTAATCACGACTACCTATTATCATGTTAATCCTTGGCCGGTTTTTACTATGCATATAGCGCAATCAGGTTGTAAAGCACACTACAGATGTTGCAATCTCATTTCTTCCTATAAACAAGGGCCCATAAAGATTCCTGGTAATAATTTCGTTACTGCGGTACCATAATGTCGCAACAAGAAGGAACGCAGGTATACTATTATACAACAGAAACACTACCTTGATGTAGATAGACTTTTTTCTAATTATATTCCAAGAAAATATTTCGTGGGAGTGTTTAGCGGTAGCTTGTGTCGTAACAATTTTACAAACTTGCAATTACACGGAAAAATACTTGTTCAACTTTGGAATTATGTGATGTTTGTGTGTGTGTTCGTTCACCTGATACCTCATTTTTTAATTCATCAAATATAAACAGCTTAAAATTATTTGGTTTTTAAAAAAATTTTAATTTTATTAAAATTCAATGTTTTGCACAAAAACTATACCAAACAAAGTTTCTGGCCTGGGTTCTAATGCGAACTAAGTAATTTTAACTAAGATAAGGTATGTTTAGAATGAATCCGTATGGGAATGCTAGACAATAAAAGTAGAAGCATTTAAGTAATACGTGCAATGGTTATTGGTAGCAAATTTTGGATATACAAGGATGATTCATGGTGGAGAGATGGACATTCTGCCAGTCTCTCTCTTTTTTCGATCTCTTCTTTGTCTTTGGGGCTCGAGGATATGGCACAGCCCTTTGCAGGAAGTGTAGGTCGGGAAACAATGCCTAACTGCCTTCATGCATCCACAATTACATTGGCAGCTTATATTTACAATAAAATACCGGACTCTCGAGTCCGGTGCAAGGTGCAAAATGGTTGGCACTAACACGAACTACCTTCCCCCTACGTTGACCTACAGCGAGGACTTTTCCTTCGTAATACCCTCAAGAAAAGAATGGAGAAACGGAGACGTCGCGTCCTGAGTCCGAATATTCACCGATGATTTCAAGACGTCGACGGCGTCGGGGCAGGAGTTTATCTAGAGGCCACTAACAGTTCATTGCAATGGCACCTTCGGGCACGCTAGTATTTTTCAAGCGGAAGTGCTGGCGATCCTGAAGGCCAGATAATGAAATTTGAACCTACGCAAGGATGTAGCATGGAATTTTCATAGATAGCCAAACCTCTATAAAAGCTCTGGATTCAGCAATGATGCGCTACAAGCTAGTGGAGCAAAACAGAGCTGAACTAGATAGGCTCACGTGACACAGGTCTGAGTTCCCGGACATAGGAACATAAATGGGAACGAGAAAGGTGACTATCTTGCCATGCAGGGAGTCTTTATTCGGGGCTTGGAGGCCGAGATGGTTAGCAGCCCAATAGGGGGAGATGAAAAACGAAATTTTTGAGTATCAGCTGATTCTAGCCAGCTAAAAGCGGAGAGCACTAGAGACCTGTAATATCTCTAGGGCGACTTGGCCCACTTACTACAAAGAATAAATCAATGGGCCTCCTAAACAGTGTCCGACGAAATATTACCAAAATCATGGCAATCATCACGGGACATTGGTTCCTGGGAGACCACTCTGCCAGGCTGGCCCTCCCGTACAACTTTTGTTGCTGTAGCTGCGGGGAGACGTAAGGGAAGCACTTGTTTATACCCAGCTTTAGCTAAAGACATCTCCAGACCGGGGATCAGACCACTGGAGGCACCTTTACAGTTTTTTCGAATTCCGCATAGTCTTACCGCGTGATAAGCAATAAGTCTGCAAGAAGTCTTGCAGTCTTGTTCTGGCAAAATTTCTTGCAGGCTTAACACATTTAGCAAAACCGTCTTGTCTTGGTTTTTGCTCATCACTGCTAGACTTTTGGCACTTAGTGATGACCAAAAAGTCTTCCTATCTTGATCTTGCAGTCTTGTCTTATCCTGTCTTTTCTTGGTTTGCTTTGGTCTTGCTAAATGTGCCAGACCAGACAAAACTGCAAGACTAGTTTTGCTCATCACTACCGGTCTCATAGCTGTGGGGAAATTTTCCAAAAAAACAGCGATTTTTTTTATTGATTTGAGCGGACTATTAAGTAGATTTTGCAGTATTTAAAGCCATATGTGGAATCTTTTTTATGTAAAAAAACCAAGCTCAGGAATCAACCAACCGGTCTGCACACCACTACACTACCGGTCTGGCATGTCATTCAGGTCATCTTGCAATGTAGACTAGAGTATAGGATAGGTAACGGCGGCTGGCGATGCCGAAATAGATGGGGATGCATCTTTAAGATGTTGTACGAGTTCTTAAATACTGACTGCGGAAGATTGTTCCATAGTCGAGCTTTTCTCTTTTTATAAGCGAACTTCTAGGCCGTAGGGCGCGCAAAGGGGAACTGCATGGCGTGCAAGTGGGCCGAGTGGTTTAGTCTTGTATTACCGGAAATATGTGTCCATGTAGGCAGCAGTTCTTAATTTCGCTGCAGTACTATTACATTTCCAAGGTGGCTTAATTAGTCTAGAGGAACAAAAGCTGCCATGGCCGATTAGTTTCATAGCGCGGTTTTGCAGCCACGCCAAATAGTTTTGCGGCTCTGGCCCAGATAAACGAGTTGTATTGGAAGCACGAGGAGAAACTGGCAACTCTTAAGAAATCCTACCCATTGAGATGATCTTTCGGAGTTGGAATATATGGCCATTCCTATGAAGATAGTCTGTTAGTATTACGCTTAGGATGGTCAGATCTGGGCCAGCCGTTAGACAGAAGGGAGGTCGTAGGTTTTATTAGAGAAAAGACAACACTTCCCTTTTAAAGTATTGAATTCAACACGGTTCATGCCACTACAACTAAAAAACGTTCGATGATCCTGCTGATAGAATTGGACATACGCTCAAGATATACAAGGCAACGTCTGGCATATTAGCTTAGGAATAACGCAGAGTACCAGTATAGGCGCAAGCTATGACTTGGGTTGAAAGGGTTGGAGAGCATATCCCTTAAAAAGATTAGAAAAAAGCTGATAACAAATCGCACTTGAAGATATGGTGTGGAGACTTTGTTCCACGTCATCTAATACTATTTCAATTGAAAGCCCAGAATGAAAACTCTTCTTTGGTGAGGTTGCTTCGCCAGGCACACAAGCAAGCCGTCAGTTGATGAAAAGCCTTACTGCCTATCTCGTGGAATTTGGTAGTATTCCAGATTTTCTATAGTATTGATTATTGCCTCCATGATTTTGAGGTGATAATACCTCAATACCGCTATTGTGAGGTAGTTGAAGAAGTTGTTGTACTTACGTTTTTTCGGTATAACAAAGGCAAAACTGTGAAAGTACGGAAAGTTTACGCAGTTTTAGCCAAAGGTGACGCTTTAAAAGATGTTGCAAAGCGCAAAACGTAAGGGAAACTTTTTCAAAATTATAGGAAGCTCAGCAAAGTTCAATCTAAGGGTAAATGACACGAAAACGAAGTATATGATTGTATTAAAAGAGAACAAAAATCAATTTTGATCAGCATAGCAGAGATATTGGAGATAACTTTATATATTAGGGACTTAACTTAACTTACCACAGAAAATAAGATAAAGATCCATGGTACATATCTATGTACAGAACATAGTCCCATCGTACCCGGAAATAAAACATATTTCGCGCTAAACCCACTTCTAAAGAAGCAACAAATATCAACACAATGCAATATGAGAATATATTAAAATTGATTCGTCCAACTCTTTTCTATGGATTTGTTGCCTGGATATAAGCTAAGCAAAAAGAAAACCAGCTCGAAACTTTCAAAATAATAATATTAAGAAGAATATTTGGGACGATTACCTCATTAGCAGTGCCGCCCAACGCATATGTGCAGATTGTGCATTTGCACTGGGCACCACTTTGGGAAGGGTGGCAATTCGGCGAGCGAAGCGAGGGATAAATTTGTACAATACATTTTATAAATATGTCGCGCCAATGGCAATGGCGGCTTCTCAATTTATATGAGCGACGACGCCGTCAAGGCCGTATTTTTGGCGAAATTTAGATGAGCGCAAACATTTAAATGAGCGCAAGCAAGAAATTTCACCGAAACGAAAGTCAGTGGTACGACAAGAAGTCGAAGAGAGTCATATCGTCGAAAGCGAAGAAATAGAATTAAATGATTCAATAGAATGGTGAATGAAATAAGAAAATAATAAAATGAAATGAACAATTTTCGAATTTTCGGGTACGGGCAGGTACAACCCGCGAGCGAAAAAAAAATTTGACCTTAAAGGGTGGCATCAGCTGGGCGACAAATTGTCTAGGCGCGGTCGTGCTCATTTGAGCAAACAAAAACCGAAGTGTATGAAGAAATTGCGATGGTTCTATTATACCCCAATTGTAGCCCAAATTTGCTAGATCATCTTGGAAATCATGAGTATAAAGAAAACCAAAAATAGGTGTATAGATGTAATTTTCGAAGATTTAAAAACACCCAAGAAAAATATTATTCTCTAAGCCTAACCCGGAAAAACAATTCGGATAGTGCCAGGGGCATGAATATTTTGTTCCTTGATCTACATATATAAGTCCACAACTACCCCATTATTGGTTTTGGAATCGTCCGTATACCAAAAGGCCGTGCTTAATCTAAAGAGGGGCATGTCGTTTTGCCATTCTGACTGACTTCCGATAATCGCCATAAACGGTTTGTCGAAACCCAGAGTGGTAGGAATGGTATCAGATAATCAGAACATTGGTCCAGGTTTAGTTCCTTGAGAATTGATAAGGGATCCACAAAGTCTCCGCCAAAACTCCCGTGATACCGAAACATGCAATGGATGCATACGTGACCATGAGCCTTATAACCGTCGTGTGTATTGCAAAAACATTAATGTCGATTTAAGGCCCCAAGTTTTGCCAACAAACTGACGACAGATATGGAGATACGTAATTTGCTTAACAGTTACTCTCTCAATCTGGAGCTTCCTGGAGAGCTTTCGATTTAGGATTATACCTAGATGTTTAGCCTCCTTTGGTAAACCATTTTTCTACCATCGAGAGAAAGAGCTTTTAAATTTAGCTTCCTTCTATTAGTAAATGATGCGATGGCAGTTTTTCGTAGGTTAATACCCAAGTTCTTGTTCCTTGATATCTGCATAGGCCTATGCTTTAAAGCCTCGTTTATTCAGGTCGGCAAGAAGTGGGGTGATTACGATTGGCCATAGGAGAAGTGATAGGACGCCTCCTTGAGGACAGCCGTTTGCAGCCATTATCGTAAGCGATTCGCCATTCATCTCAGCAGTTATCAATCAGCTCCTGAGAAGCATCGCGATCCATCTCACATTGGGGCTCATTGCCCTTTTTTGCTACGGCCTAATTGGTCCCGTCGAAGGTAACGTTTTCAAACGCACCCTCGACATCTCCAAAAGCGTATAGAGGTATCCTTGGCCCGGAGAAACCTCTAGATATCTCTCACTAGCACGTGAATGACAGTTTCTGTAGATCTGCTTCGCCGGTAGGCAAATTGCAACCAATACAGTGGGTTAGCTGTAAGATCCTCCGTAACGTGCCTGTCTAAAACCTTCTCCTTAATTATCATGAGAAAGGAGAAGTGGTTGATGGGACGATAGAATTTGGCTTCCTTATCCAATATTTTCCTCGTTCTAGCGATAAAGACCGCGCAAAACTACCACGGAATAGTGACAACAGTAAAAGAAGAAGTAGTTCAAGTTAGTTATCTATATCGATATCACAATCTGTTCAGAACATCGGTTAACGGATATAGTAAGGCTAACTTCAACAAAATTAATTTTCTTAATGGTACATTTAGTTGCTGTGTAATAAACGACAAAATTTATATTTTACATTAACTGCGTTCCTTTTCTGCTTATTTTTGCTCGTGAGTAGGTACTCGTAGCTACTCATGCTCTAAGATATGAGCAAAAGCAGAAGCAGTTTCGCAACTTAACTTCCGCCAGAGAAAAAGTCAATTTTTTGAGTCTATTGTAAACTATAGATAGGCGTTTGATTGTTTTGAGCTTTTCTCATATAAAAACGTATATAAATTAAAACTGGTTGGGTTGTGAGTTTAACCTTTTCGGTCCACACGATCAACTTCCCAGTATCATGAATGCTGAATAAAGGGCTCGACCGATTGTTATAAGAATTTATTCAGACCACGTTTTCGTTAATATGCTTGGATTGGCACCTCAAAGAAGACGATACCATTTTTCATTTGTGCGATATCGTGCAGGTACAAAAATCACGTACGTCATTTAAACAACAAAACCGCTCGACCAAATTTTGTTAAAATCTTTTCAGATTTCAACTTCGGTAATTACGCTAATATCGGCATCTTAACGTAGGCGCTATCATTGTTGGTTCGTGCGATATCGTGCAGGTACAAAAATCACATACTGAATAGAGTTCCTTTACTCTATGTTGAGTCAAGTGAATCTAAGGCAGTTGTTGCCTTGATTGCGGCGGATATATAGTCGGCTCTTGGTAGCGATATACTGAAATGTGAATGTAGACCTGTACTCAAATAATTTGTTTAAAGTAATCTCATACCGGGCACAGACTAGAAACTTAATCCGGATTATGACGTCAGAATGACGTAGACCCATATAAAAGATATGGAAATAAAATGGTGTCTATGTCTTTCTGACGTCATAATCCGGATCAATGATGCTAGTCGGTCTAGGCTCTAGGGTATTAGGCACTTGTTACCTAGATTTTGTAGATGGTATAAACGGCTCTTGGTACCGATACTCCGAGAAAATGAAATAATTTTTGCAGCCTAAATTTTATTTATTTCATAGAAAACTTTATACATATTATAAACCTTAAAATTAGATAAAAGAGATAACTTCAAAAAAAGAGAAAAATTTAATACGGTAAATACTATTTTGCTGATCATACATTTGCATCAAGAATAGCAACAAAAAAAAACAACAAGAAGACAAGACTGAAGACTTGCTCAGTTTATTAAATTACTTTGATACTTGTGCAAAATGTGCAATGAAAGTGCTGATAACCTTAAATGATATCTTTTGTGCAAGTTATTTTTGAGAATTAGATGGTAGCTTAAATTAAAGAATTCTTATGGTTTCTAAGAATTCGAACACATACCCCCATTAAACAAAAAAACGGCTCGACTGAATTTTATGAAAATCTTTTCAGATCATATTTCCGTTAATACGCTTCGAAAGACACCTCAACGATCTCGATATCTTTTTTGGATCGCGTGATATTGTGCAGGAAAAATGACCAGATACGTTGCGCACACACACATACTTCTTCTTAAATTTATGCTTAAACTGCTATTGGGATCTTGGAAAATGAAAATACGTTGAAAATTGTGATTCCGATTTTCCGACCAATTACAATAACTTCCCTATCAACTGGGAAGTAAATGAAAATAATAAATTTATAAATAAAATAAATAAAAATATAATTAATAAATTTACCGCATTAATTTAAAATATGTTGTAAATTATTCTAACCTTTTATTTGTATACAAAAAAGTAACATCAAAAATTTGAGGTTAGGTTTTACTCATAAGCACAAATTTCGCGTTCCTTTTCTGCTTTACTCATGAGAGTACTTAAAAGCAGAAATGGATCGCAGCTATTAATACAATTATAACTAGAATTTTTGTGGCAACCGCTGGTTGTGCACTTTAATTAAATTTACTTTGAAAAATTGGATTTTCCCCCATACATTATGATTTCAATTAAAATAGTCTAAGAATTTATATAAGACATTCTTTTTTCAAAATTTATACCTGTGTCCCTGTAATAGTCCAGCTTAGACGCCAGCTAGCAAACAAAGTCAAGGGCCCTTTAAAAATTTAAATTCATTTCGTTGTCTTGCGATAAATATTTACATTTAGATAAACCAAAAGTGAAAAAAAATTGAAAATGTTAAAGGTATTAAATCCTTTTTCTTACCTTTTTTATTTTGTGGGTAAATGGGGGAAATTGCCTTAAGCAAGCGGGAAATAAGAACTCAAGCTCAGTTGACTTTCCGCATCTTAATGTCTTGAATATTTAAAAAAGCTTTCATGAAAAGCCTTAAAATCCACAATAACGAAGGACGAAGATTAATATTTACCAAGAATTTCAACATTTTCCTTTTGTCGTTTTTACAAGAGATCCTTAGTAACTCATTTCCCTTTTAAGACGGGTTATAAGTGACTGGAATAAAAGATGAATTCCTAGAGCGAAAACAGCAGCAAACAGAAGTAATATCGTGTACAATAAATTGAAAAAGTATACAACGAGCCTTTTGATAGATTACATGCCTGGATCTTTAGACGAGTTTCATTTATGCACAGATGAAAGCTTCAGGACAAAAGGTTGTCCCTTGTCTTTAGCTCCTCTATCGCGCTTCTCCACATCTCAATGTCTATGTGCTCGTAGTGCTCTTCATTCTGTCCCTTTCCCTGCATATTATATTCAGGCCGTCTATTCCTGGAATGCAGATTCACATTTCACAGCAGAATCCTTTTGACATGAGTCGTCATTCCGTGCACCTTTGGTGATGAATTAAAAAAAACAGAAAAGGGCTGAGAGGGATACTCCTGTCGTCTAGTGTAGCACATTGTGAAGTGCTGTCATGTCGTATTGTTGAGCTAGTCACCGGGCTACCCTTCTGGTTAGCGATACTAGATCGCTCGTTGGCACATGTGTAAGCAGTATTCGGGGCGGTGAATACATCTCGTATATATATCCAACGTATTTGTTTAGAAAAAGGGGTATATGGTGTTTGCACAATAGATCCCCTCCGGCTGTACGAGTTGAGTACCAAAAGGGGGGCAACCGAGGAGTACTTTCAGGAATTCCAAGAATTTTATTAATCGACTAACTCATTTGTGTCTTGGCGTATAAAAATGTTGAACAAGAGCTAGGGGCCCTCTTCTGCTTGTCCTTTGTACTTAAAGCAGCAAGACTAGACCTTCTGCACCACCTTCCGAAAATTTTCTCTTTGAAAAGATGGAACGCTATGGCGGCCTATTAAAAGTGAAATGAAAAATTCATTAATTGCTTCCTGAAAGGATCTCATCCCTTGATTTAGGGGATGATTTAATCTTTTGTTCCGATTATTTTAGAGTTTTCACTTAAATTGCTGGAATTTATGAAATATTTGCTTCCACATTCAGGCGCTAGACTTTAGTATAAAGTTCAAAGTCTACTGACGGTGAAGTTAACTTCATGACTGATATTGGCCTATACAGATACAGCAATCTGCAGACTTTAAGCAAAGTGTAAATTATGGCAAATTTCCTTTTGTAAGGAGCGATGTTTTAAGGACAAAGACATTATGCTTTATGAAATCTTAAGTTTTTATGGATGCCAGAGAAGAATGCGAAATTCATTAAAGTTATATATTTGTTTTAGTTAAGGAATTTTTTTATTTATTTAAGTGTATGCTACCTGCCTACTCTTTTGTTTAGCAGTTTGGAATATCCAGTAGCACTTTAAAGTGAACTCTTCTATACTTTATAAACGCATCGTTAATGTTTAAAAAGCATCCTTAGACATCCGCTATTATTTGAATAAATCAAAAATCCAAATTTTTTATGTGCACGATTTCGAACAAAAAATAGAAATTGCAGATTCTGGAAGTAGTTTTAAAAATGTATCCAACTTCAAGGAGCGAAATAAATTCATCCTGCATTGACAAAGACTAGACAATCATAAAAAACGTATATTTCGTTTCTCATCTCATTTATAATTCACTTATCTCAAGCTCAGAACACATGAATCTTTAATATCCTCTTCCTTACTGCTGCAAATGCATCTCTGTTATCATTTTTTTTTCCTCAATTTTTTTGGGTACGTGTGCATAAGTTTGCCCGTCAACTTGAGGTAGGGTTGAAAATTTTGATACAGTATTCCTTGGCTGTTTCGAGTTTAAAACCATTGAAATACAACTCCGGAAAAATTGCAAGAACCACCACTTCGGATGGGAAAAGAGCGATGAATTGACGTTTCCTTGATGCTGCTACATCGGAATGCAATCAGAGGGTGAAATTTTGTTATTGGAAATTTATCTGACATGGAAATTGAGTTGAGGTTATTACTTTCCCAGTTATTGCGGTGAAATGGCAAACATTCAGATGAAAATTTAAATTTATATAGATATATTGAACATTTTCATCTTATAGCAGGAAAATGTCATCAATAATAAATTTGGATAGACGTATAAAATATTTTGCAAGTTTACTTTATTTGGAAAACAAAAGGGTAAATTTAATTTTAATTTAAAACACAAGTCACCATTTTATGGCATATTAGTGCACCCAAAATATATTATATTTTAAACATTGTTTGTCGGTGCAATTGAACTGCACACAGAGCTAGTATATTAATTCCTTACCAAATATTGCTTTTCTTGGTCAAAGTCATTTTAAAATTGTTAACTTTTTAGTAGCTTGAAATAGGTTGGATGAAATCATGGGCTTAGCCAGAATTTTTGTTTGGGGGGATTGTTATAAAATTCTGTGGAGAGATGGACAATACTTCTATTCTCTCCAAAACCAGGGAGACGATTATTAACAAAAAGCTTATGAGGTTCATGACAAACAGTACGGCTTCAGATCCAAACGATCCACCAAGGACCTTGTAGTGTGTTTGACAGCACACCTCAAAACCAAGATATGCACCGATTTGGTGAGTCTTCACAGGGTGTTCTGGATATTTCCAAGGCTTTTAATAGAATTTGGCACCTTGTTCTATTAGCTAAATGGCTCTGGTTTAGTTTCCTGCGGCACGATTTTAGGCTGGGGAAGGGGTGGGTTCGTTTGGGAGGGGTTATGCGAGCATTTGTGTGAAGTATCCAAGTGCGGAAATGTCCCGTTATTGCAGAAGAAATTAAAACATTTTTGCTTTAGTTTCCTGCGGCAAGGTAAATCTACAGTATAGTATGACCCACCTCCGATTTTTTTGAAATTTTTTTTATTAATGTATTTTGGGCTGTAGAATCCATTTTTCAAAAAATAAATTGTCGCTTACCGTTTTCGAGTAATGAATTTTTAAAGTTGGAAAATTCGGTTAGCTGAAAAGTGTTAACCGCCATATTGAAAACACTTATTTAAAAGGTGGGGGTGTCACTACCCAAAATCCAAAAAGGTAATCTTAAAAAGGGGGTAGGGGGGGCTGTAGCCCCTCAAAATGGGAAAATATAACCTTAAAACGTGGGGTATGGAAAAAAACCCTAAAAACGGGTAAAATGGAAAAATAAAACCTTAAAACGGGGGGTATGGGGGGCGGTAGCCACCCAAACGGGGGGATAGGGGCAGAGCCCCCATTCCATACAAGGAGTACTTAATTTTTCTATTGCACCTTTTGTTTCAGCAGAATATATAGGATAATTTGCAGTTTTAGTTCAAACATTAGTGGTAATTTCACGATTTTGGTGGATCCTTGCGCAGGTAGACCAATGCTAAGATTCAACTGAGGAGCTCCGAATTTTAGAAGATCCAAAAGGATATTCTGCAGTTTTACTTCGAACATTAGTGTTAATTTCACGATTTTGTTGAATCCTTGCGCAGGTAGACCAATGCTAAGATTCAACTGAGGAGCTCCTAATTTTAGAAGGGCTTGTAAGAGAATTTGCAGTTTTAGTTCCAACATTAGTGGTAATTTGACGATTTTGGTGGATCCTTGCGCATGTATCCCAATGCTAAGATTCGCCTGGGGAGTTCCTAATTTTAGAAGAATGTAAAGCGTGATTTATAGTTGTAAAAGTATAAAAAGCAAATAATAGTTTTTAATAGTTGGCTTATTAGGCATATTTTGTCGAAATTCATACTCCTTGTGCCCATTTTTTACGTTTTTACGCCAAAATTATATTATAACGGGACATTTACGCAATAACCGGACATTTCCGCAGTTGCCCACTTCAAGAGAATGTTGGCACAACCCCTCCCACCCAGCTTCACCCCTTCCCGAGCCACAAATCATGCCGCAGGAAACTAAACCAGAGCAAAAATTTATTTAATTTTTTTGCAATAACGGGACATTTCCGCACTTACACACTTCAAGGGGTTGTTCACCTACCCCCCCTCCCCCCTTATAAATTCCTTCCCCCCCACCAATCGTGCCGCAGGATACTAAATCTTTACCAGCTAAATCCCAAGCCATTCGTATTGACTCAGTTCTGAAGAATTAGATCGATTATTTTCTTTCCGGCTGTTCAATCAGGGTAGTATTAGATGGCGTAAAATCTCAGCCCCTCACCATCTCTGCCGATTTCCCTAGGGTTCAATTTTAACACTCATTCTTTTTCTAATCTTCATAAATGACCCCTCTGTCCCTTCCAACCAGCGTTGCCAGATTTTTTGTCGGGCAAAGCGGGATTTTGAAACTTTTTGACTAAAAAAGCGGGATTTTTCGTCGAAAGTGGGACATAATAAAAAACGTAAATAGTCAGTAGTTTTTTATTACTTATTCTTTTATTTGAGTTTCAAATTAAGTTTACAATGATGACAGAGCGCCATAGCAAATGTTTTTAATGAATATACCTTACGTTACTATACCAATACCAATAACTGTCTTGTTCTGTAAGGTAGTTAAGTCTTCAGAGAAATATAAATAAGTCATACATTACTTACGAATTACTCATTTATATTTCTCTGAAGATTTAACTTCTTTAAGGTTTCCTTTTCTACTTTAATATAGTTAAAAAAAAGTCTTCATCTCCAGATTGACGTGGATGAGTAATTCTTCTTTCATTACATTTACGGAGCATTAATTTCTGGCATCCGACCATTTTAAATTCATATGGGAAAAAATGCGTTCGGGAAAGCAATTTGAAGTTGGGACACTCAATTTGAAGGGAAACTATTTTAAACATATTCTTGGTATCATTTGGAAACTTTGTACCATTTCTGTACAGTTTCTTGTACCATTTCTGTACAGTGGTGTCTTTACAATTTCCCATTACTACGTCCAAGAATGATTTCAACAAGTTAAATCCTTCATATAAGTTATCTTCTGAAACATCGCCTGTCAAGTTTAATCAAGATTCAGGATTCTCAACCATTTCAAAATTTATTTCATTTTCAGGTTTATGAATTCCAGTTTAGCCAGCGGCGTATTTTAAGATTTGGCATAACTTTGGTCATACAAAAGAATAATCACTATTTATTAATAAATGCTGAGTTTTAAAACGTCAAATGTTCTTCGCTAATCCGCTAATCGAAAACAAAAGTTCTACACGGCGGTGACAAGAAATTTTCCAAGGCTCAAGTTTCCCAAAACCTACTGAGATACGTTATGATATTTCTGTACGTGGAAATGTTTTTTTCAATTCCTCGTGCTTAAGAAATAGCTTGAGTTTCCTTAATCCCTTTTTTAATGTGACGCCAAGAATTGTTTTAAAAGGACACATTCTTCTTGTAGATTTTCCGCAAGATCAAGGGTATAAATTTTGGATTTTTATAGGGTCAACTCCAAGTTCTCCATCAGGCATTGTATCCAATTTGCATAGTAGATACATAATACATAAAATCAGTGACCCGCTCTTCGACCCAGTGGACGTCGATTTATGGCTAATCATGCTAGACTCTATGTTCGAGATAGATCATACCCTAGTAGTCGCACTTGGAAGAAATACGAAACATTTGTACTCCATAATCAAGCAAACCCCAAATAACGACTCGTACAAACTCCTTCGACAAGCGGTACTAACCCATTACAAACATAGTGACATGAGGAGGATGTAAGAACTATTATCAGGACTATAATTGGGCGAACAAAAGCCAACAACGTTACACGCAGAAATGCGCCGATTGACGGACCAGAATGCAAATGAAACACTCATCACCAACCTTTGGTTAAAAGCATTGCCGGCATCAGTACGATAGGTAGTATCGGCACCAACGGCCGAACTAGATGAAAAGGCTGAGATCGCGGACCAAGTCTTAGAAGAACCGCCGGTACTCTGCAAACATATACCCTAAGCGACAGTCCACAAGTCAGACAGGGGAGCTCGAGGCGAAAATCGCTCAACTAAAGGCCCCCATACACGGTCAAATTGGATGTGCATCCAGATTTTCATCAAACCCATGTGCGCAACGAGTTTTGATCGGCCGACCGGCTCACAATCGATAGTTTTGGTTGTACATCCGCACTTGGATGTAGATCCAATTTGACTGTCTGTGGGGGCCTTAACTAAGCGCCTAGAGTCAATGGAGAGACCTCCAAGGGAAACGTTCCAGCCACAGACACATTATAGAAATCAGTCACAAAGCCACAGCCGCAGATACCACGCGCAGTGCTCAACAAGAAAGACAGATATAATGCATTGACCCTAGCTGACCATCGCGTATAGCAGACATTTTCTACAGTTACATTTTCAAGCTTAGCTACAGATATATTACAGTAATTTTGTGAATGATGGTGAAAAAAGACGTATATATTTTGCAGCAACCCCAAAAAGTCATTTCTCTCCCAATGTATTAAGGTGCTAATTTAATATTTATAGAGTAAAAAAGAATATTGTTTTTCAATTTTTGATAAAGAGTGCAAATTATAGGTGGCGCCAAAGTAGAGTCTTCGAAAAAATTGTTGTTCTACGGCCGACAGGTAATCTCCGGATTGGCTGGTCTAAAACAAATAAACCAAAAAGATTCTTAAAAAGGAAGGTCTTCCACAGGAGAATTTACCTCAACGAAAAATCGATAAAAACAAAAAACTGGGAAGGAAAGAAAAAAAAGTACAAAAATGGATCCTGTTTTTGACCGTTTTAACCTTGATAAAAATTTGTTTATAATTTTTTTTGGCAAATTGAGGTAAATTCTCCTAAAAAATATGTCAATTAATAAAACATAGCAAGATTTTTCAAAATCGGCCTACCCAATCCGGAGATTAACTGTCGGCCGCAGAACAACGGGTACTCTACTTTGGCGCCACCTATAATTTACACTCTTCATTAAAATTTGAAAAACAATATTCTTTTTTACTCTATAAATATTAAATTATCTTTTAAAGAAAACTGTATAATGATATCTAATAAATGAGCTGAGAAATTATTTTTTTAAAAAGTCACTCAAAACGCTCAGTAGTACCTTAAGCATTGATTATTAGGTCTGTTTATTAGTTGGTCCTAGAACGATCTAGATCATCCTAGAACAGAAAAATTCAGGTTTTGGCGTTCATTAGTTTTAAAAATTGTTATTTTTTGTTCGAAAGTGTTCTAGTTTGGTGTTGTTCCAAAATGTTCTAAGTTTTTCGAAATATGACAAGAGGGCTTTTTTGTAGGCAATAACGTTTCGTATTGACTGATAAAAAAAATTTCGAAAAACCAAGTTTTTGAGTGAATTTTTGGCCAAAAGGTGATATCTCCGGCGGCCATGTTTTTTTTTTGTGATTCCGAAATTGTTTTCTTAAAAAGTCCCAAGGAAGCTGTGGACCAATTTTCAGCCAAACCAGAAGTTAAAGTAGAAGGAACGTTGTATGTGAAATACTCAAGCTCTCCGAAAAACTAAAAGAACTGCCAGAAGCTGCGAAACAAGCATTCATATCCTCGAAAACATTAAAAAGTCGAAATATTGACAAAACTATATAAAACACGGTATACAGAAACAGTAATGTAAAAGAGACTGACAGCCTTGAATATCGTAGAAAAGGGTCGCCGAGTGACGTCAGCCCTAATGCAGAAACAACAACAACAATTTCGATTTTATATGGGAAGAGGTCGCCGAGTGAGGTCGCACAAAAACGATATTCAGCTTTTTACATCCTACCTTGTTTCTGTACACCGTGTATATAAAACACAGAAATATTACTAAAAAAATCCTTACTTTTTTTATGAAGTTCCTTTTAGTAAAATGTTCCAACTAGTGTCCAGATATTATTCACACTAGGAGACTAAAACTCTAATGCTTGATGATCCGGGACCCAACTTGGGTAGGCCCGATTAAGAATACCCGGCCCAACAAGGGTGGTGGTGGTGTTTGCAATGACGTTTTCTTCGCATTTAATCTGAGGCTTTCGGAACCTCTTCCAAATTATTGGCGATTGCAGAGTGTTCCTGCTAAAGACCATCGCCCAGATGGCCATTTCTTTTCAGTCTCAGCGCAGTTTTTAAAGAATATTGCTCTATTTCAGGAGGGGGTAGTACCAGGTTGAGCCGAGCTTCCAACGGCGAGGTGCGAAAACTAGGGTGATGGAATAATATTCCTTGAATATTGTTAATGAGTTAGTAGGCCTCTATCAATGCCACCGCAGTAAGGTGCTGTATGTTGTTGTGGCCCTTATGGTGGTTGCGTACATCCAAAACATAGCGTTTGGCTCTACACCCCACGTGGATACGAAGCTCTGTGGCATTTCGGTCAAAACCTAGAAAATTGTCGCTTTGTCGGTATTAACACTAAAGGCACAAACAGATGGGCGCGGCGTCGGGTGACGGAGGCGGCGACTGTGAAGTGAAAGGCGTTTAAAATACTCGGACCACCGTATGTGCTAATACAAAGGCAGGCGGCCCGTAGAAATTAAATGTATGGGGAATTCTCCCGCAGGTCACCGCCGCCACGCCAATCTGTTTGTGCCTTTAGTCTACTCTAGAGTAAGGCCGGGAGATCAATTTATTTGTTTAACACTGCACTTTCCAGCTTGAGTACCGTATTGTGGAAGTCTGGTTTAGTGAACTTACCTTCCGGTAAGGGTGCTGGGAGGAGCTGAACAAGAGGCGTCGAAGATAAATACCTCTTATTTCCCTTTAAACAATCTTCCTCGTTGAAAGATTTAACCTGGGAGTTATCAGAGCTCTGTATGAACGTTATGTTGACAGATAGGACTTAACCATGTGCGAAAGTTTCAAATGGTTATTATTTGATTTGGCGGTTAGCGGAGGTATATACTATGTATTAGCTGTAATAGGTAGCTTATCTCTCTCAAGCTCCAGGTACAAATCATTTTGAAGCTTTAAGTTAATTTGAATGTAAGAAGTATTATTATATAGCAGAATTCAAAAGTTACCACGTTCCACACCTATATGGAATAGCTTTTAATCGCGAAGATAAAGAACTGTAAAAAACATACCCGAAGGGTAGCACAATGGTTTAGTGAATCTTTAGTGTCAGCACAAAAGAAATGATTTTTTAATTCGAAATTGAAACTACCATTAATGATCTATCTATAATGTTTAGCATGAACGGGTATGCATGATATACCATATAAATGAAATAATATCAGCAATCATTCATTGGTATATCTGTTATATCGACTCTGTTCTCAATTCAATGTTCTACACAAGCAATACGTATCCAAAACCAATTTTAAATTTTAGTATATTATCCCCAATTTTTGATGTTTGATAGTACAATGCATCATTAATCAAGCTTTCATTCTAAAAAATATGACAATATAATTCCTAAACAAAATAGCGTATACCACATAAACATCCAAGATTTCCATTACACTATTATTCTATTTTTAATCTAAAGTCTGCGTTTCTTTATGACTGCACATAAAATGCTGCAGCTACTTTCAGCGTATCTTTAAAACCATAGATATTTTCACAATGTATCAAGGAACTCTGTGGTCTCCTACTGGGAGGACTTACATCATTCATCATTGAATCACTTGCTCTACTGGCGCTTTTCTACGTGCATCTGATACACAATGCACCTGTGCAGAGCTGGGAACATGTAAAGGCAGCTTTCTTTATCTTTTCAGTCAGTTGGTATGCACCGACAATATTTTGAGAAGATTTGTTAGGTACAAGTGAAAACAGAAATCGTTCTCAGAACATTCTTTAAGATGTTGAAAATACTTTTTTGTTAGCAAGATTTATTATACACTGCGCGAAAAAAATTTGACCTCAGGTAGAAAAATAGGACGCAGGTAAGGTGGGATGTCCTGACCGCATTGTAATTAATTTTGTAGAATTCCGGGTTGATTTTATGACATATTGACGACTTGGCTACCAACTTTTCCTACTCGTAATTGTTCTAAGAAATAAAGTGTTATTTGTAAAAAAGCCGCGACATAAGTTTGACCTCACCTTCAATTTTGTTAACTATTTTGAAAATTAAGCAACGGAAGGTAAGAAAAATAATAGAAACATTTAACTTTGTAGTTTTGTAGATTCGTAGTTTCGTAGTTCGATTGACATGAACGACTAGATTGAATATCTTTCGTAGTTCATTTTTTCCATTTTTCGTATTATTGCAAGTGTCAGTTTTGAATTGTCATATTTTGAAGTGGTTGTTTATTTGATAAAATGACCAGAAAAAGTGAAAAACAAAAATTATTGGTTTCGCTAGCCATCTTTTTAATTCACAGGAATTAAATTTAATTAAATAATTCAAAACAGCTGACAATTGTCAACATCAAGTACGACAATTTAAAATTACCAACCCGTTTTAGAAACTCTGCAGCTATAAAATATATCGAAATGAGCTACGAAAAACTTCGAAGTACGACAGGTACGACAAGTACGAAGAATTTACGAAGTGAAATGAATACCCTTAATAATTTTAGATTACATTATAAACTTCCTCAACTACTGTACAACTTTTGAATTAAATCTAGTGGAATTTCATCCCACGCTGTCCTTGTTGCAGTCTTAAGTTCTGTGATGGTTCCATATTGTTGTGCAGAGCGGGAGATTGTCCTCGTGAGTTATCCCCATAGGTTCTCTATAATGTTGAGGTCTGGAGACACCTATGGCCACTCCAGTTCCACCACAATTGGACATGGTCAACCTACTTAGTCGCGTCAGCTTATTGGGGATGCCGAATTCTCTCATGGCTTTGAATTGAGTTTTGAGCTTCTATGCATTTTTCCATAGCCTGCCTCAAGGTAAAAATGTGAACAGTTATTGATTTGTCTGGGCAAAACCACACTGGTATTGGCCTATGATGTTTTTAGCGTATGGGCCATCCTGTTTTGTAGAATAGCGGAGAATGTCTTATACGCGGTACTCAACAACGTTATACCGCGATATTCAGGGCACGCTGTGATATCCCCTTTCTTGTCTACCGGGCAGAGGATGCCTTTTCTCCAGTCTTCTGGCATCACTTCCTGCTCCCATACTTGCACAATTATATCATTAATCGCTTGGTGTAGTGTAAGCCTTCTATATTTAACCAGCTCCGCGGGGATGACGTCTGCACCCGAGGCCTTGTTCTTTTTGAGCCGGGTGATGGCTGCCATAACTACAATCTTGGTGGTGGCAGGATAGGGTTACCATCACATATTGTTCGAGCCTCCAAATCTTCAGTCAGCTCGCCTTTTTAAAATTCATGAAAGTGCTCTTCCCATTGCTCCAAAATCCATTTAGGATCGATAATCAGATTCCCCACTTTGTCCTTGCAGTGTGTGCAATGTGGTGTGAGTTGCGTCATACCCCGGACTCTTCGGTAGAACTCTCGCGCCTGGTACGGCCGTCGCTCTCTGTACTGTTCTAATTCACAACCGAGATTTTTTTCCCAGGCTTCCTTTTTTGAGTTCTCTTTTCTGAGTTCTTTGTATTTATGTTCGCGTGCCCGTAATGTCTGAGGCTGCTGCATTCCTCGGTAAGCAACATTCTTACGTTCAGTTGCCATCATCCATTCATTATCGAACCAGTCGTTCCGATCTCTACGACTTCTGCCTAAGATGGAGTCAGCAGTACTAATGGGCAAATTCACACGTTGCCATAAGTGTGGCGAGTAAAACCGGTTTTATTCAACTCCTAGCAACTCACACGGGGCGTAAATTATGGATAGTAAATTTGAATGCTATACAGGAACATTTAAATGTATTGCAGATGAAATTTACTTGTTAGAGAAAAACAGAGCTAAAGAATGCAAGAGATAGAAGTAACTTTTTATATGTGTGCTAGTCTTCACGCGTTTGGTTTTGCGTGAAAAATGTTTCGTTAAGTTCTTCCGCTCCCTTCCCTCTCTCATCTATAAAACCGGTTTTAGGCGCCATGAATATGCATTGTGTGAATAGGCCCAATGACAGTATTTTTAACGGCCGGCATCTCTTTGAGGACTTACTCTTTGCTCAACGAACGCGTATTCTTTCTAACGCATGACCATTGCTATTTCTGGCCATTTCATTCCGAATGGCAGCTGTGTTGATTCGAGCCTGATCAGCGGAACAAAGATTTTCAGCGTGGTAATACGCTCTCGGAGCACCATACCAATAAGATAGTGATACGAGTCGAAGTTGGCACCTAGGTACTTCGTCTTCGTATCGTCATCAGGCCCAAAAGGTGGCGGCGGTATATTAACACATGGTCTATTTGGTTGCGAGTGACTCCATCAGGAGATATCCAGGTGGCTTTATGCCTATATTTACGCGCAAATCCAGTACTTGCAACGACCAAGCTCTTACTTGCTGCCATCTCTATAACTCGTTGTCCATTGTCATTAGCGTTTTCATGCAAGCTGTGGGTGCTAACATATTGCCTGTATACGAGCTCCAGGCCTACCTTAGAGTTCAAATCTCCCAAGATGATTTTTACATCATAGCTGGGGCAGGCATTTAGTTCCCCTTCAACTACTTGGAAGAATACTTCTTTTTCATCGTCCGGGGACTCTTCTGTAGGTGCTTAAATGTTTATGAGACTGATGTTCTTAAATTTTCCTCGCACACGAATGGTGTATAACCTTTTGTTTATTGCTTTAAAGCCGATAATGGTAGGCTTCATTCTTTTACTGACTAAAAAACCAACGTCGAGCACATGGTGTTTTGTATGACAGCTGTAATATACGTCATCATAGGCGTACCCGGGGGTGTTTTGGGGGTTCAACCCGCCCCCCCCCCCCCCCCCCCAAATAGAGGAAAGAGCATTTTGATCGCACATGTTACTGACATGAAAGGGAGAGTTTTGGCTATTCTTGTTGTTACATACATATATGTACATATATGTTTAAAGAAGCAAATAGACTGCCGCTAGGGTAAAAGCCGGATAGTTGCCTCAGTGGGATACATGCCCCGGTTTTGATTACACTATGTTAGGGATGTTGGTAGCGTTAGCGCTTTAGTATAATTAGAAGTGCCCCTTCCGCAAACCCAGTGTCATTTAAGCCGTCGGAGTAGGCGCACGCGTTTTGTCCCTGTGAGCAAAAATCTTCCGCGGCTAAACTTTGACGGGCGTCGAAATTATATTGCTAAATAATTTCTATTGAATTATTTTATTACTGATTGTGGCTTCAGCCAATATTTTGTTTCTTTGCATGCATTATAGCTTAAATAACACTGTCTTATTACGTTGTATTGTTGAATAGGTTTTATTTACTTCGTAAATAAAAAGGGTAAATATCCGTATCAAAAAGGATAGTCGCCCTATTTACTTTTGCGGATAGTCGCTCTAGGGGCAACTATTCCCAACAAGCAAAGAGCAAAGTTGTAGAGCATAAAATTCCCTACAAATTTTGTCTTCCGAATAGTTTAGCGCCTTTTTCAGATTCTGTTGATAAATCAAAGCGTCCAAAGAAAAGCCGTTGAAAAACTGCAAGTATTGATCTCATTTAATTTTTCATATAAATGATAATTTTAGCTCAAAATCTAAAAAAAGGAGCAAAATGGCCGCTAGCGGCGAAACTATGCGGTATTCGAAAAAACAGTGAAGACAAAATTTGTAGAAAATTTTATGCTCTACAACTTTGTTCTTTTGATATTTTCACCAAAAGGCATAGTTTCTCCTCAAAATAGAGATATTTAATATTTTACTAATAATAACTTACCTAACTTAAACTATGGATACTATTTTTGTTGAATTTTTATAGTTTAAAACATTAAAAAGTAATATTATTTTATAATTTTGATATTTTAATAAAGGATTTCAGACTGAATTACTTAAATTGATATAAATTTGTTTCTATCTAAAAAAATCATAGTGAGGCGTCTATCCCCGTACGAAGCAAGTATCCCCCGAAGCATTTTTAACTTTAGGCTACTATCCGCTACAGTAGGCAACTATCCCTTTTTTAAGCGGTCAAATAAAACAGGATTTACTCAAAAACAATATTAATTATCTTTACAAAAATAGGATACTATAAAAGAACAAAGACCTATGTTTTGATATACATGTTGCATTATTGTTAGTAGGTACATATTTTTTAATAATAGGACTTTTTTGAAAACTGGGGCAACTATCCGGCTTTTACCCTATGTGGTTAGCCAGGGATACGACGGGGCAGCTGCAAATAGGTTTATACCTTTCAACTAACCCCCAAAAACAGTTCTGCCAATGTGTGAAACTCTGTGGGTGCATAAACATGATGCAGTAATTCGCTTCTAAGAAATTTACGTTGCTATTGTGCAAGCCTTGCAAGAGTTAGAAGGAAACAGCTACATTTACCAAGTTTATAGCAGCAAAATTAAATCGATTTAACTCAAGGTTATGCCAAAATTTCAAATTAGCGAATAAACGGGTATTTAATACGAAACGGAATTAAGTTCGATTGATGTACACATAACACATCCATTACAAACGCACCGGAGAAACAACAAGAACTGTCACCTTGCAGTAGGTACCGCCCGCACCTACGAAGATTCGCACAAATACATTCTTATAACTTTGGCTTAAGCAGAAAAATTTCGCTTTAAGCCATAATCCGAATTACCCCGTTTATACGACAAAAAATTTTGTATGATCCATAATTCGAATTATTTTTGGAGTAGCTATAAACTAGGTAATTGATACAGCGCAGAAGGCATTTCAAATTTTGAGTACTAAGCTCCAGCAACTTCATAATAGCATTGCTTTTCTTAGAGAAAATCTCAATCAAATAGAGGTATACCATAGTCCTTTGCAAACAACTTCAGGCAGACAACTGTGACTTTGTAAAGCGTTTAGTTACATTGATGTTGTATTAGCTACGGCCGATCACGAGCTCAAAAGTGCTTTCGAAGCAGCTGCTGATGCTTTGATACAAGATGAAGGTCTCATACAAATGCCTAGCGATGCAAGAAGACATGTGAATGGCATGAATGATCCAGCCCCCGATGTTTAAAGCCATTACAAAATCAACTGTTTTATCGCATTTGTAGATCATGTAGTAAGCCATCCGATTTATCGTTTTCCAATCGGAAAAACTGCAACTTTTTCCCCAAAACTTGTGCTTCACAGAGATTGACGAGTGTGTTGCAGCAATGTCTACAGAAACGAATGCAGCAATATTGTCAAACCTGAGTTTAAAATCTGGCAAGAAGAGCGGCACACTGCACTAAAAGTGCTGTGGAAGCACTGGACCGCTGTGACGCGGGCTTATACCCTAATAGTCTAGTCAAAATAGATATTTGATTGATAGATAATTGGAAAGTTGCTTAAAATTGGTACCCACCTTAAAATTATCATTATACATAAAATGTCAAAATGTCAGTTTTTTGCAAATCTCTCTTAAACCGTAAGTCTTATCATAACATACTATTCACAAAGTTTGTAGATTAAGAGACTCATTCGTGATTTGCAAAGGTCATCAGACGTTCAATAAATCCTTTGTTGGCCTACGCGGCTAATATTTTCAGGGGTGATTCCTGGATGTGTTTGGAGAAATAAATTGTTCTAGGCAGGGGGCTATCCGCACTATCCACTAAAATACAGGGTGTTTACAAAAAAGGAAAGGTATCTTTTTAAAATTTACTTAAACTTCAATTACTCCTAGACTGATTATTGTAAGGCAACAAAATTAGACTCATCTTTTAGGTAAATGTGTAATCTTTAATTTGATATAAAGATCAAAAACTTGAGTGACTCCGTTTGAAAGATACTATGTAAGTTTGGCGTCATTCCAAATTCAAAATGGCGGCCAACACAAAATGGCGGTTTACCGTTTTCTTTACAATGTTGGCCTTTCAGTACAGGAAATTTTGGAACACGGGGGAAACATTTATATCTAGCAATGTACAATGCACCACTTTCATTCAGAAAGCCAAATGTCCCCGACCAAATTAAGCTCAGTGACATTCAGTTAGTAGAAATGTTCCGGTACAGAATGTACTTAACGGCAGTTGCCAGCAAGAAAAAGTTGCATATCGGAGAAATCATTCCTACGGTAGATGTCCTCACTCAACATCTTAAACGGGTTTATTTACAAGTACAAAATTGGTTGTTTGGAGAATAGCATCACCTAGATCCAACAGATTGGATCCTCGCCTAATTAGCCTTACTTAAGGTCCACTACAAAATTCACATCGACTCGGAGAAAGTGGTTATTGAATTTACAAAACAAAAAAAATAGAAGAATTCTTCTGTAAAAAATTTTTTAGTCTCAAAAAAGATATAATAAAAATGCATTTTTGCTGTCTATGGAGGTTTTTTTTAAAATTCTGGGCCGACCGACACCCCCGAAAAAAAATCCTGGGGACGCCTACGTACGTCATACTCAGGTTTTTGCAAAACACCATTCCGCACCACATCCATCTAGCATCTCCTGACTGGCGGTAATGTCAGCTTAACACTTTGCCAGGGTATCGGCTAGATGTTGTGTAGCTCGAGTTCTGTACAGAGTTCGAACATTTCATGAAAAAATTCGTAAATCGTTTGCCTTTTTCGGCGTCGTTGTTTTTTCTGTCGATGGCCTATAACATATTTTTGTAATATTTTGGATACAGCTGATATTGCATCCCACATTGTTTGGTAAAATCAAATGTCATCCAACATATCTCGGCTTTCTTTTCTGGAGTCAATTGGACAAGGATTAATTTTTCCACATATAAGACTACGCAAACTATCTGGAATACAAAAGAATTGACAATTATGCCGGGTTTTCACTAGTCGAATTAGTGGTAGAGTAACTGGCCTACTTTTAAGCGGTAGAGTAACTTTACCACGGTGCTATCCCACTATACTCTACTATAACCGAGTTTTCATTAGGTGAGTTCACAGGATAATAAGTACTCGACCAGTATACTCTACCACTAATTCTACTAGTGAAAACCCGGCATTAGAGAAACATTGGCCGAAATTGATCGAAATATAGACAGATCGGGCGGTAAGCGCAAAAAACAGTGTTACATATGTCCAGCAAAAAGAAATAGGCAGCAGCGGCAAATAAGTGACTTTTGAAAAAATAACATATGCAACGATCATAGCTCAGGTAATTACAAAATAAAAGTAATCAAATAATCTCTTTAGTTTTCTTATGTTATGCACGTAAACAGGAGTTTTTTATTTATTTTATCTCTTAGAGGGCTGAATATACGAATTTTTTTTGTTACTTTATTTTATTATTACTTTTACTTTTTGTTTAATTAGTATCCTAAACTGACAAAAGAAATAATATATAATTTATCTTATTACCTAATTTGCAAATAATAATATTTTTCCATATGTGTCCATTGGACACACTCTGCCAGGTTAAGTTACTAAAATTGCTTACCAGGTTAAGGGTTAAAATTACTGCCCGCGTTTTATTGTGTTTTTATGGATCTCCTGTACATAGGTCGGGTTCGTATTTTAGTTACATATGTAATGTTTTTTATGATCGAAGGATAGGATCAAAATTACAGCATTTCACGAAAATATTCTATATGGTAAAACCAAACATTCCAATGGATAATCAGGGATGGATTGCTGCACCCCATTAATTGATTAGTAAATCCAATTGGGTACTGTTACACCTATCTTTACGGTTGCACGAATAGTAATTAAAATTCTGTTATCTAACGGGAATCGAAACATGCATATACAGCACATTAATTTAATAAATATACAAAAGTTACACTGACCCTCATTATATCTGTGGATATTTATTAAAAATTATGGAAATATTACGCATTCCAGCTACAGTATAAACCAGGGGTAAGCCATTATTATCGAAACCAATCCTAGAATTTTCTAATTTTCAAAGTCATAAATCAAAAGGACAAAACCACTTTGCCCTGACAATACCCCAGTTGATGACTATAAAAATGCAACCACAGGTTTAATCTCACCCCGAGGACCTGTGTAAACACATGTAATTAACGGACGTTAAGATAGCAATCAGCTTGGCCATAACGGAATGGCCTTTAAAAAGGGCTAAGCTACGACTGTATACATCAGGAAATAAAGGCACAGAAAGTACCCCTTTTTCCAGTAAGTCGTCCGTAAGCACTATTTGCTGGCATGCAAACATTACGGCAGCTCACGCCGAAGGTAATTAAGGGAAATCGCTGTTATCTCTATCAACTGTCAGTCACCGAGAGCGCAACTATGTTTGAAAAATGGTAGTTAATTATTATGTGCTCGTTCGTTGCTGATTTCAATTTCACTGATTTACATGGATTCGCCGAATTTTTTCCGGAACCTAAAATGTTCTAATTAAAGCCCGAGCACTTTTCTCTCTTTCCCTGTACGATGGCGATGGTAGCATATAAAAAAAATCTCAATTCCACCTGGAGATAAAACGAGGCGAGTTCTTGTTCTTATCTTTAGTGCCCTTCTGGGAAATTGGATTTCAATGAATTTATTCTCCTCCAGTTATAGCAAGAGCGCCCTAAGTAGAGAATTACCGGCGTTTTCATTTCTTCCTTGCCTAAAGGAGTTCCTGCCGTTCTTGCTAACATTCGGTATTGATTGTTTCTTAAGGTGGCAGAAATGTAGGTCTTAAGCACATCCAAGAGCTCTTTGGTACTGGCGGCATACCTCTGTATACACGCAGCCAGGTGCTGCGTTATACACAAACTCTCATATTTAAGAATCACTTTAGGGAAATGGCATGATTCTCTAAAATATTTTACGATTTATGACATTGGACCCTTCTTATATTGGTTGATAAAGGATCTCCGGGGAATTTGCCAATTTTCGTAAAAACAAGGTCGTTTGGTCGGCAATTTACTGAGACAAAATCGATATTGATAAATAAATTTTGGCTCATTTAAGAGTCGAGCCATTTTGGGGCAAATTGTAATTTAATAGGCAGACCGGTGTTTTGGCTATCTCTCTCTCTTTTTACAACAAATTTGTTTATAGCTAAATTATTAGGTGTGAATGTCCTCAAGTTGAATTTTATCGGGAAAATATTGAGACCGCTGTTTTTGGAGGGGAGAATTTAATAGTTGGTGTTTTACCGTGCTTGATTTCAAAATAAATAGGCGATACTTAGCTCTATATTACAAAAAAAAGATTTTCAAAGAAATATTCGATTTACAAATGTTTTTGTAGAAGTTATATTAAGCAGCGTATTTAAAAATGGGATTAATCGGCGATAGGGACTGGTAGTCCGAACGATCAACGATAATAATAATCAAATATAATAAAAACTGGAATTTTCATAGATAAGCCAAAAATAAAAAAATATACATAGAGAGATCGACGAGGAGCAAGAAATTGAAATATACGAGGAAATGTGAATAACAGCAAAAAAGATTTATAGGACGACAACTAACAGGCAATTCCTAACGACTGCATTCGGAGAGCAGAAGAAAATTTCGCATAACACAAAGAACCGGGAAGTATACAAGGAAGTAAACTTCTTTAACAAAAGGCTTTAAACTCTCCTCCGATATAAGCAAAAGGTGGCACTATAGTCATAGGCAGCGAAGACTTAAAGAAAAGGTGGCAGGAATTTTTTAGTGCGCTGCTAAACCCAAACGAAAGTACCAAGGGCTTATCAGAACTCCGTCTACAACATAAATGATGGTACCAGAGAAACAGCCTACCAACCCTGGAAGAAGTACAAAGTGCCATACGATCCTTAAAAACAACAAATCTAAAGGAATTGATAACATCCCGGCACAGTTGATCAAGCAAGGAGACGAATCACTGTCAGCGGCTACACAAGGACTACTATACTGCATATGGAGGAACGAAAAAAATCCTGAAGATTATCTGCCCATAAGAAAGAAGGCGCTAAATTCGACCGTGCAAATTTCGACCGGGCAAACTGTTTTAAGAACATAAAAACTAATTACAAAAATAATTTAACTCAGACTGTAACCCTATGCGGAAGCATTAATTAGTGAATACTAAGCTGGATTTAGAAGAAATCGATCATCAATGGACAGACTATTTTCAGTAAGGCAGGCCCTCCGAAAATTCTGGGAATACAATATTGACATGTATCAACTTTTCATCGAGTTCAAGTAAACATACGACAGCATCGATAGGCAAAAATAAATGCGAGAATGCTAAAGCTAAACATCCCCCAGGATGAAAAAAAAATGCCAGGTACAAGATACAAATATAGAAGAACTTATGGAGTCCATCCTAGTCAAGCAGGTCGAAGGTTGGAAGGCGATGTTAAGGCTGATGGTGCAAAAATCGCCAACACAAGAACATGGAGGCAAGCTACGGAGTAGAGAGACGTCTGGGGGAAGAAGTATGGAGGCCATGGGGCGAATTGGGCTGCAGCGCCATCGAAGAAGAAGAAGATCATTGCTACTACACTGAGAAAAAGGAGATGTCCATTCAAACCATTCTCGCTTAACCCAACTCCGCTACGTAATTGGATACGGCGAAACCCGCATAGGGGTTAACTTAACTACCTGGCGTAGTTGACAAGGCAATGGTGTCAATTCCGCAAGGAATTGGGAGAGATCCGCAGGAATTCGTTAAATAACATAAGCCCGTTGATTTTATGTTATACGTAATTACATGAAATGAAATAGATGATTAAGAGACGTCACTGAGCATTTGATTTGATTTTTTTTATATTTTAATCAGTTTTGAAAATATTTCTTGCAAATATAAAAAGGTTTGAAAAGAAGTTAAAAATGTTTGAGTCGATACAATTTGCTGACCATCAAAAAATATATCTCGATAGATTCTATTTCGCACGAGATTCGATGAATCGAAATTTACTATTACTACAATCAATAAAAGCATTTTTTTAATAGATTTATGTAAATGATAAATTTTTTAGGAAAATAAATAATATGTAGAAGACAATATTTTATTTATAACATTTTTTTTTTATTTCTGAACTTAAATTATTAGAAATATTATAAATTAATTAAAATACATAAGATTTATAAAATGCGAAAAACATCCTTATTAATACGCTGTACCTAATAATTAAATAACCATTTAAATTTTCTTATTTATGTTAAACTCTCCTATAAAAAATTATTTACAGAAATATATAAGTTATATAAGTTATGTTAAAATATGTCAATCGTTAAGTTGTTTGACCCAAGCTTTCCTGATAGTGAATTTTGTCCTTTATTATTAGCACTAGTAGATTTTCTTGAACGGAGATCAACTTTGATGGTGGATTTTCATCTAAATCTTCATCACTTACTTTTATTGTCCTTTAAAAAAAATCTATGTTTAAAATATAATTATTAATAGTATTTTCAAAAAAAAAATATCTACCTTTAAACGAATTAATAAGTCCTTCGAAATCTTATTTAATTAAATATAATTTGATTTCCTCATCAGCCATGATAAATGTAAAAATTTTTGTACGCAAGTAAAAAAATAGTTTCCACAAATTCTATACACAGGCAGACACATCAATCGTCCTGCTTCACAACAACAATCCACTCTGTCATTGATTTCACTGTTTAATTTTTCCTTTCACTGAAATTGCACTCGAATTTGCGTCTACATGATCTTTGCACGGGATCAACTAACATTTTGAAACAGAAAGTTGGACACATACACTGTTGCTTGCATTAGGGCATAGAGTAAATATACATAAATATACACGTGTATATTTACTCTATGCTACAGGTAATAAGCCGGCGACAGGGCATTCCCAATAATAAAGAAAGGGACAAGTTTTTATGACCAATTGTTTCTTTTAGTTAGATAGAGTCAAAATTTCTTAAACGGCCACTAAAAATCGACTATTAGATTTTAATATATCTATTAACTTATTTTGATAGCTTTATAGGTTAAAAGTAATACCCTAAAACGGTTTTTGAAAATTTGAATTTTTCAAAAATTTATGAGCGATTGAAAATTTCGAGTACTTTTTTTTTAAATTACAATATATCAGCGAATAATTACTGAATTTCAATGAAAATTCGATTGTATGTTAAGGAATAGTAGAGGAATAAAGCAAAAAATAATATATATATATTAAAATCTAATAGTCGATTTTTACTGGCCCGCTTAAGAAATTTTGACTCATAGTATGCATAAATTATTGAGGCAGCTATAGACTAAATAATACATTTTATTAATTGATAAAAGAAACTTTTTTTCCTCAAACGAACAAGCAATAAGTTCAACTGGGTAAAGTTTTCAATGGGAACTCCGCCGCGGAATTGAATTAAAAAAGCCCATTATTTTGCTTTAGCATACTTAATATTGGTGTAAAGCGTTATTCATTTGATGAAATTGAATTTTCTCCAATTCCTTGGCGGACTTGGTTCAATTTTTGTTTTTTTCTCAGTGTAGTACACATGTTATGCGTTTAGGTGTCAGCAGTTTAACTAGTCTCCCAGAAGGAACGCATGTCGATGTTAGCAATGAACTTTACAAAGGAAGCACAACAAACAGTTGACATTTATTTAGTCATCAATAAAATTGAGAATACTCAGAACTTGCCCCAACCCGGTCCTTTTATATGCGGATGCGCAACATGAAAAATAACCAAGGCTGGCTCAAAAATGATGAAGGTGTGGATTGGAATGGGTGGTTCGTGAGTTTATGGCACGTTTGTTCGTTCGAATTGTTCGTCCGCTGTACGCTCGTGTAGAACCACCCAATGACGGTGATACCACAAAACAAATTCAGATGGCTTGCTCGAGACCCTATACTCCTACAATGAATCAGGTTAATTATAGCTGCGTCTTTTTACGCCGTCATCCCACTCAGTTCATTAAAGTTAACGTTAAACCAACGAACAACTTGATCAAAAAAAGATTTGGATCAAAATCTGTGATACGAAAATAGCTTGTGTAACAACAATAACCAACACAAATCTCATTGGAAAATCCAGTGCTTTTATAATTTTGTGGGTTGCTACTTCTGTTTTCTTTAGTTTTGTGTGTTGGTAGTTCTGCAAAATTTCATTTTATTTGCAAAAATTATTGAAAGTTGCTTGTTGTTAATTTTGGAAGTCAATTAAGCATTTTTATAAATTGTTTTTAAAGCAGAAATATTTTTAATAAGTTTTAGAGATTGATATAAGGCCTGCCACGCACTAGCAACTTGTTTGATCGGCGATTAAATAGTTTAATCAATGAAAAATTTACTCGCCGTTAAAATAGAACGTGTAGGATTTTTTATTTGTCGCAACTTAAAAATCGCCGGTGTGCGGACTTACGTTTACTAAAGTGCGTTCTATTTTTGTGATTAAAAAGTTGCTTCAAATTAGTTGCTTGTGCGGGGCCAGCCTAAATTGCTACAGATCTCATCAAAAATCAGACACACAACTTTACAAAACTAAATTTCTTCCATGATCCAACTCGGTTCTTTTATGCTCGGCTAATCTGATCTGGATCACGGTGTAAAAAGAACGCAAACGCAGGTTATGATCAATGAATTGTTGTGAATGGAATTTGCATATATATATTTTGAATATTTCAGCTACGTTAATGGTGAATTTTAGTTTACTCAGGATTTTATTCTAAAGTAACTTTACCTGAATTTTTTGATCACAACTACTATCGGTTTAAAAGATGTAATTGCCTTAGCGAAATTTTCAAGACTACCTAGAATCTAAAAAAAATTGATTTATACCTTAAGTTTAGTTTCGTTTTTCTTCTCATTGTAATTTTAATAACATAATTCTTCTTTCCTTATTGTTACAGGTAAGATTCGTAACTAAATAGAATTTTTGTTTTCGTCAATGTAAGTAATCAAACATGATGACGGCTTATTTTAGGTGAGTTTGATGTCTTAAAAATACAATGAAGAACTTAATTATTTTTTTATCCAGGGGAATGTTATTACTAGGGGAATGTAATGTTGTTCCAAGCAGCCCTGTCACGTTTACCTGCGTAACACCGCTTCTTACACTGATAAAAATAGCGTTTTTTAGCATATAGGCAATCGTCATGCCGGTGACGTGACGTTCCGTTCAACGTAAAAAAACTGCCACTTCACTTTGAATAGATTTAGCTCCAATTTTTATTTACGACAGGGGAATATTTTCAAAACTTTAGAACAACATTAAGAAACGATTTTTTTCTAACTTAGATACAACGTGATTGCAATTTAAGCATTATTAGCGTAAATAAGTTATTCTAGTTTTTATCATGGCTATGTTAATACCCTAACTGTAATAACACTGCACAACAAAAAAAAATTTTTTAAATGTTTCTTTGACTTAATGAATCAATTCTCACTAATTTTGGGTTGATAAAAACGAATATGACAAAGAAAATTTTTTATTAGCTCTAGTTTCTATGATATACAAATAGATGAAAATTGTTCATTTTTAACGATTAAGAGAAATCGGTAAATATTAATAAATAAGCTAAAACAACATTAACAGTGGTAATCGTTCCTTTTTTATTGATAGTTACATCCTAAATTGATGAAAGAACACTTGAGAATAAATTGGTGGCTTAATGAGATCGCTCTCTTTTGGCTTTCCTCTTGTATGTGAGTTCTGGAGCATCCCTACACACAAACCAGCAGTAATCCGCAAGCATTGCTTCATTCTAGCGGCCCTGATATCTCCGTTCCATGACAGAAATATCCGGATGGAATCTTTCTCCGTGCTCGTCACTGACAGCTCCACAACTAGGTGGGAAAAAATCGAGATGCGCGTGGAGAAAATGGATTTTTAGGGACATGTTGCATCCGAATTGATGGTATTTTTGTAGAAGTACTGTCACCAGCTGAGTGTAGTTATCATCTCTTTTGTTCCCTAAAAATCCATGAATAACTCCCTTGAGAGCTTCCCAAACTTCCTTTTCTTTCCCTTCCAAAACTAGGTCAAATGCAGGGTCCTTTATGAGTTGACGTATTTGTGGCCCAACGAAGATGCCTTCCTTGATTTTTGCATCACTTAACCTAGGAAATTTTTCTCTTAAGTATTTAAAAGCCTGACCTTCTCGGTTCATGCCTTTCACAAAATTCTTCATTAAACCCAGCTTGATATGTAGGGGTGGAAGAAGAACATCTTTTGGATCCACGAGAGGCTCGGCAACGACATTTTTCTCACTAGAGTTAAGATTTCTTTCAGGCCAATCTGCTTGAATATAATGTGATTTCCTATCCCTACTGTCCCACATACACAAAAACAACAGTATTTAGTGTACCCTAATTGCATTCCTAAGAGTACTGCAATGACTTTTAGATCGCCACAGATTTTCCACTTATGTTCAGCATATTTGATTGAGTCGAGGAGGGATGTCATGTTTGCATAAGTCTCCTTCATGTGAACTGCATGACCAACAGGAATAGAAGGAAGACGGTTGCCGTTGTGAAGTAATACAGCTTTCAAACTAAGCTTGGAGGAATCTATGAATAATCTCCATTCAGTTGGATCATGCTTCAAATTCAAACTTTTCATCAAACCTTCAATGTCACAGCAAAAAACAAGATTGTTTTTCTTCTCAAAAAAAGGAAGCAGATCCCGTTGACGCTGTCTGTACATGGAGACCCTGACATCATGTTGAAGAAGATTCCATTGCTTTAACCTTGATCCTAGAAGTTGCGCCTTCTCCTGTGACAAGTCAAGGTCTCGAATGAGATCACTCAGCTCCGATTGGCTCAATCTGTGTGGTTGATCATCTTTTCCTTCAAAATCAGAGTCATGGGATGTTGAAGGCTTGTTGGGTTCTTTTTCTTCAACACTGTCTTCATTTTCTACTTCCAACTCATAATTTTGTGGTGGAGTAGGAACTGGTAAACTGTCTGAATGTGGAATAGGTCGAGTAACAGATGGAAGATTCGGGTATTGAACTGTTCCTCTTTTTTTCATTGACATTCCTGTCTTTATAGGCGGAGTCAAGCAAAAATAGCAGTCTGTTTTATGGTTTGTAGGCTCCCGCCAAAACCATAGGGACAGCAAAAGCCATTGCTCGTTTTTTATTTTTCAGCCATTCGCGTAATATGACTGAACATGAGTTGCGACATATATGTGGAGCCCATGGCTTATCCTGGTTCCCTACCTTCACACCAAAATAATGCTGGTAGGCAGTCTTCACAATAGGCGTTAAACTGCGTTTCTGTGACGAAAAGGTTATTTCACCACAAATGTAACAAAAATTTTTCACTAAATTTACACATTTCCGTGGCATGTTGATATAACAAATTTTGCTTTTTAAAAACACTCCAAAATAAGAAATTCCGCCACAATTACAACAGAAATGATATTAAATTCACTGTCACAGCAATAGTGTTTACGTTTATAACTTACCCACAGCTAGATTACTCTTCCGATCAAATAAAACAACACAAAATAAAAAAATTCTCTTCTGAAAAAAAAAATAAAATTCAAAGAAAGCAATTTCCTTGGAAAAATGTTGAAAGTGGCGCAAGTAGAATATTATTATAGATTTTGACCGTTGGCAGTGGTGGAAGTACATAAGAATCAGCTATTTTCGAGTCCGAAACATTTTCATTGTTGTGCAGTGTAATTATCGTTGTAAGGTTAATAGACCAGTGCAAATAATTTTTGGAAACAAAAAAATTATTAACAGCATGAAAAATGTTGGAAAGTGAAGGAAATATAGCGAGCCAACCAGAAAAATAAATTCAAGTCGATCTGAGTTACGAGGGTGAAATAGGGGTAACTTTAAGGGGCGAAAGAGGTTTTTCGCGATTGTCAGCGAAACTAGACCTGCTATCAAAAAAAGTTAAATATAGGAGTTGTAGGTAATAAAAAGATCTACAAATTTTGTACAAACCATTTTTTCACATAACTTCAAATTTCCGAGAAAAGTCGAAAAAACTAGTCATTTTGTTTTTGATGTTAATCTCCATTAAAAAAAATTTTTTTTCACGAAATTTTATGGAAACTTACCTTTTTATGTCCCAAACATGCTGTAATTTTTTTGAATTAAAATATTTATTTTTTCGTTTTATTTTGAATTTAAACCTAAAAAGAGATCTCATTTTCAGCCGAAAATGCCCATGTTCTAAAAACATTTTTTTCAAAAAATCTAAGGGTTTTTTCTTTTGGTGAAAGGTCTAGTTTCAGATGGTGTAGAAAAAATGAACATGACAATGGACAAATTTGCCAGGAAACGCGAAAAACTTAAAAAAAACTTGATTTCAAAAAGTTATTTTTCAATCATTGCTTTAAATTTTTCATTATTTATTAAAATTTACAATTGAAATCCTTGAATAATGTAAGATAGAAAATAATTAGTTTTCTTTGAATACTTCCTAGAAAAAGATTTACTTTGCTCAATTCAAATAAAGGACCCCGCAGAATCTGTATGGGAAATGGGTCCCGGTCAAATTGGCCCAAAATTTTACTTATAGTATTCGGCCAGTGGATAAAAAGTGCCATGGGCTCACAGCTGAAGAAACTCCCGATCGCGATAAATGATCGTCCGAAGTTAGATTTTTTTTCGCTGCCTGCAGCCTTTGCGCGCATGTATCGGGCCATGTTATATATATACATGATACCTATATATACATATATGTATATATACATGTTATATATATGGATATATATACAATGGCTCTCAAAATTATTGGCACACCAAAGAAATTTTACAACGAAGGAAGGTATTAAAAAACTAGACTATCTTACCAAATTTTATTGATTAAAATTTCCTTGTATAAATTATTAATTTATTGACTCCTTGGAAGAGGCCTATTAATTTCCCATCCAAAAAAAGGGCTAGTTGAGAATTTTTGGAAAATCCCAAAATTTCATGGGTGTGCCAATAATTTTGAGAGCCACTGTATATACAGGGTGTTTAAAACCACCCGTGCCACCCAATTTTCTGGGAAAGTCTCGATTGAAAAAAAATAACCCCCATTTTTTTTCACGGATTCTGATTCTCCCGCCCCTCAAAGTGGGGGTGGGCGCGGGGTCAATTTCTATATGGTCAGATAGATTTTCAAAAAATAGGTATCAACACTTTATTTCAACGGTTTTCCCCCTTTTTTCACTCTAATTAAAAAAGTAGGTCGTTAAGGTCATTTTTTCTGAACTTGTTTAACATCTCCTAAAGCTGCTTAAAAAATTAGTGGAACACTCCAAGACTCCAGCTGCCTTGTTTTTTTTTGCTATTTACGATTAAAAAATAAGTGCAACTCACTGATCTGTTTTTACTGTTTTCAGTGTTTCAAAATACTAAAAACAGGTCAGTGAGTGACACTTATTTTTGAATCGTAAATAGCAAAAAATACAAGGCAGATGGAGTCTTGGAGTGTTCCACGAATTTTTTAAGCAGCTTTTGGCGACGTTAAACAAGTTCAAAAAAATTAAAAACAATGACTGAAAAATAACTCTTTGAAATCAAGTTTTTCAAGTTTTTCGCGTTTCCTGGCAAAGTTGTCCATAGTCATGTTAATTTTTTCTACACCATCTGAAACTAGACCTTTCACCAAAAGAAAAAACCCTTAGATTTTTTGAAAAAAATGTTTTTAGAACATGGGCATTTTCGGCTGAAAATGAGGTCTCTTTTTAGGTTTAAATTAAAAATAAAACGAAAAAATAAATATTTTAATTCAAAAAAATTACAGCATGTTTGGGACATAAAAAGGTAAGTTTCCATAAAATTTCGTGAAAAAATTTTTTTTTTTAATGGAGATTAAAATCAAAAACAAAATGACTAGTTTTTTCGACTTTTCTCGGAAATTTGAGGTTATGTGAAAAAATGGTTTGTACAAAATTTGTAGATCTTTTTATTACCTACAACTCCTATATTTAACTTTTTTTGATAGGAGGTCTAGTTTCGCTGAAAATCACTAAAAACCTCTTTCGCCCCTTAAAGTTACCCCTATTTCACCCTCGTAACTCAGATCGACTTGAATTTATTTTTCTGGTTGGCTCGCTATATTTCCTTCACTTTCCAACATTTGTCATGCTGTTAATAATTTTTATCATTTTTGCCTTTTTAAAAGGTATCTGCACTGGCCTATAAGTAGGATCCAATGATAATTTTATTGAAACAAAAGATGAGCCTTAGGAATCCCTTTTTTATAATTTATTTATTTATATATAATTACGATAGTCGGACGTTTCGACATTTAGTATTGATGTCATCATCAGCTAAAATATTGTTTACAATTAAGTAATTAAATCAAAACATATAACAACAAGGCGTATAAAAAGCTTACCGAATTAGAACAAAAAGGTTATGATTTATGTGATGTATAATCTAAGGTTATGTCAATATAAATATTTAAATAAATATTATTGAAAGTAGCAGGGTAGGAAATCGTAGAGTGAAAAAAGCCATAAAACTATATAAAGTTAGTAATGAAATTATTAATATGTTTTAAATTATTTTTAAATCTGTATGGTTATTTACCGTTACTGCAAAATTTTTATTGATATGAAAAGTTTCTTTAATCAATCTATTGTTATAAAAATTATCTGTGTCTAAAATCTTTGTTTCTTTGAACTTAAATTTGTGACCGGTGTCTAACGTATGTTTTGTTAAAGAGCTATGATGTGGGTTCAAATTTTTACTGTGATATTCGTGTTGATATAGTCTTTTATTTAAGGGTTGTGATGTTTCTCCTATATATATTTTATCACAGACTCCACATTCAACACGATAAATGACATTTTTGGCATCCATGGAAGGAATTTTGTCTTTGAGTTTAGTGTACAATATACTTGTGGAAACGGTTGAGACATTAGTGATTTTAATGTTACTATCTTTAAGTATTTTGCTTATAGCATAGTTGGTGTTTATATCAAAAGGGGTTTTAGTGAAGTTGTACTCTGAAGTTGCGTTGTTATCGGAATTCGAATGCAACATCTTATCGTTTCTAAGTTTATGAATTCTTTTATATATGAATTTTTAATGAAAGAAAGAGGGTAACCGTTTTTTATTAGCTTGATGTAAATCAAGTGGAAGTTTTCGGGTGGAATGATTGATCAGATAGTAAGACTGCTCGATCAACTAACGAATTGATTACACTAATTTTGTAAGTAGAGTTAGTGAAAGAATAGTAATTTAGGCAACGGCCACTAGCTATTGGTTTATGATACCAATCTGTTATGATTTGGTTGTTAGATTTAATGAGAGTCACATCTAAGAAGTTCAACTTGTTGTCTTTTTCCAATTCAAGCGTGAATTTAATCCGTGGATGAAAACAATTAAATTTATCAAAGATCACTGTAATAGTGTCAGCAGGAGCTATTATTATGCAATCGTCGACATATCTTTTATAGTACATAATGTTGAGATTAGGGTCTGAAATGACCAATTTTTCAATTTTTTGTAGGATGATATCCGCGAAAGAACTGGAAATACTGGAACCCATGGGTGAGCCATCAATTTGTTTATAGAAAACGTTATTATGACTGAAAACTGAGTTTTTGAAGCAAATTTTGATACCATCTATAAAATGGTCGAAATTAAGATCAGTGAATTCGGCAATTTCATCCCATCTATCGCGTATACATTCAATGACGAGTTCCTGAGGAATACTAGGGTATAATGCAATCACGTCGAAGCTTGCAAGACAATAGTTATCAGGAACGTAAAAATTGGAAACGTCATTAACCAACTCAAAAGAATTTTTGATATTGAAGTCATATTTGGAAGTAGCTTGAATTAGAACGTTGTTGAGGTACTTTGATAACTTATAGATTGGTGTATCAAGTGTAATTATCGTTAAAAAATTGTTTGAACCTGCATTAATAAGTTTGGGACACGCCAGGATAAAGTTTTTTCGAGGAGTTGGAAGGCAAAAGTAATATATGGAATAATATGATTTCAGTCTTGGATGTTAATTTAGAACAGTCAAAATTATATTATTTGGAAGAAATTCAATTTAAAAATAAAAATATGTAAGGCATTAAAAATACTGAGGACAGCGATTTTCCATTTAGTAGAGATAGACCCAAATATAGAATTGGGCAGTGAAATGAGCGAGACGAAACAGGAAACACAAAATAATTTTACATTCTCATTGTGCACTAGGTATTTCAATTCTTACGTGGTGAAACGTCCCATATTGTCATTTAACTACTAGTCCAGTCCCCAACAGTAAAAATGGGGTATTACCTCTATTTTTTCGGCGGCCACCTATTTTGATGAAATTTTGGATTTAGGCTCCACTTACCACCCTTTTAAAAGTCTACCCTTTTTGAGACACACAAATTTAGTTATAAGTTCAGAAAGTATTTAGTAAATTTTTTAGTGTGTGTGTACGTGTGCGTGTGCGTGGATGTATATACGTGGAACACTCGATTCACCTATGCTCTAAAAAAGATTGCAAATCGTCAATTTTTTTCATTTTATTTAAATGCACATCTTTAGCAGCTGCGTACACAAGTATTGCGTAATACCTTCCAGCTTCTAGAATATCTTCTATTTTGGAGGTACTGTTGTAAAATGTGTGTTATACCTGTATACCAAATTTTGCATGTTTGTATACGTGAAATACAGTAATGTGCTCACACGAGTTCCGAAAATCATTTGTTCCGAAAATTAAAAAAAAAATTGGTCGGGTTTTTTTACTGTAGCGGGGTCAATTTTCAAGCTGTTTTGTAGGTAGCTTCGCTGGCTATAAGACTGTGTTAATTGTATTATATTAAAACCCTTAATTTTTACAACGTGAAGGGTCAAAGGGCTAAGCAATGGTGGTACTTACACTATAAAGCAAACTTCAATCCACTATATCTCCATCAGTTTTTAAGCTACAGCAATACATAAAGAACCAAAATTTTGTTTGAAGGAAAATCTAAATTTTGTTACTCAACAGTTTTTTACGTATCTTCAATAGTTTTTGAGTTTTTTTGAAATAAACGCAGAAATCTGTAAAATTCGTAAAATCCCCTTTTCATTTTGATCGTACCCATTTAGAAAAATACTCCCTGAAAATCGCTCATACTATAAAGATCCGAAAGATATCTTTAAAATAAAGTGAATCCTACGTTGAACATGATAAATTTGAATTTGGGTCGAAGTGGTATTAGTTTTTATGATCATTTTTTTAAAAAAAATTGCACGACCACCTTCTCTTTGTCATAACTCATTCATTTTACATGCAAATGACTTTTATCAGTGTTCATTTTAAAAGTCTTTCAAGCACTTTAAAAAATGTAATATAAGTTATCCTTGAAAAATACATCGATTTTCCGTTATTCGACGTTAAATACAACGTTTTGAGTATTTGGTTTGAAATAGGTCTCCTTCGATCAATCATTGCTCGCTTTGTTTTATACCTAGAGCATTCATTCAAAAACCATTTTCTTGGTTTTTTATGAGCTTTATTTTTAGTCATAACAAAAATTTTGATAAAACGCTTATTTTTGTACTTATGACCCAAAACTGTTCCAAAACGTGGGCCTTTTCAATGAAAATTGCAACTTTTCAAACGCCTATAACTAAAAAATATCAATTTTACAAAAAAAGTTTGTACTACATTTTTTGCTCAAAATTCTCTATCGATTAACGGGGTTATTTTGACCAAAAATATTTCCACCCCCGAGTTGGGGTGGGAACCACCCCCAAAGAAAACGCGCACATTGGTATATGGCAGACTTTGATTTTTGAGTCAATCCCTATCTACTGTTAAAATTTCTAGTAAATCGGTTCAAGTATATAAATATCGGTTGGGAACTGGACTATACCCGTCTTAAAGAAATTTATTAGTTTTTTTGCCGACAATATGAATTCTAACTTGGAAAGGGCTGATAGACGTGGATTAATTTTGTTTTTATTAAACTGAAACCAAACCTTAACCATGATTTAATTTGAGTCGGATGTGCAGCCAGTTAATGAATGATCATTTCAAAGATATACTTATACTTTAAAGTTTATACTGTAGTTAGAGTAGAAACAATGAAAAATGTTTGCAACTTCGAAAAAACTGATTTTTGAATGATACTAGCAATGGCGTATTTCAAGATTTGGCGCCCTGGGCATATAAGATTTGCCTCCCCATAAATTGACGAAAAAAAGCACAAATATTTTAATAATGAAAAAAGTTCATACAAATAATCACCATTTATTAAATGCTTAGTTCTTGAACGTCAAACGTTCTTTGGTTATCCGGGAACGTAGATAATTTTGTATTCTTTTTAATACGGAAAACGAAAGTTCTGCGTTGCGAATTGTCACTGTAGTGTTGCGAGATACACGTAATGCTATTTCTTTATGTGGAAATGCTTCCTTCAAATCTTTGTGCTTAAGATATAGGTTGAGTTGCCTTAAACCAATTTTTTTCATGTGGATTGTTTTAAAAGAATACATTCTTCTTGTAGATTATCCGCAAGATCAATTGGGTATAATTTTTGGAGTTTTATGGCGTTAAATCGTAACTTCCGCTCCAGTCATTGTATCCAATTTGCTTAAAAATAGAAAATTGGCGGTTACTGAGTCATATGAAGATTTGAGCCTCCAGAACTAGTTCAACCATTGGTCGCATATTGGGAGAAAGGTATTAATCTTTTGGTCACAAAAGGTGGCCTTTTGTTCCTTGTAACAATAGTCTCTCAGAACACTTATGATATAGTTACTTCTATTCTTCTTTCTCTTGTGATCGCTTCTGAATTCTTCTGTGCATCAAAAGAATGTGGAAACTATACATATAAGTTTTTGGTGGCCCGAGACACTTTTTATAGCTCCAAGAGCCGCTATTAGCTGCGTTCCTTTTCAGCTAATTTCTACTATTTCTTACTAATGAGTACTCGCAACTACTCTGGCTTCAATATGCGAGTAGATAAGACTTTTAGTTACGCAATTGAAATCCGCTAGAGGAAAGCTCCTATTTGGAGTCTATTGTGAATTATTTTTCACTTACTGAGAAGCCCATAGATGCCTTTTGATTGTTTTGAGCTTTCTTCATATAAAAACGTCTATAAATAAAATTTTAATTGTATAATTATCTAAAACTATTCTTTCATTTTATTTTAAAAATTAATCGCATTAATTTCTATTATGTTGTAAATTCTTTAACTTTTCATTTGTATACAAATGAAATAACATCAAAAATGTTAGGTTAGGTTTTGCTCAAATCAACAAATTTTACCTTCCTTTTCTGCTCTGCTCACAAGTACTAAAAAGTAGAAAAGGATCGCAGCTATTCCTCCGAGGCCTTTAAAGGCTTGGTTGTGTAGGGAAGAAAAAAACGCATTCCCGCCACTATAACTTTGGTTATAAAGAGAACTTCGGAGACATAGTTCTTAGTCAGTAGCTGAAAGGTAGCGAATATGACCCAGCCAGGTGGCTTTCCCATAGTGCAGACTCTTCGTTTTGGAACTGCATTGGTTGAGTCAGTTGATGGATAACGGAAATAAACACTTACTAGGCAGAGATCCGAGCTGCCCAGAGGAGAGTCAATAGCCGTGTTTTTTTAATGAACTATATAGGTCTTCGATCCAGTTCATTAAAAAAACGACAAGGGAAATTTCAGTAAGCGCCATCTTCAGTGCTTTAAATATATTAAAATTAATCCGAAGTTGCGTGTCAGTAAACAACTGTTACACGAATTCCCCTCTAGAAAATAATGAATAAGTTTCTAAAAAATAAATTATTTGTTTCCTCATGCCTTCAAATTTGCTCTCGTCACTTCGCTGTTGTTTTTATTTTAAATGACGTTTTTCCGATAGCCGGTAAGTATGCTACATTCCGAAAAGAAAGGGAAATTTTGAAATGTCCCAAGACCTGGATAAAAACCTCGATAAAACCTGGGTTTTCAGATTTGTATGGGGAAGAACTATATAGTTCATTAAAAAAACACGGCTAATATCGACAGAATGTCGTATAGTGTGGGAGGTAAGAAATGGTTCAAAGAGTTGGGCTGCCTGGTCTGCAACATCAAGAACCCTGCGGGAAATGTAATGGCTAGGTAAGCGAGGTGGTAATGAGCTGGACCCATTACCTTTGTGATGAAATAATAAGTTACTTGTACATAGGACAACAAGTCAGTACATATATTGGCATACGCTGACGACATCGTAATACTAGCCAGATCCAGCATAGCAATGAAAGAAGCCTTCATATCGCTAGAACGAGCAGCAAAGAAATTCGGACTTGCAATTAACGAAGTGAAAACGAAATATATGTGCATCTCTAAAAGACGGAATGATCGCCAGAATATGACAATTGATAAATATAACATCGAACGTGTAAAAGAATTTATATACTTAAGGACGCTAATCTCAAAAGATAACGACACGACGCTGGAGCTGGGAAATAGAAGCTACTTTGGGCTACGTAAACACTTCTTAACAAGGAACATATCAAGGAGGACTAAAGTTAAACTATACAGAACCCTTATAAGGCCAATACTACTGTCTGGATCCGAAACCTGGACATTAAGAAGTAATGAATAACGCCTCCTGGGGTGCTTTGAAAGAAAAATCCTGCGCACAATATAGGGAGGAGTGAACGAAAATGGTGTTTGGAGAAGAAGATACAATCGCGAACTGTATCAGTTGTCCAAACATCATAAAAACTATAAAAATTGACAGAATTTGGTGGGCAGGACATGTTGAACGTAGCAGTAATGAATTAAATTGTCACGGAATATGTGTCATAAAAGAATTTAGCTGTCAGAGTTGTCAGAGACTTTGACCTCGCACAATATGTGATCTCGCTGAAAATTGGGACTTAGGTACTTTTTTGGATGTAGAAAACGATAAAAAAATCTTTGCTGCGCTAAAGTGTATGCTAAGTTCACAATATCGAAAACAAATTCGAAAATTTGGTTCTTGCATTATATATCGAAAAATAAAAAAAAGTTCGAAAAACTAATAGCGCCACGTGAAAGAGCGGAAAATTTTATAGCATTCATTCGACGCCATTTTTATTTTCAAAAACAGCCGGCGACAGACGAGAGAAGTGAAAGACTGACGGCGACCAGGGCGCGTCTTTCTTCTTCATCACATTTTGTGTGCCGGGTGTTTTCGAAGTTAACCCTTCGTCGGGCGCGCTCCTAAGCGGAACAAAATCAGGCGCACCCGGCCTGAGAGGCCACATATATTTTAGCTCCCCCCGCCCTCCCCCTAATCAATTTTAACTCAAAACACCGGAAGGGAATCCTTCGGTATGATCTAACGAAAGCAAATATTCCGAATTGAACGGAATAGAACGAGTTTATTGAATGGAATGAAGCTTTATCTAAACCAAGCAAAATTACTAATTTCACACAAAAACGTTTTCAAAATTCGACGAACCAAGCACCGTAAAAATAAAAAACCCCAAAAAAAATAGTACATAGTATACTTCTGACGTGGGACCATCATTTTTCGCCACAATCGTGGGTAGAAACCGACGTTTAGTTTTCCAAAGCAGAAGCTGAATAAGAGGTCTGGCATAGCGAATTTACGTGGTGCGCCTCTGAGCCAAACAAAATCAGGCGCACCCGGCCTGAGAGGCCACATATATTTTAGCCCCGCATCACAACCTAATCAATTTTAAGTCAAAACATGTATGTATGCACGCACACAAAAACCATACATCCGTGGAATCAAGGACGATTCGCCATTTTGCCGTCGATAGATGGTTCTTGATCGTCATCAGGCGCACTCGGCCTGATAGGCCAGGGTCAGAATACCACTTATTTCTCAAGATATAGACGAACTTTACATAGAGCAGGCCTACTTTGTGTATAACGAGCGATTGCAATAAAAATATCTTGAAAAATTCATCTTAGAAAGTTATGACGCAATCGGGCGCACCCGGCCTCACAAGCCAGGGGAGGCCTAGGCGAGCCGGGTGAAAGGGGGCGGCGGGCTGGGGTGGAGATTCCTACTCACCGTCCCGACTCTAGAAACTATTGGGAAGGCCACTCCGCTCTGATGCCAGGGGTAGGGGGCGCGTCTAAAAAAATGTTTTGCTGGCCTCTCAGGCCAGCCGCGCCCGACGGAGGGTTAAAAATGGCATCGAATGAATGCTGTAAGAAAAAATGAATATTTTAAACCATAAATTTTATTAAACACAGACAATGTTCATCATTTCAATTATTCTTACATCAAAAGTAAATGTCTAATGATGATAAATATACAAGGGTTTTTCTTTCGTACGCCTCTATTAATATAAATATCTTCAATTTTATAAGAATCAGTGAGAATTTTACAAACTATAACTTCCGGTCAAATTTTCTAAGAGAAAAAAAACAAATAATTAAAACCTAATGGTTTCCTTAGAAAGCTTAGAGTCTTCTCTTTAAAATGCTTTTTTATTTTTATTTTTGCGCACATTTTAGTCAAAAATACTTAAGTTTCTCCCCGAACACCTCGCTAGAATATTTAAATTCAGCCTTTTGGCGCACTTAGATTTTTCGAATTTGCTTCTTATTTTTAATAATTTTTATAATAATAAAACATTTTTTTTGAACATAAGTTATAACATAAATTTTAGTAAAATTTTCCGCCCTTTAACATGGTGGTGTGGTTTTTTATTTTTCGATATATAACGCAAGAACCAAATTTACGAATTCGTTTTCGATATTGTGAACTTAGCATATACACTTTAGCGCAGCAAAGATTTTTTTATCGTTTTCTACATCCAAAAAAGTACCAAGTCCCAAATTTCAGCGAGATCACATTTTGTGCGAGCTTTCGGTCTAAATTTGTCTCTGACGACTGGGCTAATTCTAGTTCCTGAATTTTCAGTATTAATTTCGATTACGTTGAAAAGTAATATAAAAAGTACAGAATTGAGTGAAAGGGGAGAAAGCATTGATTACAAACCAATAACTATTCTACATTTGCATACTTTTATATAAATTTTACGTTCAGGATCCCAAATCCATCCCTTAAAAGGATTTCGCCCACCCTTTCTTCGTGAGTTTATTTGAACCGAACCTTACACAAGTTCAGGGTAGAAAGGCCAAAGATAACTTTTATTTGCTTTAAGACTTTGCAAAGTAAAGTTCTCAAACTTAGTCCCCATAAGACCATTGTAATATTTGGTGCATATAATTCGTGTAGATGGATTAAACGAAATTCTCCCGACAATATGTACATAAATGCACAAAACTTGTGCTTTTATATTTTCTTTCTTTGTATAATGAACTTAAGTAACTTTCGCGTTGGTGCCAAATTGTTAACAAACATCAATAAATGGAGTGAAATGCAATAAGAAAAAATTCTCATTTTCCCAAAAAAAACACAAACAGCATCCTTTTACATGCTCCAGTGGCCGTTGCTGCTGCACCGTTAAAATTGATTCCAAAGAATGTTACCAAATCCTTTTTCTTATTTCACCCAAACGAGTGTATATTTGCTGCCCCCGTCGTCATTCCGCATTTCTTTATTTTGCAATCGGATTGGACTTTTCAGAAGTTAGTAATCCTTTAAGAGGATTGTTCCCTCATGTTTGTAGAAAGCACATTCCCAGTGTGGAGCGGTGGAAACCGGGATTGCCGGAGACAATTCTGAGGGTGGCATTATCTGAACAGGGCTTTCAGTGACAGCTTAATAATAATTCCATTTCAAAAGTGACTATTCTGAGTGGTATTATCCTTAAGTATATCGTCAACAGCAACTAATTTAATATAAATTGCGAATTACAGTAATACAATTTTAGTATTTGTTACATTTTATTATTTTGTGTTAAGTATACTTTAGTAAGACGTGAAAGGAGTTTTTATCTTATTCAAAAGGGCATTGCTTTTTGTGGTTGGTTTGTAGAAGATGTTTAAGTGAACATTTACTAAGTTGTTGATTGTATAGAGATACTTTGAGAATATTGATTGTTTTAATCGTGATGGTTTATACTGCAAGGTGCGCCTTAAGAATATCTAGGCTTGTAAGAGCTTAAATATTTGTTTATGATTTTTCTGTCTTAATCTTTTAATCACCGATTCTTCTTTAACTATTATGAAACATATTCAAGAAGAGGACTTTCCTGGTGACGTTGATAAACTTTGTGAAAGATCTCCAAAGAACTAGAGCCAAAGAATTCATGCTCTAGAGATTATCAAGCATTTTCGAAAAATGATAAAGTATTGGATTAGCGCGGCACGTGTCGCTTGATTTCTGTGATAAAATTGTTAACCCTGTTCTTACCAAACTGTTCTTTTGACGCACTAATTCTTCCCGCACTTGAGGTCCCAGACATTCTCAACTATTACTATAATCACAACTAAGCATCGACCTTCCTTCTACCACAGTGTACGCTATGAATCTAACGGCTGACCGGTCTCTTAACATTCTAGACACAACTTTACCTGAGGATTCCACTGCGGCCCTCCTTGCATTTGCCCACTGTTGGCTCCAGAAACTTTGCGCAAAGCGGCGGCTGTCTGGGTCTGCTTGTTGGTTCGGATTGGGACGGTTCGCCCTAGATGATGTGGGAGCTGGTATTGCCAATTTTCTGTCTGGGACTGTTTCTTGGCGTCCCGGGTTCCTGAACGCCGTCTTACCTGCGGTCTATTGGGAAAGAGTTTGCGAAAGCAGTTTGGAAGTTATGATCGCACTTCCACTAGTCCGAGATAGTTACGGCAAATGCGTTTTTACATACAATACATATGTAGTGCTGTCCACCCAAACTCAGCACTATTGATATTGCATCATGATTTGACCAGCATAAGGGACTGTTAGTACACAGAGTGATTCGTAAACTTGGTTTTTCCACATTAAAAAGACGGTCTTTTCGAAAATTCGAATAATGGTTTTATACCCTTTTTTGCATGATGAATTAGTTTAGTTAGTAATACCCTCGACAGACGGTAGCCGTTATGAAACCAACGACGCAAATTTTATGTCGTTAGGACGACAACTCAAATAGAGGGCCATGTCGGTCGATAGATTATTGCAAAAAAAAACGCTTTTAGGAGTTTTTTCCAGTGTCATACGAGATCAGCTGATTTTAGTTTTAATTTTATTTGAAAATTAATAAAAAATATTACTTGTTTCCAGGTTAGTCCATTCAGAGACCAGCAACTCCGCCGGACAACAAGGAATTCTCTTTTTTAATTTTCGTTCACTGATATTCTTTACAACACATCGTCTTATTACAACTGTCAAAACATAATGAGGAATTTTACCGATAACGTGTCACCCCCTAAAATGGTATTTGTCGTAACGACGGATTGCTATGTGTCGAAGGTATAATAAATATTGTATTACTAGTACCTACTAGTGATTACTTAAATTACTATCGCATCCTATTTGCAATACCCTGTTAGAAACATATCATCTCTCGCGAATCCTTTTTCTCAAGTCAACACATATATCGTTAACTAAATTTCATATTCAAAAATTTTACCTAACGATAATTCTGAGGTTAAATAAATGCGTTTTTACATCGGTGGCAATCAGAAAAAAAAATTCAGCCAAATTTTGTGACAAACCAAAAATCAACAATTTCAAAGCAAACAAAAAATCTCCTTTTTAGCTGATCGGAAAGGACAACACATGACTTCATCACCGCATCAACACACCGAATTTATCATCCCCTGCCTCGGAAGCCACACATAAAGCCCTCCTGCACTGCCACCCTGTGTTGACTGTGTTTTTATAGCCATACCCTGCAATTGCAATCGTAGCGCACATCCAACCATCACTCAGTCAGTATTTCGCGACAAATGCAACTTTGTGCGCATAACAAGGCAAAGTGGATTCAATTTAGGCGGATTAAGGCGACATGTGTTCTACTTATTTATGGCGCATTTAATCCGGGACCCAGGATATTTCTCCCATCATTTCTCTTGTGTATAAACCGTCAACTAACAATACACACAGTCCCTATTATAAGCTTCGGTAGCGGCTTACTTCTGGCAAATCCTATACATCACAAAACCGGTCGGATTCCAATATAGACTACCATTGGGGCCCTTCCTTACCAAAAGGATAAAACTAGGAAGAGATTTGCTTTTGCCTGCTCCTTAACCCACCTTTCTGCCTGTAAAATTGTGGATATCTGATGCTCCCCTTTATTTAATTCACATGGGGTTATTAACTGGGAATTTATTGGGTGAGGTAGGGTGATGCCAGGCAAGTTTCTTGTATTTTATTGCAGAGAATTGCAGGCACAGATTTGGGAGTTGCAGCCAGGACCCCAGGTCCTTTGATTCAGAGCGACTTTATTTGCCCAACTTATGTGAAAATTTATTATTCAGTATTTGCTTTAGGGGTTGATTAAGTCGCGTGTGTACTAAGGAGGGTAATGCCATTCCATTACTGTATAGAAAGCCCTGTACGTACATGGGTTTATTCTACTGTATTTTCCAATAAATCCGATAAGGCAGACCCTGACGGATTTTGTTTTGATAATCAGTTAAGAGCTGAGTTTAAATAAAAACCAAACATTGGTTTAATATGCAAGTTTTAAATTTTAAGTTCACAAAAATAGGGATCATGGCGGTTATGTCTCTTATATTTAAAATAATATTCTGGTCGTTTTCAGAGAAAACAGTATAGATTTATCTCCGATATAAAAATATAATAGAATATAGAATAATAATAGAGAAATTTAACTTGCACACGCACCACTTAATTATTATTTTCACGAACTGCTGACTAAAGTATTGTACAAGGTACGTCACTCAAAGTTTTACCAATTAAAAATTACGAAACCCCCACAGGATCTTCTTCTTCCTTATCCAGCAGCAAATCGCTTATTTCGTCAGGTGATTCGGATTAGACAGATCATAGCTTCTTCTGTTCATTTCGATAGAGATTCTGGAGAAGAAGAGGAAAATAAGCTACTACATGAGTATACTATATATATATGTATGTATGTCAAAAATATATCAGGTAAGTCTGAGAGGCACAGTTTGAAAATCTTACTTGTATCTATAAACTAACCTCAAATATTATATTATGCATGTATAAAAAGAGCAAATTGAACGGTTTTAATGGAATAAAGTTGTAATGCTGACCTTCAAAAAACAAATGAATTCGAGCGCGACGAGCCTAACAGGTGAAGAAGCTCTTCTGCTCTCTCCACGGAAGTAGCAGACAGATTTACGGGGTGGGATCGGCTCATAACCAAATGGAATCTATTGTGAAGAGCGGTAGGGTGATGAATCAAAACGTGATTACTTTGCCTGTAAAATTGGCCGCTCCCTACTCAGTGCTAATAACTGCAGTAGGGCAAAATTGGTGAAACTTCACATGACGGGTTCTGTATGCTTCGCCTAAAATCAGAACGTGAACTACTACAAGTTGAAAAACCTAAAGATCTAAATGAAAAGATAACTGTAAAACTACCTAGAGTCCCTTTGCACTGCCGACAGTTTTATCAAACAATCATAAAGTACAATGTCGACCAGCAAGCTCTAGTTGGAATAATATGAAACTACATACATACATATATGGTCCGGCTGGCGCCTGTGAATAGGTAATAGTATAGACAAATTTTGGCCTTATCTTCTTCTTTTGATTTGTAATTGTCACATAAAAATCTTTGTAATTATGGCAAAAACCTCTGGAAGTTGGTAGGGTGGAACCTTGACTTTTCATTTTTATATAGGTGGGAGTATTCTGCGTACATTGCAACCTTGTTCATGAAAACAGGTCATAAGATTACAAAAATACAGGCTGATATGTAAACCTTTACCACAAAAAATTCAAAACGCCCTAGCGGCTAAACCGTTACGTTTTCCCTCCCCCCATACGATTTTTTGTGCGTCTTTCAAAAACCTATCCACAGCCTGCCGCTTTGTAACTTTAGTAAATACACCGTGTATAATCTTCACCGAACTTCTAAACCCGAGAACGGAATAATAACTGGCTGATGAACCAAACTAACCTGAATGGGAGTAACTCGATGGAACCTGCAGGTTTTCAGTTCACTATTAAATATAGAAAGAGAAGCCAGAACGTGGTGCCTGATGCGCTGTCGCGAGTCGGCTGTCAAGAATCTAGATAAACTGGTCCTCTGCCACGACATGGATTTAGACTCCCTGTTCTCTAAGTCGGAAGCTAATGTCAAGTTAGTGGAGACCATCACTAACAAAGCTGGGCAGTTACCTAACCCTGCAAACATTTAGATTCGCAAACGATTCGAGAACGACTTGCCAAAAGCAAAAGCTTGCTTCGAAGTCGGACTAGTAAACGACTCGTAAACGAATTCGAAGGGAATGAAAGCGGGGCAAAATATCGAGACTAATCAACTAGGAAAGCTTTTATGGTGCAATTTGAATCTTTTCTCGTACCTTTCGCAAGCAGTTTTCGAATCGAGAATGGTCCGCAAAAGCGAGCCTCCGAGAATTTGTTTGCAGGGAATTTGCGTCTTTCTGCATGATATGTATTCCACCCGCGGCCCCACAAACTGGCGACCCGGAAACAGATAATTATAGGTACCGGATGAGCTATCAGCCCCAATAATTGAATCGGCACATTCCCCGCCTCAAACTTCTCATGGTGGCATAGGTAAAACCTTGGCGCACTTACGCTCCTATTACTGGGAGCAAACTACCAATGGAAAATATTACAGCATCATGTTAGTTAATTTTCTCGGCTTGTCACTTATTTTCAAAAAGTGTTTGCAATGTATTTTTGAAGTGGGTACAATCGTTACAATGTAGCACAACATCAATCATCTTTAAATCGTGCAAAAGGATAAAAGATACAAAAATAAAAAATGATAAAATTCAATTTAAAAACTCTCATGAAATGTCGAGTGGGAAAACTTTAGATAAAGATTGAAAGAAAAGCACGAAAAACTTGAATCATTTTTCTTTTTTCCGAAAATCTTTGTCAAAAACTTTTTACAAAAATTAAACACAAAAGAGAACAACTTGCAAGCACGCTTCGTCGAACCTTTCCAATAGAATCTCCAATAAAAAAACACATTCTTCAGCACTAGACGCTCGAAGAAGTCCCACTAATTCAATCCGCCATTAAAAGCTGTGGCAGTGTAGACTTTTACCGCCCTCTGTGTGGGAGCGCTGCCGCCCTTCAAAGAGCAAACGTTACCGTTCCTTTGCTACGTGTCAAGTGCTTGTCAGTAACTCAAATCATTTCCGAAAACTTTTCAATATTTTCGTCCTGGCACAACAACCCAACGTTAGCTCGCCTTGACACGTAACAAACCGCACAATGCCAGGATCTTTCGGGAGACGTGATACGTAACAACAACAACACCAACAACAGCGAAACACTAAAAAACGACAAAGAAAGTTCCCCAAATTCAAATTTCCGACAAGTTCAGCCGTTTTTGTGCCTTCGGCGGGAGTTGAGAATCTGCCCCCATTTCTCGACAGCTTAAGAGGGGCTCCTCGTGTTAACGTCAGGACAGGCCAGGAGCACACCGAAGGGAATCAGGATTCAGGTTTTGGGGCTGCAAACGACGACGATGTCGGGGTTCTGCCTGGCATTCGGAACAAAAAGCTTCCTGCGTGAAAAAGTTTGGCGTAGACACGCTCTTCGATGGCAAAAAAGGGTTCGTTCGCATTAAATGGATGCCAGCCGGGTGCCAGATTAGGGGTTCGACAAAAAGATGCGAAGAATCACCATAGGTTTTTTTCGCAATGGAAGCCGCACAACTTTTGGCATCAATCGGCGAATCCGATGATTGATTACTCTCAGGTGGCTATTGTGCTCCTGAAATTCTGTGAATCCGTTCAGTCTCGGTTTTTATTGTAAATTACCCCCAAAAACCTTCTCGTCTGCAGAGGTGGAGTAGAATCAGGATATCTGGGCTGAATCCGGAGCAGGGCAAAATTCCTAGAATATATGACTTTTGGGAATTATTGAGTGTTCCGTAAATCAGAAAGCACTCAAGTGGGGGCAACCGGCATGGTAAAATTCACCAATGGGCTGAAATATCCTTTTGGAATTTTGAATAAAGCTAAATCAGGAAGTGTGCTTGACGAGCACAAAAGAAGATAAGGAGTTTGTGGATGTAATAGAATTTAGGGTACAAAATGGATTGCAAGGTAACCGAGCTCAAGGGTTACTTTTTTCTCCTTCTTCTTATATCAAACGTTCAGGGCATGTACGCGAACAACTTATTCCATGGGAAAATTATTCAAGGCACATAGCATTCGTACGGTACTTGAACACAAATGGAATAGATGGAAAATAGGATTCGTGTCATTCAAACAAGGGGAATTTAAGTTTTCTTTCTGGTACAGCTAACAACAACAGCATTTCCAGCAGCACTTCAATAACAATTAAAAGTTTACGAAAATCCGTTTTTGTGTAGATTTTAGGTGTTTGCAACATATTAAGGAAAGCAAACGGATTCAAAAGCAATTTTCGTTTTGCGAATTTCTTACATTTGCCAGAAATGAGAATCGCTCATTTGCATGCAGGTTTTGTAAGTCAAATAGAGGAATAAGTAGAGATGGAAAAATAGATTATTTCCTAACAATGCCATTTACAATGGTTTGTTTCAACAAAGATTATTTTCGGGCTGACACAGTTTGTTGTTAATGAAAGCATTAACGAATGCCGTCAAACATCTTCTGTACTTACCAAAACCCATTTATACTAGTGGCAAAGCATTAAGAAATTTATTTAGAAATAATGTAAATTACAAACTCACAATTTACAAAAGCAGTGACGTTCTTTCCAACACCATAAAAGTAAATTTATTACCTTTTCAAAAAGGATCAGGGTTGAAGATAAAAGCTTCGAACTGCATAAAATTATAAAGAATAAGGAGAGTGCCAATTTGATGCCATTTGCTACATTTTATGTGAGTAGTATTTTACTTTTGTAAAATATAAAATGGTTTGCGTTGTGAAGTATTTTTAGCCGCTAAAAGCTTCTGCAATATAAGGTCAATGAATAAGTTTCTCAGGATGCAGCACTTCGCATATGGAGAATAGGATGCAGTACATCTCTTGTGGAGACCGACGAACATCTAATGTGAAGACAAGGTTGTTTAGGATGTATGAAACGAATATGTGGAGTTTTTTTAGAGTTCCATAAGCTTAGAGGTAAAGAACGTTTCAAATATATAAATTGACATCAAAAAAATTTGTTGATTTGGTCTTCAGCTGATGCGCCAACGTAGAACAAAATTTCAAACACGGCGTTTGGTCTTACATACTCGTATATCTTCTAAACACCCTCGAATTTAGACTTCAGCCGAAATACTGGTACAACGGCTAGGCTTCATTCGCACATGGTTATAGCCAAACTGTCAGGAGGAAAATAATCATCAGGTTGATACCCTAGGCAAGGCACATTGCTTAAATCTTTTAGGCCGATTAACTTCTAGTCTTGAGTCGGTAGATTGTCGAGAAGGAGATAATATAAGCATTTAACTTTCGCGTTAACCACTTTGCTCCTCTCCGCACGATCAGCAGCAGCATGGGAATAATCCCAACAGCCAGTTACCAAGCAACACCATTGTGCGCTACAGCGCCAGCGTTAGCTTCAGTGCAAGCTCCGTTCCCAGCTACCGTGTTTCTCGTTCCCAGCTACAAATGTTCTTATGTCCTGTCCGGGAACCCAGACGAGAGTCACGTTGTGCTTTCTGCCAAGCCTATCTATCTCAGCCCTGTATCGCTCCACTAGCTTGGAGCGCATCATTACTGAATCCAGAGCTTTTGTAGAGAATTGGATATTCGTAAAAATTCTAATGCTACATCCTTTTGTACATTCCAAGTTCATCGTCTGGCAAGCCTTCAGGATCGCCAACACTTCCACTTGAAAGATATTAATGTGCGACAGTAAACTACTAGTGGTTTCTAGATAAGCCAGTGCCCAACGCCTTCTGGCATCTTGAAGCCGTTTGTGAATGTTCGTATATCGAACTTCCTCAGGACGTCTCCGTTTCTCCACTATCTTCTTGACGACATGACAGTTCGACGTAGAAGTCCTTGCTGAAGGTCAATTTAGGGGCAAGGTACTCCGTGGATGTAGCTAGTGATGAGTAAGACTGGTCTTGCAGTGGTCTTGCAGTCTTGTCTTGTCCTGTCTTTTCTTTGTTTGCTTTGGTCTTGCAAGATGTTGCTATGTCCGTAGGGTTTGGGTTTTGAGGTCCAGACTTCAGATTAAGACAGTCTGGGGCAAGGCTCCACAATCCATCAGTTTGAGGGGTGGAGCTAGGAGTTTGATGTATTGCCCTCCTCTGGACCCTTGAGAATTCAGCTTAGCACGGCTGTGTACATCTACAGGACCATCTTTTGTTTGAGACCCCATTTCTTGCCGATGGTCTTTTTACGCGACCCAGGCTATGTAGTCTCTCTTTACCCTTTCCTCAATGTTCGACTACCAGTTGAGATTTGGGTCCAGTAGTAGATCCAGAAATTTTACCCTGGAGGATAAAGTGAGGGTTTGCCCCTTCAACCTAAGCAAGTTGGAGGAGGGAATTTTCGTTTTCCTAGTGAATAGCATCAGTTTTGCGCGGGTTGACTGCAATCCCGCTGCCCAGCTACCAACTTTCTTTTGGTTTCCTTGAATAATTTAACAAATAACGGCTTAACGGACTATTTTCACTACGTCACCTGCGTATGCTACTACCTTAGCTAAGCTGCTGTCTAGCTTTTGTCGTTACGAACCACAGTAATGAGGATAACGACTCCATGTGGTCTACCTTTGTTACCTTTCATTACCGTGCTGGTTCCCAAATCCGCTTGGATTATTATCGAGCTCAACATACCCCCCACTCATTGTTTAAGATTGGTTTTAACGTTTAGGGCTATGAGAGCTGAATCGAATCAGTACACCCTTTGTTAAAGGAAGACTGGCATGACTGCAAGCGGAAATCTCCTCCCAGTAGTGTATCTGTTCATTTTCTTATGATTGGAAATCATTTTCGTCTTGCGTCCGGAAAATTGTGTGTCCATTAGTAGCTCTTCTATAGACTCCTCCTGCGATTTCATCCAAGCTTCATTACCCGTTTTTATAACGGACGGACAGGGCTATTCTTTGGAGAGGATCCTGCATAGTGCGGCAGACTCTCCTATACTCTCGATGGATTGGCAGTACCCCTGCCAGGTGTCTCTCTTGGCAGAGGCAATGGCTATCTTCCATGAGCTTCAGGCTTTTTTTAGCATTAAGGCAGTCTTTGTACGGCTACCAGAGGCCTTGTTTGTAGCAACTATTGAAGATCTCTCGCGTTAACTTCCGGAGTTTCGAGGGATCTTAATTCCCCCAAGGGAGATTGGCTTTTTTGAACCGTTTTACTAGGCAGGATATCTCATACGCTGTGTGGATAGTGTTTTCGAAAGTATTGAAAGTATCTTCGATTTTCTTTGTAAGGTATATCTAGAGAGTCTCGCTCTAAGGACCTGACCGAACTTCTTCCAGTCAATTCTTCTTGGGTTTTTTTGTGCCGTTGAGGCGTTTTAACCTGCTGGTTTAACCTAAACCCGTGATCCAAGAAAGACACAAGATCTGTTACTCTCCAGTTGAATGTGTCTGTATCCGTAGACAGCGCGATGTCTAACACTTCCTCCCAACTTTGGAAATTCTCCGTGCTTAGGAATACGAAAGTTCAAGTGTTGCCACACCGCTCGTTATTCTCGTTGCTTCCCCAAAGCATATTTCTTGCATTGTCGTTCCGCTCTTCGACTCCGCTGGTGGTGCAGGCAGGCTTTAAGCCATAGGTATAGGCTGAGGCTAAGAAACCCCCGTTCCCCCTCCGAACTCCAATCTAACTACCATTAAGTCTGTTGAATTGAAGTTAGGGCAGAGGTAGGCTTTAATAGAGCTTTTAGCCAGGATACAAATTCTTGGCTTACCTTGATCCGGGCGATAGTAAAAGGTGTTGACTGCCTGTCCAAGAGACCTTTAATTTTCTGTCGTCATACCAAGGGCTCTTGTATTAAGATGGTATCCAGGTTTTCCTTCTTTAGGAAATTCTGAAGTTTATCTGCGTCTGTGTCGTAGTGTTGGAGGTTGATGTGCATCTGCACGATCTCAAGCAGGTGGTCACTGGGCGCAGGTATGTCTTAGTACTTTATAAGAAAACATTGTTTAATCGTTCGTCATTTGATTTCCTAAACACAAAAAAAAGAAAGTCACTTTAATGTTACTCAAAAGTTAAAATTATACATTTAAAACAAGAAATCTAAAAATATATCTCATTTATGATGTTAACTTTAAGATTACGATTTTTTTTTAATTTTCTTCTGAAACTTTTCATAATAAATAATATAACAGCAAAATACTGTACTCCTCGCGCACCACCCAAGAAATTACCAACAATAAACCAGATTATTCAAATTCCTTCAAGTTTTGAAGGGAGACTCAACATGTTTATGCTTATGTATGTATATTAAATATCTCCATTCCAAGTTCCGCTTTTTTTGGTATACAGGATCTACCTTGGAGAATTTCCCTAATAGCATAGTCAAAGTTGGTCGACTTCAACAAGGTGGATTAATCTAGCTGCTAAAATACGAAATATTATTTTTTTCTTCTTATTCCAAGATAGAATAACATTCTGATTAATGGCAATCTCATTTCTCTCTGCTGGAAACATTGGTCCAGCGACAAGCATTAAATGAAAAAAAATATATAAAGTAAAGGCATCCTGGCGTTCGTGTTATATTAATCCTGTAGGAGAGTCTGCAGCTATCATGGTGAGCTTATGAGTCGGCTCCAAATTGAATTATCTTTGCTTGCTTTTATTCTGCCGCTTGTGTTCCGGCTTTTGAGATTCTTCTTGTGTTGGCAGTTTTTAGAAATGCTGAAAATAAGATTTGACAGAGTTCTTCTCATTAGGATAATGCAATTACGAATAGGTGCATTTTTTTTTGTAAAAACCAACCATAGAATGAAGTCATTTCATTTTTGTTCAAACTTTATATATTATCATTTTCGACAACATTCATAATAAAAAAATGGTAAAAAGTAAAAGTTTAGTAAATCTCTGGAGGAAGCATAGGACAAGACAAAAAAATAAGGAAATTTCTTTATTCTTTCTTGTTATAAAACGAAAAAAACTTTTGATCATATTCCATAAAATATTCAACAAACTGGAAAATACAATTATTGTTGTGATTTTGGTAGAAAGAAGCTCCTTCACGATTGTAGCAAACAAAGAAGATGGAAAAACTGCCGAGTCATAACTGGACCAAATGAAGCCAACAATGGCATTGTGCTCGAGCACAATAAAGGGCAAACCGCATTTAATGCTATTCCCACTCAAAATCCTAAAAAGGAAGTCACCCTAAAGTGGAGAGCTTTTCTTTTTTCTGCTTCCTTTTTTCTCTCGTTTTTTTTATTTTTTGAACCAAGATAAAAGCTTTAGAAATCAGGAAGTCATTCATCAAACTAGAATGGCAGAAAGGCTGCTTAGAATTTCCACAAGGACCAATCCCCTTGTGTTCGAATAAATTTTAAATTTGAGCGGATGGCAGAAAAGGTTAAGATTGATTTTCTCTTTGTATTTTGTAAAAATTTATAAATTGATCTCACCAACGACGAAATTAGCCTTCAACTTCGGTTAATTTAATAAAGGACACTTTTGTGGTTTATCTTGATTTGCTTTGCATTATGCTTAGACCTGGATAGCATCTTTTAAGCACAAGGGACCAGTTAATGAAGGGTGCAACATTATTTTATGAGAGCATATGTTTTGGGATTAATTTTTAATAGTTGTGTTGTAATACAAAAATAGGCAGCAATTGGAAAGATAAATGTCCTCTCTTCCTTGTTTTCAATGAGGTACGGGCCCAAGAAGTTCAAAGGCCGCAATCTGGACTCTTCGATTACCTAATAGTTTGCTTTAGTTCCGTGCTTTCGCGAGACCATGAGAGGCTGATGGTTAATTTTCTGATTCCCAACATATGCCTGAACCTAATATGACGTACCATAACGTAAGAAAACTGGACGAATTTGAGCTTACTTACATCATTTTGAAGCCTCTGGTTCCTGGGGCCTCCAAATGTCTACAAGTTCCCTTGATCAAATCCTATACAAGGCTTTTAAAATAAGGGCAGTGCCTACCTAAGTGGTACTTTGGAGTCGGAGGTCGCGTACAATGTTCCCGTAGACACAAATAAGTACAGCATGTAATTATTAAAATGGGTCTTTACTGAATCGTTACCCTCTACATCGCGGCCAGATAATTGGAGGCCCTGTGCAAAAATTCAGCGAGGGGCCCCAGAGTCTCCAAAAAAAAATTTCTGTCATAAAGACCCGTCCCCGCGACAGAATTATGGAAAATGGGCCCCATGTAATATTTAGTGTGATGCGAGTTCGTCTGATATGACCCATATGCTGATTTGTATGACCCATTCATTGAAGTAAAAATGCAAATAAAGAATTCAAATGATTTTTATTGCCAAACAAATGTTTTGCTCGCTTCGCTCGCGGTGCCCCAAACACGCGGGACCCTGTGCAGTTGCACACCCAGCACATATGCCAGCCGCGGCACTGCATCGGCGTGTTAAATAACAACGAAATTCGAATACGACATACGCAGAAAATTTTGGTATGAAGATGTATCTTCTTCCGTGAGCTCATTCCATAATTCTCGGTACATTCCAGCGTTTTGTTCTCTTTTCGCAATCCAATCTCGCTCTCAACATTTCCTTTCCTTCTTTTGCCTTCTTTTGGGGAAAACTCATTTTATTATTTTTTTGATTTCTATTAATTTCCTTTAAATTTTTTACACAATATATGTACGTACGCATCTCTGAATAACTGAGAAATGAAATGAGATGCAAAAGTTGATGGCCGCAGTTGCGCGCTCCACCATACGACTCTACAGTAGAGAAAAACGCATCTGCAGTGTACTCAGTCTGTAGAGCTCGTGGTAGATCTCTACTCAAAATTTCTCTAGATCAACTCTACGGGCGGTGGAGTGGTAGAGAAGCGCTGTAGAGTACTTACTACAGGTAGAGCTCTACACTCTACGCTCTACATTCTACCGAAAAAACTCTATAGTGGACACTTGCCTTTAGTACGACTTTCGGAATCGATGGGTAATTAAATGCTTTTCCTACTGGGAAATAAACATATACACACAGTTGTCCATACAAATGGCAACTGAATAAAAGGCTTCTAAAATTACATCGACTTCTTAGACTGAGGGCCTCATTCAGCTTTGCCGCCCCGGGCCTCTGACGGGCTTAGTCCGCCACTGGATCGACAACTTGATAATCAAGTTGATTCGAAACCACGTTGCTAGAGCGACGGAGAGCGACAATCCTCTCATTCAGGGAGCGTTCTACCCGAATGCTGAATATCACAGAGCAGCTTGTGAACGCGGTTATATTCCCCCAGAGGCATTTGTCTATCTGGATTCAAAACAGTTGGTACAAGATCAGGGGTTCCTCTCTTCTATCATTTAAAACGCAACGCTATGCGTTCAATCAAGAAGAAGTGCCGGTTCGGGATCTCCTGAGGTTCAGCACGCGGATCTCGGAAAGATATAAGAGAGACGCCACCAATGCTAGTACTTTGTACTGGTGGTTGAAGGACGTGTAAATGTTGCGTATTCGCCCTGAAGAATAATATAGATTAGTATTACTTAGATATAGATTAGTTTTTTAAGCATTAGCTAAGACTTAGGATCTTTAGACTAGTAAAATTAGGGAAAAGTCAAAGGTAGTAAGGAACAATTGCGTTAAAGCTGCTGACAGAAACAGGCGCAAACGCGGTGCGGGCAATGACAGAGAGAATAGAAGTTGTGTATTCATGCATTCGCATGTTGCTTTACATTCTATTTTTTGCGCGTTGCCGCCGCGTAGTGTCAAGATATCTTTGTGTTTTGAGGGCTTTGACTCGTGTTTTGGTGGTGGTGGGCATATGTTTGGAGTCGTGCGTTGGTGTTGGCTGTGATGGCAAATTTGTTGAATTTTATATTTAATGAAAATCTTTATTTTTCCAAATTGGGGTAATTAAATTAGCACCTAAAAGAGAGGATAGAACGGATAGAAAAATTATATGTAGGATAGAAAAATTATATGTAAATCATTCAGGTTTTTCAATTTTTTTCCTATCACGCCCACTTGTCACTTTGATTTCGTTGTTGTGTTCAAAGTCGGAGCGTGCCGCCGACACCGCAACATCATGTCAGTGAAAAGTCGCCACATACCGCGAAGCCAATTTCCGCACCGCGTTTGCAAACAGGCGCTTAAAGGGGAATTAGAATTACAAAAAAACAAATTTTTTACAATTTTTTTATAAAAAATCTATTATATTTATTGAAATTTTTTTTTTGTACATTATTATATACTAAATGAAGAATATAAAAAATTTTTTTTATTCAATTTTAATACTTTGTGACGTCGGCAGAGAGTGTCTTCTAAAAGTCACTTTTTTACTGGTACAACACTTTGTGAATTTCAAATAAAAAATGAAGTCAAAATTCAAATAGGATTCTATTCTTTAGTCTTTTTGCTAGATAGTAGACCTAATAAAAAAAATATTTTTTTTTGTTGTTTGTTTTTGTTTTGTTGTTTGTTTGTTTTTTCATTGTTCATATTTTTCTAAAAATGTCGAAAAAATTCCATTTTTTTGGGGCAAACTACCCCTGTTTAAAAAAACAAGAGGTAGTAATATGAATTTAAATAGGTCTACTGTCTAGTTTTTTGAATGACAAATCAAACGCTTTTTGGTTTTTGCAAATCGGTCGAGTAGAACTTGAGAAATTTGTTGTACGAGTTCAAAAAAAGTAGTTTTGAGAAAAGCGCGTTTAAAGTTTTTATACAATGAGCTGAGCCACAACAGTCGGGGTTAGAATGAGACAGCTTCGTCGGAGTCTTATGCCTCCTGAAACAAAAGAATGAGTACCAGACTTCCAGATGAACAAAAAGGTATAATAATATTACACATAAATATATTACGCAGTAAGATGTATACAAACAGACTAGATGCCGCAGTTGTGCGGCGCTCCGAAATTACTTTCTATTTACACCTAGAAACCGTTTAAAATTTATTTATAAATTTCTTTCGTTTTCGAACTTTTTAAAACGGTTTTGGGAGAGTGTTTCTGTAATGTTAAGAAACACATTTATGTAAAAAAAAATAATCGTTTTTTGAAAATTCTAAACTCCCCCTATTCTATGCGCCCCCTTAAAGGGTTTTTATTATTTAATATGTTAGTTGAGCACCTAAATATGATAAAAAAACAAAGTGACCCCTTTTTGATGGGTGCGTTTTTGAGCGCCGGCTCTAAGTACCCCTTTTTCAAGTTTTTCAAAAAAACTCGAAAACAAAGCGAAATTCGGGAATTTTACTAAAATACTGTTTTGTAGAAAATTAAATTTCCCATCGAAATGCGTTTTTTAAATTGTTTTTTACCATTTGTAATTCAAAAAATAATCGAGAAACAAAACTAATTTTTTTCGAAAAATCACGTTTTTTACTTTTTTTATTAATACGGTTATAACTTTTTTTACGGTATCCTGGGTTTACACAAATGTTCAGAGAAAAGAAAGGCTATGAAAAAATCTAGAAATTGCTTTTTTTTAAATCTCCATACGACCAACGGTGACCGAGAAATCGCCATTCAAAGTTGACCATTTTTAGCCATTTTTTAAATTATTTGCTCTTAAACATTTTTTCTTTTAATTTTCAGTCATGACAATGACATCAATAGTAGGTATATAAAAATGAATGCCGTGCGTCAAACTCGAAAATGGCTCGACCGATTTCAACAATATTTTTTTTGTTTTGTTCACCTCAATATAGGAGTGGTTTTAGAAAAAAAAACATTGGGAAAAACCAAAAGGAACAGCTAAAAAATCTAAAAATGGGTAATTTTGGGATTTTTCACTTTACATTAGTTTCAATTACTTCATGGCCTACCTATATATTGGTTGACAGCTGCATAAAAGTGAAATTGTCATTAAATTGAATCGGTAATTTCTCAAAAACCCCAATTTAATGACAATTTCACATTTACGCAGCTGTCAAACAAAATATACACTGTAAAAAAATTCTGTGGTAATTATACAAAAAAAATACTGGAAGTTTTATTCACAAGCAGTTTTGTAAATTTGCAATATATATTATTAGGAATATTCCTAATCTACTATACGTATTTTTACCAACTGTGTAGTAAATATAAATTATTTGTGGGATGTAAAAATACAATCAGTATTGGAGCTTTCTCTTCATAGTTTTGTAAATTTCCAAAACTCTTGTTGCAACTTTTACCAGAAAGAGACGAAAACGGAAAAATCCAAAGCTAAAATTGTCCTTGGCCCTGCCTGAAATATTCCCAAGCGCCAAATTTTATTCTTAGTTAATGCCCACTCCAACATAAAAATTTAGCATTTAGCTCACAATGCCTTGTTAAGCATGTACGTGAGGCAATGCCTATCAAAATTTCTTGGCTGTTACAAGAACTGCTCAGACCCTGACAAAGTCAAAGGTCTGGCATTAACTTAAAAGCAATTGGTTTTTTATGCTTAGTATTCCGTTGTTACATGTGAATTATATCCACGAGAGGAAAAATTTAAACCTGACATTCCAATAACCGATTTGTAATTTTACCGAAAATTTATGTTTTAAAATTACGCCTCTTTAGTAAAATTACAGTACAAAGTGTTAGGATTTTTTCAGTACATAACATTGATAAATATATAAGAAATATTGTAATTTTCCTACATAAACGATTTAGAAAAATACACAACATTGTGTAAAATATACGTCACATCCAGGTAATCAATATTTACGTTATGCAGTATTGGAGATTTCCAATTTCATTATGTGAAGTTACAAAATTTATAGTAAAATTACAATAATTGTGTAGTAAATTAGTATTTTATATCGCGATTTGTAATTTTACTGTACATTTGCACTGTGAATTTACATATTTTTTTACAGTGTAGGTAGGCCATGCGGCTATTAAAACTAATCTGCAGTGAAAATTCAAAAATTACCAATTTTTTAGATTTTTCAGTACTTCTTGTGGGGTTTTCTTATTTTTTTAAACCACCCCTGTATTGAGTCGAGCAATTTTCGAGTTTTTGCGAGACTAACCGTCGGCATTCATTTTTATATATAATATAAATAGATTGAAAATTACACTTAAACATTATCTGATTAATATCTTTAAGGCGCAAGATCATATTCTCCATCATTCTCATCTGGATTACCTTCAACATTTGTAGTTAGCCATAAATATGTTCTGATAAAAAGACGTATGAGCTACGAGTTTTAACTTTAGTAAGGATGAATGTTTAATGAATCCATCAATATATCCATCATTTCTCGGCTGTGATAGTACCTTCTTTATTTGAATCATAATGAAAACTCATATAATGCCGAAGGCGCAAATGATTAAGCGGTATTATTTGAAGAAGAAGGAATGTGTTGATGTGTTGCCTTAGGGGGCGTCCATAAATTACGTGAGGTGTTTAGGGGGGGGGAGGGGGTCGAGCCGAATCTCACCAAATCTCACGTGGGGGAGGGGGAGGGTCTCCGCAAATATCACGTAATTTTTTTTCCGCAAGATACAGTGTAAAATCGCGAGAAAACTGGGTTAAATTAATAGTACAGGTAAATTAAGCCGAAAAAACCGATAAAGCGGAAATAATTAGGTACAGGCTGAAAATTGGCAGAGAGCTTCTTTTTAGGCTTCTTAATAAGGGGTTATAAAGTCTACCGATTTTCTACCCCGAGAAGCCCACTCTTTAGGGGTTTTAGCCCTAAAAATGGGTATTTTTCGATTTTTCTGTAATTTTTTTTGCAATATTTCTTAATATCTTTTTGTTTTCTTCAATTTTAAGTACAATATAGAAAATCTTTAAAATCGTCTTTTTGGACCCGCACTTAGATTTCATTCACGAAAATCTTGGTGCAGTCTCAGATGAACATGGTGAAAGGTTTTATCAATACATATTGCAAATAGAGAAGGAATAATGAATCCATTACATAAAAAGTATACGTGATACTATTACTATATTTCGACTCAATAGCAATTGGGTATAAAAATTTTGCACTGCCGTTTACACTGTATATGTTCACTGTTTTAAATACCATCCAACTGGAACATCCAAAAAAAGTAAAGGAAATAATTTAAATATCTGGAAATGAAGAGTGTATGACGATGAAAAATTCTTATCATTTTATACAATGGTCTGAGAAAAACTGCGAAAGTAATGTATGCATTGACTTATACGACCATTTTTGGACAGATTGCGACCCCACGATGAACTAGTGTGGGGGTCTAAGCTTAAACAAAACAAAAAGGCCTAGAAGCACATTGATAAACCTGGAACCTAATGCCCTCCTCAGTATCTCAAGTGCATAATGTACCCAAACCTACTGCAATCATAGATAGTATATTAAGAATCGGCTCTTTTCACATCAGTCAGAACACATGCTATCTGCGGTGCATAGTCACTACAAAAAGCAGACATTTGCACCAGGCGACATAATTAGTTATCTAATCATCTTACAGGACTCGAATTTTGAATCAAAGATCATCTGCTCTGACATACCTACTAGAGGCCAAGATTGATTTTGAAAACCTTTTGTTATCATTATCGAGAGTTGTGAACAATGGAAGTCTAACAGATCCGCACTTCTTGAATCTGTATCCTGATGTATACAGGCGGCTCAAACGGCAATTTGACGCTGTGCTGTGACTTCAGACTCCGTTTTTCTAAGGCGATACGAAAGTAGGAACCAAACGGAAACTAGTAGCGATGCCTGATAAATCTTCGAAAAGAAATTATTTTCAGCCCACCAACTTCATTTATTAACTTAATTTGACATTTTGATGCGAACAATAAGTTGTTTCAAGAATATTTAAAGAGCTTTTAGAATATTTTAAAACAAACAAATAAATGCGGCAATGGCTTTACTGGCGGACTGAAATCCGATAATAGGCGGGCAAATTTAATTCGAATTCGCATTGGTGGAAGATACCATTTTCTTATTTCCGAATTTCATGACTTTCGAATCGCATCCCCTGGGTCATTCAGTCACAGGGTTTTTACCCAAAGATGACATCTATAGAGAATGCTCCGAAGTTTGTATATCTCCAGAGTCATAAATGGCTCTACCATTACTATTCAAATAGTCAAGTCGTTACTCTCTAAAAACGAATCAGTGGATGCCAAAGTCAACCTTCGTATGTAAAATTCTAAATTTTTTTTATATTCCATATCGATACCCTCATTCTAATACAACGTACGAGGAAAATCCCAAATTTTTTAGGAGAAGCCGAAAAGTGCTTTTTATTTCTTCTGCAGTACTTACCGTTATTATATTTTATAGTAGGACCATAGCATCTTGTTTTGTTGTGCCTTTTTCTTTCATGGTTTTGCAACTGCTATGTAGAAAATTGCAAAATACATAATAATCTTTCAAAAAAAAAATTTTCCTAAAAATGCTCATACGTGGTATTAGAATGAGGGTATCGATATGCTTGCTCTACAAATACACGAGTTGAGCTCAAACTAGAATTGAAATTTTTCTGTTCTCTTGTTAAGAAATAATTATCCCTGTAAGGCACCATGAGGTTGGTTTCCAAAGGATAGTCAGAATCACTTGCTAAATGGTAATCCACAGGTATTGTAGTTTATATTGGGTGCATGCCGAGTTTGTGCTGTTATGATTTTGTGGTACTGTTCTTCAACACAAATTATGTTTTTTTAAATAAATCCAACGCAATCAAGCACAGATTAAGGTATTTACACTAAAAATACGCATAATAGTGTAAATCCTACAAATTTTTAAAAATTTTAAAAATCTCACGAGCCAAATCTCACGACATCTCACCAGGGGGGAGGGGGGTCGAAAAATCGCCAAAAATCACCTCACGTAATTTATGGATGCCCCCATTATGTGGTAACGTGACTCATGAGGGTTTTGAAATTACCGATTCAATTATTATTGATTGTTATTACATTAAACATCGTTTTTTGTTAAAAAAGAAGTGGATTTCGAGAATAGATTTGGTTAAAGCGAATTTATTTGCATTTTGCGAACATTCATTTTGATCAGTCATTTTATTACGGTAATACCAAAGCTCCAAATCATCATATGCCGCTTTGCAACATAAATCTCCAAGCAATAAGTGACGAAAAGCTGCATATGAAGCTTTGTAATACGGCCGGCCTTAGACATAGCTACAAATTTGGACTTAGTTTGAAGATTTCAATATTGTAAAGTTATAAAGGAAAGTTCGACAAATTTGAGTGACTGTGAAACAATTCCGAGTCATTTTACATTGTTCATTACAAGGCCGAAGAGAACACGAGCTTGCATAAGTCGTCGAAATCAGTCAAATGCAAACCGCACTGATGGCCAGCGACCGACGGATAATGAAAATAGTCGTATTGGCATGTCCGAATTACGAACAAGAGCCACTGAAAATAAACGAAAAGCGAATAGATTGAGAATATAACAAGTTCGTGTACATCATACACAACGCCATCGAGCACGACAAAATGAACATGACAGATTGCGCCGAATCAGTGCTCCTGTGAACCTGGAACGAGCGGCATTCCATTACGATCCGGAAATCGATTTTCGTGGGGACAGATCAGTAATTATTAGAGAAATGTCAGTCGTTTGTTCGCATTAAGTGTGTTTCTTAACTAAATCCCGGGATCCCTGGGAGCCCGAGTCACTGTTGTTTCGATAACACAATTTATTATTTGCACTATTGCCTCGATATCACGAATATCTTTTATTAAATCAATTGATGTTGAAAATTGAGAACTGTCACCTTAGCTGAGAACTGTCACCTTTTGACATTTCTCATTTAATCCACGCCGCCAGAAGTCCAGACCTCTGGCTCTTTGGGATGGAGGGGAAATGATCCCGAGAAAGTAAAGAAACATGAATTGGGATCCCAGGCATCCCGGGATTTCGTAAAGAAACAGGCTGATTGTAAGGCGTTAAAATACAGCGGTGAATCTCCTGTTGTGTTGTGCGCGTGGACCAGTGAAATTGCCACAATTGGTTCCGCCATCAGAGCCATTACTTTCATTAGTTTCTGGAACGGGAAGTAATTCTACATATTTCCTGGCCAACATCCAAAAATACAACCGTTGTTTCCAAATTTCTTGCCTACTTTCAAGGCAATTACAACGCCATTGTTTTTCGAATCATTCTCTGTTGTATCAGAAACAATTTCATAATTTCACACACCATTGCAGATTCAAGAGCAAATTATATCATTTAGTAGGAGCATGTTGAATCTAATGTCTCGAACTCAGAGCAACGTAATTAGGCTCATATTTTAGGTAAATGTGTATTCTTTTATTTGATATAAAGATCGAAAAGTTGAGTGACTCCGTTTAGAAGATATGTAGGTTTAAAGTATGGGAAAAATGCTGAAAAACGAAGAATATTGGGATTTTGTCATACTTTAAACCTACATATCTTCTAAACGGAGTCACTCAACTTTTCGATCTTTATATCAAATAATCTCTTTATATCAAAGAATACATATTTACCTAAAAGATGAGTCTAATTACGCTGCTCTACGATAATTAGTCTAGGAGTAATTAAAGTTTAAGTAAATTTTAAAAAAATACATTTTTTTTCGTAAACACCCTGTATTTTAGTGGGTAGTGGGGAACAATTTTTTTCTCCAAATACATCCAGGAATCACCCCTGAAAATATTAGCCACGTAGTCCAACAAAGGATTTATTGAACGTCTGATGACCTATACAAGTCGCAAATGAGTATTTTAAATCTTTAAAACGGCGATATCTCATTAATGGCAATTCGTACGGGAAAATGTATAATATATTTTTTTGTAGATAATTGCATAATGTACAAACTTTGCAAACACTATTTTATGATAATACTTACCGTTTAAGAGATATTAGTCAAAAACGGAATTTTTTTTTAGGGTTCGTTTTTTAGGGGCTTCCCCAACCCGGCGAGTGATAACTTTTCATGAGGTTAAAGTACGCTATTCAATGAACAAATTAAAAAAAAATATCAGTGTCCGGATTTTTTTTGAACTAAATATCTCAATTAACTGGCCTAATAGTTGGAAAACAACTTTTTACAATGTTTTTTATTTTCAGTCGATTTAGAGGTGGTTTTAACCCTTTAGGATTATCCCTTATCATTTCACTTGATTTGGTTTGGGATTATTTTTGATTATTATTGAAATTATCGCGAAAAACCCTTGAAAAGGTGTGTTATTTGCATTACAAAGTCTTACAATATTTTGATAATGTAATCTCATTTGCGTACTATTGTCCCCACAATACTGGCATGCATGCATCTATCAATAATTATCACCATCGCGATTAACAGCCACGGTCATTTATTTATCCCAAATTGAATTCTGAACACGCCCGAAACCATTTCTAAATTGCCTGAAACCATTCGCCTCAAGGCTCGCAATCAAGTCCACAATTGTTTTCCGGTGATTACTATAAAGTCGTTCCAACAAAAAAGACACCCGAAGGGAAACCGATTTCGGTGGTAATTGGAGACAAATTTTGTATTTAGCAAAGTAGGCACGTGTCTCCGCCGTCAACATAAAGCGACACTCTTGATAACAGCAGTAACAACGACAAAATATGTTTGGAATATTGCTGAAAGACATGGTGCACTCCCTCCGTACGTAACGCACAAAAGCACAAAGGAAGGTTGGCGATCGTCTGGAACCAAGCTATACTAAGCAACTCCCCTGCGAAACCTAATGATTATGAATGGTAATTAAGATGAGTATGTGCTTGAAGGAACGCTTAACGTCTCGCCCTAGCTTGCAGATGAGGGTAATATGCTGCAGATTCTGACAGCATTCATCGGTTTGTTTGGCAGATGGATTGTGAAAATAATATCCATGAAAGCCACCGCCTCCGCCCCCCGGGAGTGCTGCTATAACTCGGGATTAGGCTGAGATAAAAGGAATTATGGTCGGTATAAAGTCATCCATATTTCAGTGGATACATTCTTAGCACAAAGTTAAAATAGGGGCTTCTAAGTTAATAGGTGGAGGTTTTTAGCTTTTGTTATCCAAAGCACTTTCATTTTTGTAAATTACATCTCATCCCTTCAATATGACAGATTTAATTGCTAAGTACCTTAGATACATAAAACCCGATTCCCGCTGAATTGCTAATTGTAAGAATGATGGAATCAGTGCTGGGGGCTCACTTCTTATTATTCTGAGAGTTTCATAACTTCAGAAAATGATAAAACAATTGAAGTTTATATATTAATGGAAAACGTTAATTTTTCAACGCAGTAAATTTCATTCCAAACAGCTCACTGATCCTTCACTAAATTAGACTTCTTGACAAAAAAACTATTGTCTTTGGCGTACCAGGTGTAATCATCGTAACTTCACGTTTATTGGAAAATTTTTAATTAAGTTAAAAATTACAAATTTTTACTGTTTTGTTACTTTTATCTTATTACGCCAATAGTTCGGTCAAAAATTGCTTGCAGACCCAAGTAGCCTAGAGGTTAAGGCGTCCGACTACCATCACAGAAGTCCGTCGGATTCCGCCCCAACTGTCCAATGGATTTTTATCAGAGTCCGATCGCCTAGGTCTAGAATAGATACTATTATCCAAACTGAAAGGCTCGCAAATAATAATCGCTCTTTAATCTGTAGGAGAGTCTGCAGCTCAACAAGCCGGTCTCAAACTCATTTGTACTTGGTCCTGCTGGACCTTATTTCTCTGATTACCGCTTGTATGTCAGATAGGATACATACCTCCTTGTTATTATAAGCCTTTCTTATGATACAGATTTATGCGCGGGCTCTGGGTCAAAAATAAAATAAAAAAGATTTTACTTGGTGTGCGACGTTTATGTTCTTTCTTATGTTCACCTTGCCACTTCTCCAACCTACAAAACATTCTTTGAGATGGGAGTCAGTGAAATTGGTAGTTCTTTCGCCTCTCTATTGTCTTTCCAACTAGAGCCTGGTGTCCGACATTGGATTCAATGATGGAACCCTCGACAGTATACACAGGGCTTCATAGGTATATTTGTAGTAAAAGTGAATATAATAATTCATTTCTTGTAAGAATAGAGCCAATCATGTTCTCGCAACATTCATTTTTTGTGTAATGAATAAGATATTAAAGGATGCCTGTGTTCAAGGTTCGTCAAGGTGGCAGCCCTGTACAATAACCGAAGAGAGAGTCACAATTAGCGCTGAGGGACACCGTTTTGTAGCGGCACTAAAAATAAGGCCCATGTAGGTACTTAGTGAATTGAATTGAAACAGGCTCAGTGCTCATCCATTAATTGTAAGTATGCTGAAATCGGGGATTTTTCTTCAATTCTATAATTCGTGATTCGCCGATTTTTCCTCTTTTGGTATCAGTTCTATCTTTTCCGGATTAACGGATGGCCCAGAGTGGTCACCAATTTTGTCTTATAATTCACAGGCTGAAGCGGAGACATAGGGACCTCTGCTATAGAGTTCGGAACTTAAAATGCGTTATAGGGTCTTTAAGACAAAGGATAACTAACCTATCGAGCTATAAGCTTCGGAATCAAAATCGCTTTAACTTTCTTACAGCCAGGAGACACATAACTGTAGTGTATTCTGCTTTTGTAGATTGACATCCGCTATAAACCAATAATACCATGTGTCTTCTGGGACACAACCAATAGTAACGTTTTGACATACTTCCTCGAGCAATACTTTTATTAGCCTTGGGCACTTGGCTGACCATTTTTTGCCAAGTGAGTATTCAGGAGAAGCTGCAGGGCTTCTCCAGCGGATTTCGGTCTGGCGTCATCGGCGCACAGTGGGTTGAATTTAAAAATTTTGGACTTAAGGATTGATATTTATGTTTTTGAATTCTACTATTAAATACAATATTTTTATATAATATAACTATTTTTCAAATAACAAATAGTTTCTGAGTTATTAGGGTTTAATTTTTGTATGGTGTTCTTGTTATTTTATTCTTGAAACCTCGTGTTAGCCTTAAGGTCCAAGTTCGTACACCCTCCCGTCTAGTACGAGGTCTTTTTCGCCACCTGACCACCTGAAAGACCTAAAAAGTGGACTTCCCCATCATTTCCTAGAAAAAAGATTGGTTGAAGATGGCATCATACTATTAAGAAAAGAGTTAAAAAATCGCAGGTAAAAAATAACGGAAGTACCATCCCATTTTAACACAAAACAGGCACCTAATTAGGTTAAGTTGTAAATAATACACAAGGTAAAGGCGTCATTGGTGGATTGATAACAGCTAGATAGACTTCCGTTGCATGTGAATTACGTTTTCTTAGCCAGTATGTTATTGCACTCCGTATAAAACGCAATTTCCCACACAAGATTCTCCATAATTTTGAAAACTATTTCCGCAGGCCACCATATTGATACAATTAATTTAAGGAATATGCTGAAATTACCATGAAATTATATACAGAGTTATATGGTTGGTACCTATTAAATGCCTTCAAGCATACATAAAGTTCTTCCACATGGAGCAGCTGTAATTGAGAATTTTGGACTAGTTCCTATTGGGAAGTTATCTGAAGAAGCTGCTGAATCAAGAAATAAAGATTTCAGAAGATACCGTCAAGACCATTCACGAAAATTTAATAGGGATGCAACAAACGAAGACATTCGGGCCCTTATTCTGGTTGCCACTTCACCATAGTGAGAAAATGTCACCTTTTAATATCAAATGAGAAAAATTTCACTTACAAACATCAAGTGAGAACAATTGTCACTGAATTCGCCGATTCTCGATATCAGTGACATCTGTAATTCGCCTTATCTCACTGCAATGTTACTTTTTTAGAGAACCATAATAGCATTTTTGTCTCACTTCGACATTTGTTACCATAATTTACAACCAAATAAGGGCCTCTACATAACTTGCTGATTAGCTCAGACTCACACATTAACTCCAAAAGTCACAAATTACTTCGAAAACACAGAGCACTTTCAGATGAAGTAAAAGATTTACTAATTTTGCCAATACATTAGACGATGACTTTGAAAAAGAGAATTCTGAATTTGCAAATGTAGACTTACAACAAAATAGAAAGCATGACGAGGCTAATTGATTATGATTAGAATGGTATTGTTTCGAAGATATTTAGTTTTAATAAAATCTAAACAATAGCGTTTGTAATAGGTAAAGCTCCAAATTCTGCCTCTAGGTAGGTGTTAGTTAGAATCTTTTCTGTGCTTATAAGTGGACTATGCCTTTTGGGGACACCACAGTAAAAAAAGCGCGCCTAGTTCTCTACCTCTTAGGTAGTGCAGAAAAGTGGACATATCCAAATACAAAAACTCAAATTGCCGCGTAATCGCACAAAATCAAAGCGAAAGCCTTAGCATGCAACTAGTTCAGCACTCTCATTATATGAAACTATGAGCGGTATTTTAAGCGATTTTAAGTGTTTTGAGAAAATCACCTATTTCACTTTTTCTCCATACAAAAAAATCTTAAAACTAACCAAACTCAAACTAACCAAGTTTAAAAGAAAAAAGTCATATAACAATTGTTAATTGTATTAATTAATAGAATTAAATCCCATCATTACTTTTTTGAAAATACCTACTTCATTTTTATGTGTCCCTAAGTCCACTACACGGCTCAAAACCAGCCCACTGTGCGGCGTAAGCTTTCAAATAGGTCCCTCGAAAGTTTTCATCAGAACCGGGACGCTTCACTGCTTCAGGTTGCGGATCAGCAACCTACCACCCAATGTTACCGCAAGATGAATTTTGAGAGTAGTAAAATCTACTACCTTTTTGGAAAAAGAGGTAGTAAATTTTTTTGATTTCAAATCAATTTTAAAATACCCCATTAACATTATGAACACGCATATAATTTTATCATTAAGAGTATTCATGTTATTGCCGTATTTACAATGTATTGACATAAACAGCGTAAAGTATATGGGTTTTAATGTGATATCTTAGTTCATCTGCAGCCAAAATAAAGTTTACTGTTTGTACCTAAGCGGTTTGTTTTTTCATTTTTAATCCCATTGAGTTTGGAAAATGCACACTCGGCTGCAGCACTATAGCACTTCAAGGCGGACACAAATTTACAAAGATCCTCGAATGAAAACTCTCCTACTGCATTTTTTATCTTAGATATTTCATACCAGTATTCTTCGATGGGCAAATTGGAAGGTATATCATTAAATGTTTTAAGAAGCCTCCACTCAGTGCAAATTTGTTCCACATCATAATTAGAGGCTTTAACTATATGCGAAAACGACTTAACCAAACGACCGATTTAGCCATAAATAAAAAATATTAGAATTATAAAAAAAAGGTAGTAGAATGATAACATGAGGTAGTAGTGTAGTAGATTATCAATTTTTTTTAAAAAGGTAGTAAAACTACTACATATGTAGTAGAACGGTAACGCTGCTACCACCTCTGCTTTCTAAGTGCTTGTAGATGCATCGGAAGGAGGACAGCATTCTACCGAGAAACTCCTTCCTCTCGGTTCTGTGGGACACTAACCTAGTCTGAAAATAAACCACCTCGTTCGTAGTGCTCATCCTCCCCGCCTGACCGAGCTATTAGTGTATGACCTTCAGCGCCATTTCCACCATTTTCCACACATCCTCCAATCATCTGGCCCAGAATATTCTCCGGTGTTAGCTGCACCTCGGCGGCTGTCTCCAGCTCAGTCCTGTGCTCCGCAAACCTCGGGCATTTAAAGACGAGATCCTTCGCGTCTTTTTATACGCTTTATATTAGCTTGACCTGTATTTTGTATGTTTCATGTAAACAAATCTTGCAACTTGATTTTGACCCACTTCCAGGCAACGGATTAACTTCAAATTTTGCACATATGTATAGTTCGCGTGACAATGCAATCTGACCATTTTGTAAAAAAATCAAGATGGCGGTTTCAATATGGCGGCCGAATTTTGCAATTGTGCTCTCCGACCCCGGACATGGGTATCAAATGAAAGAGTATTACAAGTAGAATACAATTAGCTATGTGGTGTTATTCAAAATTCAAAATGGCGGCCAACACAAAATGGCGGACTACCGTTTTCTTTACAACCCACTCGATATGGGTATCATATGAAAGGAAATGACAAGTAGAACGACAACTAATAAGTTGTGTAGCGTCATTCAAAATTCAAAATGGCCGCCAACACAAAATGGCTGTGTGACGTCTTTTTAAATCCAATATGGCGGTCACTACAAAATGGTGGAAGACATATAATAGACTAAAAAATAGAAAATAAAAAATATATAGTTTAAAAAAACTAAAAAATACGCTTTGATTTTAAAATGAACTAAAAAGTAAAAAATAATTTTGAATGTAAAGTTTCTATTGCTCCAGCCAGAATATGGAAACAACCTACCTTTCGAAATGTAAAAAAGCGTGGGCCGCTAGCGAAAATTTCCGGTGTTAATAAAATAAGATTATAGGAAGAGAGTCCCACGCTGTTTTACATTTCGAAAGGTAGGTTGTTTCCATATTCTGGCTGGAGCAATAGAAACTTTACATTCAAAATTATTTTTTACGTTTTAGATCATTTTAAAATCAAAGCGTATTTTTTAGTTTTTTTAAACTATATATTTTTTTTATCATCTGGACATTCTGGGCAGAACGGTTAATCGTCTAACCTGAAGCAGTGTAGGTATATCTAATAACCACCATGCCCACTCAGGAGCAGCGTGAGGTAGTAACTCACTTCGCCATCCATGGGCCCTTACCTTGGTAGACTCGTCCCACCTCCTATGCCGTACTGTGATGAAGTGGCCGCCCGCACTGCCTTAGGCTCCCCCTGTATATTCGGGGTCTTACAAACTCCAACTTTCCACTACCAGAATATCAAAGGGGCTATCACACATGCTGCTTCATCGGACGTAGTACGGTATGCGCAGCATGCTCGAAGGGCACTTAGCCGATACGAAGAAATTATTTTCCTTCAATGCCTATTTATGGGCCAATTTCTTGGACAGCATTTAGCAATCCTTCTGGGATAGCCAATATTTTTTGTAACCCCTTTATGCCGAATTCAAGCACTTGCCTTGGCTCTATCCCTACACTGCAAATCTCAACTTTTGGAAGTGTGTTATTTTAACACGCTTAAAGGTATTATTCTGACGTCAGCCATTTGATTAACATTGTAGTCACTTTTTACACGTTTTAAGTGTGTAAAAAGTGACTACAATGTAAATTAAATGGGCGACGTCACAATAAACACTTAAAACGTGTTAAAATAACACACTTCAAAAATCTGAGATTTGCAGTGTAGGTACATGTGAGAGTCTTACTTTTGGAATTTCTCTAAACGTTCGCAGTTCTTTCTCTTAAGGTTTCTTAATGTTTTTGTTTCGAATTTTTTTCGAAGCACATATAATTGGGGTCCAAGAAGGAACGTGTATCAAGGACCCTACAATAAGGAAGCTGTAGGTCTGTCGTTTTATGTGAAAACTACGCTAAGGTGAAGCAGAGGCATTCCCCGCTGCTCATCTCCATCTTCAAAACAGTTAGGTCGTCTGAGCTGTACTTGGGACATAGATAGGCATTTATGGACTTGACTAGAATAGAGGGTATAGGTTTGTCTGTTGTAAAACAAGTTATATTGCCCGTACGGGAGACCGTTGATGATCAATGACCTGACCCAGTGTTTCTGCACAAGAACTTTGTCAAAATCATATTCTCAGATTAATACCTCGAACTAAGCTGATTTTTGATTCCTTATTATTTGCTGTCTCAAGAAGCGTGAAATTGATCGGCCGAACATCCCCTGCTTTACTCTGATTGTGTGATCCGGGCAATTCATAATACTATGTGTGCGTTGCATTCATATACATATACTTATATATGTATAAACATCTGATTCATTAATGAATACGGATGTGTCTGGCCTATACAAGAAATATGTGCCTAAAAAGGTTATAGCAACTGACTGCATCACACACAAAAGCAATTAAAGTAAATAAAGTTAGAATCGTCAATTATGAGGTTCATCCTCTTTTAAAATGTTATAACGATGCCATGTGAAAGGCATAAAACTTATTTCAAATTGATTCGAAATGCCAAATTCAATATTGTGTTCAATTTTCTCCAGTTTTCAGGGTGCATCCATCGTACGCTCTTGTTATAGGACGCGATACCTAAAAGGTACATAATACTAATGCCAGCATGTATATAACACAATATATTTGCATATTATCCTCGCTTTTCACTACAAAGAGGACTCATGCCCATCTGCATCGTTCTTCCTTCGCTTATAAACTGCAACAACAATGCATGCACAGCACGACGACAACGAGCAGATAAGATCCTGCGAAGAATCGGAACAAAAGTCAGAAAAGTTTTTTGTTAGTTTCGTAATTCCTCGCAGATTCGTAAGTACGTACATATGTACATACTGGCATCCAACATGCTGCTATACCACCAGACCTGCTTATATAAATGGGATGAAGTTTACACATATCTACACGCCAAGGAAAATTATTTTCCAACGATATCAAAAATGATGGTGAATTTGCGGGTTTTTCCTCATACTTTTCCGCTATTGCGAGGGCTTTTAACCTAGCAAGATGCTCAAAGATGGCAAGCAAGAAGTCTCATTTGTGTGGTAAAAGAAATTTTCCTGGATGTAGTGCACCCAACCATAAATATTTAATTGCTTTCCGATTTATCCTAGTTATCCTGTTTACATTAAAATCGTCTTCAGTCCAATTTTCTTTTTCTGTGCCTCCTTTATGTTTGGCACCCTTCACAGATATTCATTATGACTTTGGTTGACGTCTGGTAAAAGTTTCAAGAGCAGGAGAAAAATCAAATTCATCCCTGCTCCACCCTCTCGACAATGTTTTCTGTAACGACACAAGTCGACGACAACACGTTCCTAATTCTGCTGTCATTATCGTGACGGCATCACTCCACGGGAACAATGTAACTCATATCTGGTAGCATTTTGATCGTCTTATCATTTCCAATTTGAAATCTGTGCCAGCCGTGTAACACCAGCAGCGATATAAAAAGGGGAGGCGGACACGATGAAGAGGATGATATTATCTTTGGACGGCGATGAACAGCCTTAGTCTCCGGAATTCAATTTCCATGAATTCCCAATCGGGCATTAACCATTCATGCCCCAATCTCGGCCGTCTTATCGGTCATGGTAGAATCTTAGGGAAAATTATTTGCTGCTCTTAAAACATCGCGCAAACAATTTGAGTATCAAAAAGAGGGGGTGGATTCCTATCGAGTCTGTTTGCCAGAGTGTAACTAATATGCTGTGAATATCTCGGGATATCTCGATTGGATTTCGTTCCCGTCATATGAAGCGGTTGGGGTCTTTAGGGTAGAGATTCTTGCAAGGTTTTTGAAACGAATTAAAAATAATTTCTGGACGAAGAAATAAAACAATTTTCTGGAGAAATATTAATATTATAAAAATATTGGGGAATTATATCAGGGTAAGATAGTGGAGTCGTCTATATACTAATTTGTTTTATGCCAAATTTACTATGTATCATCAAATCCCTTAAGCCTTTGGAATATGGAATGAACGTGAAAGCGACTTTTGTTGATAGCCAATTTTTTTGCAGCATAAACTTGACTCTTCCCAGAATTTCCTTCATGATTTCTAACCGGAACCAGGGGCGGATTTAGTCGGCGATACCCCCCCCCCCCCCCCGCCCGCGCATTCGCTTTGATTTTAAAATGAACTAAAAAGTTAAAAAATAATTTTGAATGTAAAGTTTCTATTGCTACAGGCAGAATATGGAAACAACCTACCTTTCGAAATGTAAAACAGCGTGGGACTCTCTTCCTATATTCTTATTTTATTAACACCGGAAATTTTCGCTAGCGGCCCACGCTTTTTTACATTTCGAAAGCTAGGTTGTTTCCATATTCTGGCTGGAGCAATAGAAACTTTACATTCAAAATTATTTTTTACTTTTTAGTTCATTTTAAAATCAAAGCATATTTTTTAGTTTTTTTAAACTATATATTTTTTATTTTCTATTTTTTAGTCTATTATATGTCTTCCGCCAAATTTTTGTTGGCCGCCATTTTGCATTTTGAATAACGCCACATAGCTAATTGTATTATACTTGTAATACTCTTTCATTTGATACCCATGTCGGCAATCGGGGAGCACAATTGCAAAATTCGGCCGCCATATTGGAACCGCCATCTTGATTTTTTTAAAAAATGGTCAGATTGCATTGTCACGCGAACTATACATATGTGCAAAATTTGAAGTTGATCCGTTGCCTGGAAGTGGGTCAAAATCAAGTTGCAAGATTTGTTTACATGAAACATACAACATACAGGTCAAGCTAATATAAAGCGTATAAAAATAAAAGTGCGTTACAAAAGTCAAGAAGTAAAGGTGGCCCACACAACCCAACTTCTCTGCAGGCAAAAGTAAATGAGTCGTGAGTTTTTATATTTTAAGCAGTCACGCAAGCCAGCCCTTCTATTTTATTATTTTAAATAATTAAATCAGTTCAAATTTTGCAAACCCCTATAAGATAACCCTTATAACCCACCGGCTATTTAAACCATTGAAATTGGACTGGACTTGAGAATGAAAATTACTCCCATATTCTCAATTGTAACCAGTCATAAGTTACAAGCTTTTGTGACACGTGCTTGTCATTATGGGTATCTACATTGGCATTCCTTCAAATTTTACCGAACCAGTTCTACAACAAAATCTAGGTCTAGACTTGTATTCCTTCAGCACCTACTAACCCCCTTGTCTTAACACGAAGATTGTACACCACACCAATGTTCACCCTAGATACGAGAATTTAAAAATTTATTCGCTTCTTAATAAATTAGATAATATACAGTATTGTGTATTGGCCAAAACCCAAAGCTAAAGCACACCAAATCTAAATATTTATTTACTAGCCGAAACCCGGTGGGCCTTGTTGCACCTATCCACGTAAACGCCAAGTGACAGGTGGATCATTCAGTTGTGACAAATCAACTTTGCCCTTGAAACAGCGCATTCCAATTTTAAAGCATGACAATATTGGCACAATCTATGCAATGGGGACCAATCATAACATTGCGGTGCATGGTGTAATCGCGATCTTTAGCCGTGTTTTTTTAATGAACTATATAGGTCTTCGATCCACTAAGCGCCATCTTCAGTGCTTTAAATATATTAAAATTAATCCGAAGTTGCGTGTCAGTAAACAACTGTTACACGAATTCCCCTCTAGGAAATAATGAATAAGTTTCTAAAAAATAAATTATTTGTTTCCTCATGCCTTCAAATCTGCTCTCGTCACTTCTATGTTGTTTTTATTTTAAATGACGTTTTTTCGACAGCCGGTAAGTATGCTACATTCCGAAAAGAAAGGGAAATTTTGAAATGTCCCAAGACCTGGCTAAAACCTCGATAAAACCTGGGTTTTCAGATTTGTATGGGGAAGAACTATATAGTTCATTAAAAAAACACGGCTTTTATTGGAATTGAATGCTTCCATTTAAAATCGGTTCTCATTTTCAAAGTAGAAGCTCCGGTTCTTTTGTCTTATTGCGTGCGTCACGTTGCTCATTTGTCTCAGCCGCTCTAATTGCTGTCATTTGTCTCACCTGTATGGTTGACTTACCAATTGAATGGTCAATTTTCTTTTTTAAACAGCGAGCGCTTTTGTGGGGGGTCATGACCCCCGTGACCCCCCCCCGTGTATCCGCGCCTGCTCTGTACTGTTTTGGATCATAAACGATAGTTTTCTCCCAGGCTTCTTTTTTTCTGTCTGTGAACTCTCGTTTCCTCTTTTCCAACCTCTTGCTATTTCTATTGGGGTGCCCGTATTCTCTTCTTACATTCATTACCAGCTTGCATTCATTATCGAACCAATCGTTCCTATCTCTACGACTTCTGGCTAAGATGGAGAAGCAGTGCTAGATAATGAAAACATTTTTAAGGCATGTTCAACTCTCGTCGACGCCCGGCAGCTCGTCTCCAGGACTTACTCTTCGCTCACTGGGCACGAGTACTAACTCACGGCCGTTGTGGTTTCTGGCTATTTCATTGCGTAGTTCGGATTTGTGAGGATGATTCACAATAGACACAAAACGTTTCCTCCAGTGAATGCCGCTGTTTAGTAACAGATGCAATCCCTTTAAAGGCCCGTCCTCACTACGCGGACTTAGATCCCACGCGCTTTTGGTAGAAAGGCCTTTTAATTTTCTGAATCGTGAGTTTTGGATCCTAAAATAAGAACTAATCTGAAATGAAATAATTATTTAACGAATATTGATTAATCTACATTGAGAAAAAAATTAATTTTCATTTAAAAATCCCGTATTGTGTGGAAGAACAATGTACCTTTTTAAGCACAGCCTTTTGTCAGCGCAGTTTGGCCGTACTGCCTTTGCCATTAAAAACTCTATAAGAAAAAAAAGGCAAAAACGCGTATGAGGAAAGTCCGCGTAGTGTGGATCCACCATAAGACGCTAAAAAAGGTGCGCAAAAAATGCACCTTGCCCAGGACTAGTATTCAAATTTGGCTTCATTTGTTCGTGTAAGTTTTATGCATGCGCAACATAATGCAAGAATTTTGTCACCACGCACAAAGAAACCCCAATGAATGCGATTTGCTTAAAAATCACCGACCATGCAAGAATTCGCTGTGAGCAAACGGGCAGCATTGGGGAAAAACGTGACATTTCTTTCTGTTTGCGATTTCAATATTAAAATACACAAAGGGTGCATCTTTTGTGTACCTCCCCCAGGACCCGACGGCGATAACCTTCTCCCCCACAAACATGAGTCCCTTTTTATCTCCTGCTAAGCAATGAATCAGAAAAAAAAATGCTGGCTCTTTTATATATATGTATGTATGTGAGAATGTATATATAAAAAATGAACAACAAGCACCTATAAAATTTCTCTTGGTCCTTGATGTTGGAGTGACTTAGGGCTCTAGAAATTCCTTTGACATTTTTAGTCCCTTAATTTCCCGTTTTTTGTTCAAGCACACGCATGCATGCATTCAATGCCGATGCTGAAATGTGATTGGAGGGTGACTTGCAGACTTTTCCTTAGTGATAAAATTAGAAAAAAAATCAAAGAGTCAATAACTGTTAAATATTTTCCCATTTTGTTGAGGATGTTAGCGAGAAAATCAATTTTCTTCGGAAATTTGATATGCATTACTCGCACTGCTGATTTTGAATGTGTTTGGCTTTGTGATAAACTTTTAGATACAAAATGTAATAAAATGATTTTTTTTGAGAAGCAATTGTTTCATGTTTTGATTTTTAAAGGAATATTACTCCGGGTCATTTCACAAATCAAGACTAAGATGTTCCGTCATTGGATGCAATCTCTATTAGGGCCTTCAGATCTAACCATTTCTTTACTATTGAGGTCTTTTTATGTGTAAATGTCACAAAAGTTTATATTATTTGAACGACTTATTTCACTTCCAATAAATTCTGAGTAAGGAGCTGGTGGATAGTTCATCGTTTCAAGCTTAAAATTTTTTTCTTGTTCACCATAATAAAGTGCATAAAAAAACCAGCACTTAAAATAAAAAGGAATCTCATACGATGCGGTGCACCAAATTTATTGGTAAATCAATTTTCAAATTTGAGGTTAATTTTTGAGACTTGTGTTAGATATTTTGACTTGAAATTTTAACCAGTTATTGTTCACATTATAAAGGATAATTTCTGAAAATTTTATCAAATTTCACTTAAAACATGTGAAGTTCCAAACAAAAATCCATAATTTAGCAGTTTTTTAAGTTTTTATTTTTGAGGTTATGTGTGAAGATAAAAATTTCATATTTTAACCGCCGATAGCCAATATCATAACGAACAGCCTCAATTTTTTTCGCTTTTTTTGTACCTACACATATCGAGGTATATCTACTCATCTATGTATATTTAGAAAAAAACAACCAAAATGGTATATTTTTCGTAAAATGGCCTATAACGGCGTAGCGGCAGTTGCTAGAGGTAGAAAATTTCCATTTCGTATAGTATTCGATGTAACTAACATGTTACAAAAAAAAATTTTGAGAGTGGAAACAATTCCTTTTTCACTAAAATTTTATGCTTGTCTGAGTCCACTAATAGCAAGAAGGCTAACAACAGCTAGCCTTGGTTTAGTCATAAGAATATATACAATATGACATGGGCTACCCCAAATGACAGACATCATAAACAAATTGACCATGTCGTGAGTTACCGAGGAGCGAATGTGGACACCGATCACTACCTAGTTCAGTTGCTGGGAAGATAAGGGCGGAAAAACTAGCGAATAGACATAGAAAAAACCATAACAATCAGTAAAAGGTGCTCTTGCAAAAATTAAGAAATGGAAAAACAAGACAAAAGGATGAAAGAAGATTAGCCTTAATGTTGCAGATAATAACAAGGTTTGTGGAAATTCTTGAATCTGGGGTGGATATCGGAAAAGAAAAATATACAGAAACAAACAAAAAATGTTTTGGTACAGAAGACGTTGAAGCAAGAAGACAATGGTTTGTGATCAATATAAGGGAAGTATTGAAAGAAAAAACCAGGCAAGATAAGTGTATTTTACAAAATACGTAACAGAGAGAAGGCGAACAGAAAAGTTATTAAGAAAGAAAAACAAGAAGAATTGATTTTGATCCTGAAAAAAAGCATGCTCGTGATTTCCGTGGTCATAAAAAAGCATGATGCAGGCGTAAGCATGCTTGTGTCGTGTGGATGGGCCATTAGCGTGGCTAGATAAGGTACCACAAAGGCCATGAAACTAATCGGTAATAACGCCCCTGGGAAAGTAGCTACCCTCGCATAATATTATTGCTTCTATCACAGCTATTGTTCAGGAGAAATAATTGCTCATCTGCGTCCACGACAATGTTATACTCGCAACACCCAAGTTAGTCCACTCACACTATAGGCAAGAAATTAGTTCATTAATATAACAACTCGATTGTGGAATATCCTTCCGTAGCTAGTATTTCCGAACTTCTACAACACCCACGAGTTCAATCGCTGTGTTCGTCATCTTTTTTGCAATGGTGCTAAAGTCTTTGCAGGACCCGGGCCTTCAAGAGGCAAACTGGAGAGAACTAGCAAGACGTAAAGACTTACTAAAGCGTAGTTTACATTATGCTAATTCTTTAGCGCTAATAAATTAGCAGACAATATTTGTTTACATCATTAGCAAATTTCAGTTGGATAATAGCGAAGTTGTTGTTGTTATGAAGTTGTCCCCGCCATCTTAAAATTTGCGTTAGCAAACTGTATTACTAATTAGAACAAAAGTTGGAGGGCAAGCAGCATTACTAGAGCTAATGGCATTAACGCTAACGCAATTAGCAGATGTGTTTCCATTAAACTTATTGTGTGCTTATGATGACGTTTTCTCTATTAGCGCTAATGTATTAGCATAATGTAAACTAACCTTAAGAAAATTGTCTATGAAGTCGTCTACGTCTTGTTGGTTCTCTCCAGTTTGTCATACTTAGGTTTCGTATATCTTTTACCACGTCATCCAATCACACTTTTCTTAATCATACTGCTCTGCTTTTTCCTGATGGTTGTGCGTCATCATCCCTACCAATACCCTCTTGACTCCTTATAATATAACCCTCTTCTCCGATCGATTGGTAGTACAAAACTGTAGTCGTGGCAGATAAAAAATATATCGTTCATCCTATTTGTATGTGTCCTTGTGTGTCCAGCGTGTCTTATTATTATGATTGTTGCTATTTCGAACGACTGGCATATTTGTTATCCATTGAAATTCGTTATACCCCGGCTTCACAGGCCTCAGTTCAGTTCAATCCGCATAAGTGGCTTCACCGGCATTGTTTAGTTCAGAAAGCTGGTTGTGTGACGTATTACATTTACATCTAAAATACATCAGCTGACATTCCAATATTCCAATTTATTCCTCTCTTTTGAGCGGGCTTTTACTTTCAACTTCAATTTCATGTTCTGTTGGGCGAACTCCGGCTTGATTTTTCCTGAGTTCAATATGTGAAAATGTATGGGAACTGAGGCTAAAATTAAAGTTCAGTACACCAAATTGCTCAAACTAGCGCAGTTCGGCTGGTGAAGCCGGGGTATTATACTTGTGAATCGCATGCGATCTATGTGCAAGTAATTAGAAGAAGATCAAGTAATTAGAAGAAAAATACAATTTCCTGCTTAATGGTGTATTTCGGTTTTGAAGAACAGATGTAACAAAATTCTAAAACTTTTCCCCTCCAAATACATCTCAAATAACCCTTTTAAACCATCTCCATGTCCATTAAAACTATTTCGAATCTTGCATACTTTAAAACATTTCATTGCCCGAGGATAGTGGGTTTTCCAAAAAGTTTATATCAATTTCCAATAGATAAAATTGTCAATGGTATCATCGAGAACAAAATGGAATGTGTATAATCAAAAAGTGATGAAAATGCTTTTATCTCTTGCTATAGTTGAGTTAAATATATTTCAAGGAAGTATTTTTTCAAAATGGCAGTAGTGGAACGTGTCGTAACTCCTTGCAAAGCCACAACAAACCATCAAAGTTACTAAAACTTGTAGAAAAATGTGATATATACATATAATATGCTTTGTTTTTGTGAGCACTATCCGCCTTTAATATGACCAAATCAAGACACGGATTGAGAATAATTTAGAACATTTAGAAAACTAAAAATATCGGTAAACAACATCCACGAGCATCTGGAAAATTTTGTTTCATACTCAATGGGATACATACAAATTGTGGAAAGCATTGCTCACAGATGAATAATTGTAATAAGATAGTGAGTAATTACATGCATACATCCGGAATGGGCATCATGTGAACACCCAGGTTTTTTGACTACTTGGCCAACATTTTATGGAGCTTGCTTTAAAGTTAGTTGCCACAATCATAAGACTCTACAAACATTGCACTTTATATCTTTAATCTTCTTTAACGGCTCTACAACCGGGGTCCCGTCCAGGCCTCTCGTAACTGTTCTCTCCACCAATCCCGATTTTGAGCCGATGTAATCTAGGTTGGCAACGCTAAGCTCTGGGCGCTCTGGTCTACGACATCCTTTCAGGTTAGAGGTTAGCTTTTCCTCGCCGACGTACCCCGCAGATCTTTCCAAAGAGAAGTCTCAAAGCGTCCCTGCCCACCGGCCCCGGAAGAATTCGGTGATACATTTGTATCAGGAGAATCCCCAGCTAAAGGAACGACATTCTATTCTTCAGCGTGGTAAAAATTCTAAATGGATTTGAAGGTGAGGCGAGGAGCTCCATCTTGCATAAAAATATAATCGGAGTGAACATTTGGTTTGAAATTGATATATGCAATTAGAACGTCAGATAGGTCGAATTTGTGTAAGGGTCTCCATGTATTTTCTTCACGAACTGGGACATCTCCATTGTTTTTTTATGTGGCGGATCTAAGCTCAGTAATCATCTTTTGTAACATCAGTCGAGGCCATAGAAATATAAACTAACACGGAACGACTGTATCGTGTAAAAACTCTGTACGTGAGCGACCACACGAAAGGTAGCTTGTTTAAAAGGACAGCAATAGTGTGCAAGTGGGACACAAATTGCCGAACTATCAGGGGTAGATTCTTGAGTGAATGGTGGCGTGCTAAGTCAATATCCGGGGGGCATAGATTTTATGCCAGAAGTTTAAACGCTCCGCTTTTAAAACGCCCCTCTTATTTATTTCTACATATTTTGGCCTGCATTGCCTGACCACTACTAGCCCAGTGAACTGAAACACATCAGGAATTGTGGTACGCTCAATCTGGCTTACAGCCATTCCGTGTTTAGTTTATATTTCTATGGTCGAGGCATAGAATAGTTTACGAGGTTTTAGGAGGATATTCAAAGGCATGGCGATAAATCCTTCGTTTGAATTCTTGGATGTTGTGGGAGTTAAGAAATACTGGCTGCAAAAGATTGTTCTACAGTGGAGTTGCTCTATTAATGAATGAATTCCGTATCGTGAGTGAAAAGGGGTGCTGTAGGCAGAGGGAATGAGCCGAGTGAGCGAATCTGGTGTTGCGGGTATTAGACTGCCACGGAGGTAGGAGAGCGTTTATCTCGTTGGGACAATCTCTATGATAGTATCGATAAAATGTTGTCAATACTGCCACATTCCTATGGCGGCTTAGAGGGTTGATGGTGGAGCAAATAGCAACCGGCTGAGCCACAATAGACGGGGTTAGCAGGAGGCAGCCTCGTCGGAGTGTTATGCCTCCTAAAACAAGAGAATTCTGCTAACCAACCGACAAAGGCCGGAACAGCGTCATAGTTCCTTATTTGTAATTCTCTCTTGCAAGCGAATTTTTAGGATAAGACGTAAGCCTCTGTTGATGAAGGCCTGAAAGCGCCTTCTGATGGATTGGGCGACTGTTGTTTTAATTTAGATCTCCGTTGAACTCCATATACGAGACAGACATGAATAGATATTTTATTTACTTTATTTATTCTGGAACTGACGTCTTCTTTTGCCCGGCCAGAATATGTCTACCAATTCCACGTCACGGTTATTCAGCCCTGTGCATTCAATGGTGTTTACATTTATCCGAATTTCTTTAGTTTCGGAATTAGCTTTAAGCCTGCCGATCTACTTTCTGTTGCTAAATTGTTTAATATATATTTGCGGTCCTGATGTCTGTGGGCCTGCGTTGTATATTTTGTCAGGTTGTGTTCGAGATCCAGTGCTGCATTGGTATTGCGTTGGAGACTCCTGATTGTGGGCCAGGTGTTCTTGTATATTTTCTTGTGACAAAAGTAAGTTCCACCTACCATGGTGGGAACTACAGAACTAACTTGGCTATGCCTTAATTTGCAATTGCGTGTTCAAGACCGCTGTTGCTAGGACCAATCTGAGGTCTTTCCTTAGAATAGAGCGAAAACAAATTAAATCGCATATAAAACTCGTCCTTGATGTCATCGTCCGCGTGGGGCGTAGCAAAGGACTACCTTAGTGCTTCCAAGCCTGGTACAGTAATGATCCTCTCAGAAACTGGTGACCAGCTAATGAGGGTGGAGCTGGCCTCCTTGGTGAGTATTATGCCAATACCACTACTACGGTTTTCGGTTTAGTTCCTGCCAGAATATAAGAAGGACTCGCCATTTGGGCAGATATGCTCCTTCGCATCGTGCCATCGTGACTTTCTAAGTCCCATGATTTTGATATAAGAGACTTCGTTTAGCCGTCCATCAGAAAGCAAGTCAACTGCCACAACCCCTTTCTCCTTACATATGAAGATTTTTCTTATAAGAATTCGTCCATTCCAGTTCAATGCCCATCTACTGTACGTACCGTGATTCCTCTAACCTCGAACATCACTTGAAGACCAAAATTATTTTAAATGTCATAGATTGCCCAAACCTTCTGAAGACCATTTATAATTGTTTTCCATATTTTCTCTATAAAATAATGTGACGAATTATTCATTGATGCTGCCGATTACACAGCCTTCAACCTGGAAGCAACCTCGAGGACGATTTGCATATCCACCCCGTACAGCAGAAAATGAAAACCAAATCAAAATTAATAATTAAATATGATATTATTACTTTTGAAAATTTAATTAAGTCCGAATTTGGAATAATTGGTTTTGCACCTAAAGCAACACTTCCAATTTTCACCACATTAAAATCCTCCTGCTGACACAAACGTCACAAAATCCCAGCGAAAAGTTTGACTATCAACGAAATGCAAGTTCCAAAATCGAAGAAGAAAATGTTTCCAAAAATTTGCATTTAAATGAATTCCAGAAGGAGCCAACATCCTCGGGGGTTTTTCAAGCAACTCACTCTCCCACTCTCTTTCCCGCCTCCGCCCTCTTCATCCTCATCCCGTTAAAGGGGAACAATTCACATGAAGGAATCCTCCCTTGAGATATCGTCGGTGTGGATTTATGGTGTCGATTTAAAATAAAGAATCGTGCGTGGATATAATTTGAGTTTATGAATAACCATAAATCTTATTTTATTGATGTCAACGTTGGGGGATGTGCACGTTTCCTTTTTCACCGTTGGAGATGAATCTGAGATTTTTGCAACTACCTTATCTGAAATTTGAATACACGTCAATATATCAAATAGATGGAGGGGAGTTGTAAAAATTTAAATCCTCACGATGTTGCCATAAATTGTCGCATTTACTTGTTTCAATTTGCTCCAATTGGACTTGATAAGTGTCGGGTGAATTATTACCATATGCCGCCAATGCGTGAGAATGTGTTAATCTGTTGGCAGTAATAGCTGCCAAGACCAGATTTAGATGCTTTATCGTAGCTGCTATCATAGAGCTTTAAGGATAAATTATATCTTATCTTAACGATTCCGCGCTGTGGTTGATTCTGGCAAATACTTATATCCACACACATTTTTAATTATTTCCAAGCCTCCGAGGGAAACTGAGAAATAGAAACCAGAAATCTTATTTCAGATATTTCCCAAGCGACCAAATCCGGATAATCCTTCAGGACAACAAATTTGATAGCTACTCCAAACACAAATCCCTTTCCCAGCCCCCAAAAACAGTGGAAGAACCTTTTCTTGGCCATTCCAATCCATGCATATCTCATTCGATATATAATCATCAAAACCAGGAACTATGTATAAGTCCTACACAAAGTTGTAGTCATGCAATTGCTAGCCTCAATGACCATGGATTTGTCACGTATAAACGTATATACCTATAAAGGACAGTTTATACAAACAATTTTGCGCCAAACCATATCTCTCAGGCTTCAACTTACTACCCTTAGCATTGAGGGGTTGATGAGGCGGGAATATATCGTCTTCATCACCAGAATCATCCCCAGCACACAGCCTGCTGTGATCTATAGCCTGATGTACAAGGACTTATCTGGCCCATCATCTATGGACGTTTTGAGGTATAAACATAAAATTGATTGGTGACCACCGACGCGGTATCGATATATCATGGATATATGTCTGGATGGGAAAGGTGATGCTGTTGGAGTCAATGCCTGATTTACATTACTCACAATCGGAATGTTGTCATACGTGTGGTTGTGGATACTTTATTTTCTATATTATGTCAATTCAGGCAGGAGAATGCGAAGGTGGGAATTGTTAATGAATTTTGTTATCAGACATCAAAACAATTAAATGTGAAACATTTTATTTTTGGTGGGGGATTTTCAATTGTTGTTCTATAGCTTGGATAATATTAATTAAACTGAGGTAGTGCTTTAAGGTTTAGATAATGGACTATTGAATAAAATGACAAACCAAAAATAATGATATGTTTGACACAAACATTGAATTTAAATTTAATTTTTAATTGGTCAATACACGAAATCATATTGTCCTTGGACTTTACCTAGAAAGAGGGGTATGGCATTTCTCGTCAAGGACACGTTAATGACAATCGAAAGCATTAATATTAAAGTATGCCCAATGTCGTTACCGTATAATTTAAGGTGAACAAAGATATTAAATTAAATTTGAGAAGCATAAAATATCAAAGTGGAAATAAAATGTTGGTGTAAAAATATAAAAAATCTTTTGATTTGATGATTGAAGGTTTGTAGACCAACATAAGCATTTTAGAGATGTTTTGAAACCGTATATTGTTGAAATATTGTGGACTTTTTTTATGGGCAAATGTTAAGGACCATTGCTACTCTGACTATCCAGAAGCCATTGACGCACTTAAGGTAAACATCCGTCAAGCTGTTCGCGAAATAGGACCACAAACAATCGAAAATTTACTATAGTAGGTACTTCTTCTTCTTTCAATGGCGCTACAGCATAACTCGACCCTTATGGCCGCCCGTACATACGACACAAGCTTACATCGCGCATGGGTTTTTAGACGCATGCTTTTTTATAACCAAAGAAAGCACGCGCAAGCTTTTTTATGACCACGGAAATCACGCGCAAGCTTTTTTCACAAGCTTTTCCTACGCTGTAAAAAAATATGTAAATTCACAGTGCAAATGTACAGTAAAATTACAAATCGCCATATGAAATACTAATTTATCGTGTAGTAATTGTAATTTAACTATAAATTTTGTAACTTTACATAAAGAATTTGAGAATCTCCAATACTGCAAAATGTAAATGCATACTTTACACAATGCTGTGTATACAAATTTCCATTTAGAGCAGAAAGATTCTGTACTATAATATTATTATAGATGCGGAAGCTGCCCTTTAACTGCTTTGCGGTTTCGTCTTAAGCCCAGTATGCTAGAGCGAAGAAATTTGGTCAAGAAATTTTTGTATTTATTCCTAAAAGAAAAATGAAAATAGCTCACCAATTTTTACAGTTAATTATTTTCATTGCAGACATTACATAAATTGTTTTATGATTGTTTGAAATTAATGAAATTATTTTAATTAGTAAAGAATTAAAAAAGAATTAAAAAATATGAATTAAAACCAACAGTATGTTGTTTTTGCCATTGCGGAAAGTTACTTTCAATTTAAAAAACCACGTGACACGTCGTGTACTCATGAATGGTTAAAATTTCTTCAAGAAACAAGTGTATCGACACTTATTGCTGGAGGAAAAAATATTTTAACTAAAGCGACATCGGCGCGTCATTAAAAAATATGATATTCTGGTGTCATTTCTGTTCTCTAGAATACCGTTTACAAATGATGCATTTTCATGACATCTTGAGTACTTGAATCTTGAAAGCTCGAAAATTTTAAGAACTCGAGCGCGTATAGCTTTGCTTAGTTGCAGCGGCATATTAGCTTGAAATGAGCTTGATTTCTTGAGGAACTAGTAGCTTTCTGGCCCGGTTTACATAACAAGCACTCGAGCCGTTCAGAAAAATCTTTTTGATCGACTCCAGTCGTTTACATTTACTATACGTTTTATCCATAAAATTCAGTGCGCTCGTGAAACACTAATGGAACCTAGGTACGCATACCTTTAAATGAAGACAAATCATGTGGAAAAATCAAATCGCAAATATCAGTTACAGACTTATTCGGATTGTGAGTATATTATCCAGGAGCGATACTTTTGTTTAAAATAAATTTACCCTGAGGCTTTATAACGCTATAATTAAGAGAAAAATCATAGGAATTATATGAATATGTTTTGGATAATTTCGGTCGAACCTGGTTAAAAAGGCTGGTTTTCAAACTAGTTTTAGAGGCCTTAAATCGAAGCTCACATCCTTTTTATGAAAATGGGGTTGAAGAGCAAATCTTCTCGAATAAATAAGGCTTTTCAAAATACTTTAAGGCCATTTTGGCCCTTGTTCGAACCTTTTTCGGGAACAGCTGTTTTTAAATTTTTGGGATTTACGCGAAAAGTTATTATTTTTTGATGATTTAGGCGCCAACGAAAGCCACAATTTAAGCCCTAAAACAAGTTTCTACGATAATTACAGTTACTGTAAAACACATTAATGAATAATAAAAACAAAGCACTGATATAAAAAAAAAATAAAAATTTTTTGTAAAAACAAGCTATTATTAGATAAACTAAAAAATTTTAAATAATAACAAATTTTTAAATATGCGTTACTTAAGTGAACTAAAAAGTATTATGTATATATTTTTTTTGAATCCACCTGTATGTAACTACAAGTAAAAGCTTGCGGGCGCTTTATCAGATTGTATCCAATTAATTTTCCTATTGATTAGTTAAATCATAATATTTTTTTCCATTTTTGTTACAAAACCTGAAACATTTGTAAACTGAGCGCCCCAAGCTTTTATATGTAGTTACATACAGGTGGATTCAAAAAAAATATATAATACTTTTTAGTTCACTTAAGTAACGCATATTTAAAAACTTTTTATTATTTAAAATTTTTTAGTTATCTAATACTAGCTTGTTTTTAAAAAAAATTTTTTATATTTTTTATTTTGTTTTGATTTTTAATTTTATGTTCTTAAATTTTTTTCACTCTTGTCATTTTAAGCTTTGTTTTTTCACTTGAATTGACGACACACAGTGTATTCTACTTATCATAAGCCTTCATTTGATACCCATGTCGGGGTTGTTAAGAAAAAGGTAATCCGCTATTTTGTAGTGGCCGCCATATTGGTTACTGTATTCTACTCGAGGGTTTGTAAAGAAAAAGGTAATGCGCCATTTGGTCGTGTCCGCCATATTAGATTTAAAATAACGTCACTTAGCTTACTGTATTCTACACGTAGTACTCTATCCATGCCGGGGGGGGTTTCTAAGGAAAAAGGTAATCCGCCATTTTATGGTGGCCGCCATATTGGATCTACCATAAAATTGAATATACTATATTGCAGTGCCTTCAGAACGAAAGGTTTGTACCAAATTTGAACATCACCGGATATCGGGAAGTGGCCGAAAAATCGATTCCACCCCAGAAATATCCGCCATTTTATGGTGGCCGCCATATTGGATGTACCGTAAAATTTCATATACTACATTGCATTGTCTTCAGACGCAAAGTTTTGTAACGGCCGGCTATTCCCTCGTGAAAATACTCTCTGTTCTGTAGGCACTATAGAATTATGTAAATTTTGATTAATTTGAAAGGGGTAGGCGAATGGAAAAAAGTACTTTTTTTGGAAAATTTTTGGGGAAGAATGATCGGGGAGTTTTGAGGAAGTAGGCAAGAAAAAAACAAGAGTTTTTTTTGAGAAAAAAAGAAAAAAATTGATTGATTAAGCAATAAGAGTGAAAAAGACTTTTTTGTAGAGATCAAGGACAAAGTTGTTGTGAAAAAAGATACGAATTGAGTTTTTTTTGGAATGGAGCTGGAAATTGAAAAATTGAAATTTTTTAGTGTTTTCAAAGGCCTAAAATGGGCATTTCAAATAAAGTAACGCAGTATTGCGTATGCTCACAAAAGAGTATATAAAAAAAACCTACAATTTAAAAAAAATATTTTGCCGTACGATGATTTGGCATAAAAAGGCAGCAATTTTAATTTTTTTTCGAAAACTGCCAATTTTTGCCGTAAAAAGGAAAAGTTTAATGTTAACACTGAACAACATTTGAATTGTTAATAAATTGCACAAAAGTTATAATTGATACTTTGTTTCCTTCAACATACAACATATAAATTATACAACATACATAAATTTGGTGCCGAAACCCGGGACTTAGCAGCAACGATCAAAAGAATTACGGGATCCTTCACGTGTACTAGAATCAACAAGAATTAAGGGAATTTAATAAAAGCTAAGTAAAACTTTATACTTAAATTGGAATAATAATTGAGAAAATAAAAATTAAGATTTAAGCTTCTAAAAGGAATCTCAGCAGCTACCGTTAAACGCTTTGTATGGTAAATCCACGTGTACTACAGGAGACATTTAAATCATAAAAGGTGTAATTAAATCACTCGAACGTGGAAAAATATATTAGAGAAGTAACGCAGAACTTAATCTAATTTAATAACGGTGAGTGTTTGTTACTCTTTAAAAGTTAGTTCAATCGGTTATTTAACTGTAATAGTGCATATAGCGGTCGAACAATTGATGACGTGCTAGTGTAGAACAATGACAGAAAATTGAAATGAGTTATAGAAATTCCTAAACTATAGAATAATTGCATGTGCGTTGATATTCCAGTGAACATTTTTTTATCAAGAAAATTTATATATATACATTTTATTATTCATACACTTAACCCTCCGTCGGGCGCGGCTGGCCTGAGAGGCCAGCAAAACACTTTTTTAGACGCGCCTCCTACATCTGCCATCAGAGCGGGGAGCCCTTCCCAATAGTTTCCTGACTCGGGAGGGTGAGTAGGAATACCCACCCCAGCCCGCCGTCCCTTTTCGCCCGGCTCGCCCAGGCCCCCCCTGGCTTGTGAGGCCGGCTGCGCCCGATTGCGCCATAACTTTCGAAGATGAATTTTTCAAGATATTTTTATTGCAATCGCTCGTTATACTAAAAGTAGGCCTGCTCTATGAAAAGTTCGTCGATATCTTGAGAAATAAGAGCTATTCTGACCCTGGCCTCTCAGGCCGAGCGCGCCTGATAACGTTCCAGAACCATCTATCTGACGGCAAAATGGCGTATCGTGCTTGATTCCACGAATGCATGGTTTTTGTGTGCATGCATACATGCTGGTATGACACATGCTTATTTCATCCGCTTATTTCCATTTCTAGTGTAGAAGTAATTCTTGTAGCTAAGCAAATAGAAGTAGTATAAGTTACAAGTTTGTATCTGTTATGTTCTTTTGATTACTTCATATTGTCAGTGTTATTCTTAGCCGGCTTGCGGTAACATCAAATTTTACCGTAATATCAGTTATATTGTGCTCGATATTGTCCTGTTATATCGTGCTCTGCGCACCCTCAAATCCAAACAAGTTTATTGTAATTTCAGGTAAAAATTTAACATTCATCTTTTTTTTTAGAGAAATGTTACTAGATGATAGATACTAGCCCGACTGCTGATTATACAGTGGCTCACAGTGAAAATCGTCCACCTTACGAGTAAGAGGAATTAAGTAGTTTTTTTCATCTAGCTCTCAACAAATCCAAATAAGAATTTACATAACTAAGTTTTTCATTTCTTTTCTTCAAAATAATAACGAAAAATTATGAAATTAATCAATAACAAAAACGGGAAAAATTCAAATTTCCGGAAAGGTCATATTTCTATCTCACAATGAAAATCGTCCATAACACTCAATACTAAGAAATGTCGTCCATAACACTCAATACTAAGAAAGTTGGTCCTCCTTATGCTGTAATTACTGCTAGAAGCCTGTTCGGCATTGAATTTACTAATTTTTAGTATACTTAGGATTAATTCTAGCCCATTCCTGCTTGAGTACATTTTCAAGGTCTTTCTGCGAGGTAATATTGTCTTACGAATGCTCCTGCCCGGTGTATCCCATAAATTCTATTAACATTCAAGTTAGGGGATTGAGGAGGAACAGGGAAAACTGTTTTACAATTGTATTTCAGCCAATAGCGTTCAACGTCTGAGGTATGCTTAGGGTCATTATACTGATAGAATGCAAACCCAGCAGTAATACTTAGAAGTTGCGCACTCTGGTGCACATTTCTTTTTAGAATATCAAGCTAAACCATTGCATCCACTGTTCCTCGGATGAACTCAAGGTTGCCAGTGCCATTTGCCGCCATACACCTCCATACGATACCAAACAACCGAGTATTGCAATTCGTTCTTTAGTAGTCTCTCATTATAAGGCGGGCAAAAGTCAAAGGGAAATGGCAGATTATTGGGAAATACTTTTCTGGTACTGTTTTTTAGCTTGCTTGCTTGCTATTCTACCACTTTCTTCACACCTTTTAATAATATATTGGACAGTTGTTCGACTTTTTCCAACAATCTCTGCCATTTCTCTGTGACTTTTGCCCGCCTTATAATGAGAGACTACTAAAGAACGAATTGCAATACTCGGTTGTTTGGTATCGTATGGAGGTGTATGGCGGCAAATGGCACTGGCAACCTTGAGTTCATCCGAGGAACAGTGGATGCAATGGTTTAGCTTGATATTCTAAAAAGAAATGTGCACCAGAGTGCGCAACTTCTAAGTATTACTGCTGGGTTTGCATTCTATCAGTATAATGACCCTAAGCATACCTCAGACGTTGAACGCTATTGGCTGATATACAATTGTAAAACAGTTTTCCCTGTTCCTCCTCAATCCCCTAACTTGAATGTTAATAGAATTTATGGGATACACCGGGCAGGAGCATTCGTAAGACAATATTACCTCGCAGAAAGACCTTGAAAATGTACTCAAGCAGGAATGGGCTAGAATTAATCCTAAGTATACTAAAAATTAGTAAATTCAATGCCGAACAGGCTTCTAGCAGTAATTACAGCATAAGGAGGACCAACTTTCTTAGTATTGAGTGTTATGGACGATTTTCATTGTGAGATAGAAATATGACCTTTCCGGAAATTTGAATTTTTCCCGTTTTTGTTATTGATTAATTTCATAATTTTTCGTTATTATTTTGAAGAAAAGAAATGAAAAACTTAGTTATGTAAATTCTTATTTGGATTTGTTGAGAGCTAGATGAAAAAAACTACTTAATTCCTCTTACTCGTAAGGTGGACGATTTTCACTGTGAGCCACTGTATGTATATTGATAAATATATTAAGTTTTCCTGTCTTTTGCCCCAGATTTCCTGCTGAAATGGCTAGAGAGGCGTTTGATTTCTCAAACGCCAATGATATTGCGGAAATAAGAAGCCTCCTCGAGGATGATGATGCAGATGATCCGGCTTTGCTTGAGCATTTGGGCGAAGAAAGCTACATTGCTTCTGAGGACGAGGTGGAAGAACGTGAAGAGGACTCAGAAACTGAACAGGAAGAAGAATTGACATCTGAGGACGAGGAAGAAGAAGACATACGTAATGATTTTTTTCTTGGAAAAGATAAACAGACAAAGTGGACCAAGAAGCCATCCCTGGCTGCTATTCGCCGAGCACAAAGTCACAACATCATTACACATCTTCCAGGTGTAAAAGCAGATGCTAAAAATGCTAAAACCATATTGCAATGTTGGGAATGTTTTTTCGATACAGAAATTTTGGATTTAATTGTCAAATACGCCAACCAATACATCGACGCAATCAAAACCAAATTTGCCAGAGAGAGGTATACCAAGGAAACAGACGTTATTGAAATCAAAGCATTCATTGGTTTGTTGTACCTGGCTGGAGTTTACAGAGGTAATCGTCAGAGCCTGGAGGAGCTATGGGGAACAGAAGGAGATGGGATTGAGAAATTTGGCCTAGTGATGAACATAAAACGGTTCAAGTTCCTCATGCGTTGTATTCGTTTTGACGATCGTACCAGCCGAGCGGAACGGAAAGAACTTGATCGACTTTGCCCAATTCGTGAACTGTTTGATCGTTTTGTTCAAAACTGTCAAAAGAACTACATCCCTGGAGAAAATGTTACAATTGATGAGATGTTGCCAGGATTCCGTGGGAGGTGTCCATTCAGGCAATATATACCCTCGAAACCGGCTAAGTATGGTATAAAGATATTTTCCCTTGTTGATGCCAGAATGGTATACACCTACAACATGGAAATTTATGCAGGAAAACAGCCGGAAGGGCCATTTTTGGTAAGCAACAAACCAAGTGAAGTGGTAAAACGAATGGCTGAGCCTCTTTTTGGGTCAGGGCGCAACATAACCGCTGATAATTGGTTTACTGACATTGAGCTTGTTAATGATTTAAAAAAGGAGAAGCTGTCCTATGTTGGCACAACCAGAAAAAATAAAACGCAGTTACCACTCAGTTTTGTCAATATCAAAGGCAGGACTCCATACAGCAGCCTGTTCGGCTTCAACAATGGAAATACTTTGGTTTCATACGTACCAAGAAAAGGGAAAAATGTGATTCTCGTTTCATCACTCCGCGAAACTAATGCCATCATTCTACTAAAGAGCAGCAGAAGCCAGAATTGATTACTTTTTACAATTCCACCAAAGGCGGAGTTGATACAGCGGATCAAATGTGCTCTACTTTCAGTGTGAGCCGGAATACAAGACGTTGGCCAATGGTAATTTTTTTTGCCTGTCTGAACGTGGCAGGCATTAATTCCCAAGTGATTTCGTTTGGAAATGGCCTGGAGCAACTAAAAAGAAGAATCTTCCTCAAAACTTTGTCTCATCAACTTGTGATCGGACAACTAGTCCGGCGAAGCCTGAATACAAATGGAATGACGGCTCAGCTGCAAATCCGCTTGAAAAGGTTTGTACCCCAAGAAGAACGTGAACAGTCTCCCCAACCTCCCAACAAATTACGAATGTCAAAATTATCATGAACCAATCTGTCTAAGCCACGTAAATTCGCTATGCCAGACCTGTTATTCATGTGTTGATTTCGTAAAGTAAACGTCGGTTTCCCACATAAGCAGAATATTACACTATTTTTTTTGGAGTTTTTTATTTTTATGGTACTTGTTTCGTCCAATTTTGGAAATGTTTTTGTTTGAAATTAATAATTTTGGTTGTTTTAGTTTAAGTTTCTTATCAATAAACTCGTTCTTTACAGTTAAATTTGGTATTCTTGCTTTCCTTAGATCCTACCGAAGGATTCCCTTCCGATGTTTTGACTTAAAATTGATTAGGGGGTGATGTGGGGCTAAAATATATGTGGCCTCTCGGGCCGGGTGCGCCTGATTATGTTTTGCTCAGAGGCGCATCACGTAAATTCGCTATGCCAGACGCTATGTTATTCAGCTGCTGCTTTGGAAAACTAAACGTCGGTTTCTGCCCACGACTGTGCCGAAAAATGATGGCCCCACGTCTGAAGTATACTATGTAGGTACTATTTTTTTTGGAGTTTTTTATTTTTACGGTACTTGGTTCGTCCAATTTTGAAAACGCTTTTGTGTGAAATTAGTAATTTTGCTTGTTTTAGTTAAAGCTTCATTCCATTCAATAAACTCGTTCTTTTCCTTTCAATTCGGAATATTTGCTTTCCTTAGATCCTACCGAAGGATTCCCTTCCGGTGCTTTGAGTTAAAATTGATTAGGGGGAGGGGCGGGGGGCTAAAATATATGTGGCCTCTCAGGCCGGGTGCGCCTGATTATGTTTTGCTCAGAGGCGCATCACGTAAATTCGCTATGCCAGACGCTATGTTATTCAGCTGCTGCTTTGGAAAACTAAACGTCGGTTTCTGCCCACGACTGTGCCGAAAAATGATGGCCCCACGTCTGAAGTATACTATGTAGGTACTATTTTTTTTGGAGGTTTTTATTTTTACGGTACTTGGTTCGTCCAATTTTGAAAACGCTTTTGTGTGAAATTAGTAATTTTGCTTGTTTTAGTTAAAGCTTCATTCCATTCAATAAACTCGTTCTTTTCCTTTCAATTCGGAATATTTGCTTTCCTTAGATCCTACCGAAGGATTCCCTTCCGGTGCTTTGAGTTAAAATTGATTAGGGGGAGGGGCGGGGGGCTAAAATATATGTGGCCTCTCAGGCCGGGTGCGCCTGATTATGTTCCGCTTAGGAGCGCGCCCGACGAAGGGACTTAAGAAGGCTATTTGATAAAAGATTATTATTGAATAATATAATTTGATTTAAATAATTACTCGGTTCAACCTTTTAATAATAATAAAAATAATAATAAATTCAGTTATGACCTTGTCATCGTTGCATTACTGCTCTGCATCATACTGTTATAATCGTTGCTAGGTCCACACGTGATCCATTTCATCCATTCACTTAGTGAATTAACCTTTTTTCATTTGCCTACGGCTATCTTAATATAAATTTACGCACGTGGCCATGGCAGAAGTTTCTTTATTGAAGGTTGAACGTGGTCGAATTAAGTGTTCCCTAACAAAATTGAAGAATTTTTCCGATAATATTCCAGCTGACAAGACAGTTGAAGACATTCAAATAAGACTAGAACCACTCGATGAGATACAAGGAGAATTTAAAGTAGTAGACGACAAGTTAGTTATTAGCGAGAGTGAGTCTGAATATAGCGCATTTGAAGACAAATACCTTGAAACTAGAGCAGCGTGGCGTAGACACCTACGTCGTCTAAACACCGCGGATCAAGATTCAACATCAAGCGAACAGCTTAGCACTACGATTACAAGAATCGCTGAGCAACAACGAGTGCTTTTTGATAGCTTCTCAATGCCCGCACAGTCCACAGATGTTAAACTACCAAGGGTGGACATACCTGCATTCAGTGGCGATTATAAAGATTGGCCTTCGTTCAAAGATCTGTTTCTATCGTCTATTGATAAAAAGGAAAACATGTCTTCTGTCCATAAATTACAATACCTTAAGGGGTTGTTGAAAGGTGAAGCGGCAGTGCTTGTGAAGCACCTTTCAATAACTGAAGCTAATTATCGGGAGGCATGGTCCAAGTTAGAGAAGCGTTATGACAAGAAAAGACAAATTGTTTCTGCATATATCAAATCATTCATAGCACAGCCTCAGTTAAATCAACCATCCACATCATGCTTACGACGACTAGCAGATACCTCTGACCAACTGATGCGTGGCATCAAGGTGTTGGGGAGGGATGCAGCAAGCCGTGACAATTGGCTCATTCACATTATGTTGAGCAAAACCGATCCTGATACGCGCAAGGCCTGGGCGGAAGAGACTGCTGACCAAGAATTTCCTTCTTTCGACTCATTTATCGAGTTTTTAAACAAAAGGTGTGATACATTAGAGACATTTGATACAGGGCTAAAAAGACAAACTCCAAATCATGCAATACGCACTCTTCACATGGACACTTCTCAAAGATGCACAAGGTGCTCTCAAAACCATTCACTTTTCAAGTGCCCAGAATTCAAGTCAATGGATGTAGCAGCAAGGCGAGCGTTTGTTGGCAAACATTCATGGTGTTTCAACTGTTTAGCATCGGGCCACTCTGCTAAAAAATGTACTTCAAAATTTCGATGTCATTTCTGCCATCAACCGCATCACTCAATGTTACACCATTGGAAAGGACCATGCCCAATCAATCATCAACCTCATCGCCACCGCCAGATCTGGACTCTTCGACCCTTCAATGACCAATAACCAATTCTACGGAATCCTCTCAAGCATTTATCACATCGAAGTCAAATCATGGCCAGCACAATTCAGGAAGGCAATCGATTGCTTCCAGCTCGCACATCAATACTTACACCATTTTCAACGAAAACCAAACCAAGTTAACTATTCTGCCAACGGCGATAATTAATGTAGCCGATGAACATGGAACCCTTCACCCTTGTCGGGCCTTGCTAGATTCAGGCCCACAAGCCTCATTCATTTCAGAAGAGTGTGTCCAAAGACTAAATAGCGCGAATAAATGTTCGGGGAATATCATCGTCGCAAATGACCATCGCAAGGGGAAAGGTGTCCCTGTCGACAGTTTCTCGATTTTCATCACATCTCAAACTATATCTACTAGCCTACGTTCTCGATAGACTCACAGCACCACAATCTTCAAGGACCTTTCATGTCAAGGATTGGACTTTACTACACAACTACAACTTAGCCGACCCACACTTCAACGAGCCAAGGAAGATCGACATAATTTTAGGTGCTGATCAGTTTAGTGACATTCTTCGAGATGGTCGCGTCCAAGTATCACCAAACCTTCCAATATTACAAAATACAATTTTCGGATACATCATAACTGGAACATTAAATGCCAATGGAGAACCACATTCAATCGATTCACTACACGTCGACATTGCTGATATTAACTCTACTCTTTGCAAGTTTTGGGAAACAGAAGAGGTTCCAACGGAATCACCAAAATACACTCAGGAGGAAGACATATGCGAATCTTTATTTGCTTCCACACACTCAGTAGATCCAGCCACCAATCGCTACGTCGTACGGCTACCCTTTAGGAAAGAGGCCCCTGAGTTGGGTGCATCACTTCAAACAGCTATGTCGCGTTTCAAATTTCTGAAGAAACGACTGCAAAAATATTCAGGCCTTCAGCATGCATACTCGGACTTCCTGGATGAATGCAGAAATGCACAGCACTTAGAACCCATTCCACAATCCGCACTTGCTCTTGACTGTGAACACGCTTATCTTCCACACCATCCAGTCATAAAACCTTCCAGCACAACAACGAAGGTTAGAGTAGTCTTCAATGGATCCCAACCAACCTCCACAGGACAATCTCTCAATCAAAAGCTGCTGATAGGGCCCAAGGTCCAACGAGACTTGCTACCTATACTGCTTTCATTCAGGTCATTCAAAATAGCCGTAGTAGCTGACATTGAAAAAATGTACAGGCAAGTCCTCGTACACAAGGAAGATAGACACTATCAAAGGATTTTGTGGAGATCAGGACCAACTGAACCAATCAGTCATCTGTGGTTGAACACGGTAACGTATGGAACGTCTGCGGCTCCATTTTTGGCCACCCGAGCACTGAAGAAACTAACAATCGACTTCAAGGGCCAATATCCCTTAGCATAAGAAGCGTTACGAGAAAACTTCTATGTCGACGATCTACTTGGAGGCGCTGACACCGAAGAAAATGCATTACTCTTGCACTCACAACTCACCACGCTCCTCAAACAGAGGGGATTCCTATTACACAAATGGGCATCGAATTCTAAGACCTTCCTGCAAGCAATCTCGGCCAATGAAACATGTAACACACCCTTACAAATTGAAGACAACTCCGAAAATATAAAAGTACTAGGACTTAGGTGGACTCCTTCCGTAGATTGCTTTACCTTCGAAGTAACACTTCCCACCCACGTCGCTTCAACAAAGAGGAGTCAAGTCGTGTATTTGATCCAATGGGGTTAATATCGCCAGTCTCCATCGCTTTCAAAATATTGCTCCAACATCTGTGGTTGAAACATTATGACTGGGATGAGGTCTGTGAAGAGTTCGCTGGAAGCTGGGAAAGGATGAGAAAGGATCTGGTTCAGTTGCAACACTTACGCATTCCAAGATGTATACCTACCGTGGGAAGTCGGACATCAGTCATCCATTCAGTCCTTCCGAGGAGCCAATGGCATCACGTGAAATCCTCCGAAAATCCAGCAGATCAGGCTTCGCGTGGGGTCATCGCAAGAGAATTGATCAATTCAGATCTCTGGTGGCAAGGCCCAACGTGGTTGAAGACAAATTGGGACAAATTCAGCCGCTCCAATGTGGACACAGGTATTGACGTTGAAGCGGCGGCCAACATAGAAAAGCGGGAACGATATTTGCATGCCTTTCATCTGAGAGTGGAGAATGACACGCTGCCGTCGCTTTTCAACGACAAATCCTCCTTGACGCACATCCTTCGGATTTTAGGAAGATGTTTTCAGTTCAAAAGACACTGCAAGATAAGGAAATCAGACAGAATTCCATGGTTGACATCGGCAGACCTTCGTGACGCACTTCGTGGTTGTGTCCTATGGGGTCAACACGAGTCGTTTCACAAGGAAATACTAGCACTGGAAAGCAAGCAACTTTTACATCCATCAGGTCCACTCATAAAACTAGCACCATTTCTCGATGAAAATCACATCCTACGCGTAGGCGGACGCATTGAATATGCGTCGTGTCACCATGAAACCAAGCACGCGATCATTCTTCCACGAGATCATATTTTCGTTAAACGTTTAATCGCTCACTTGCATGAAACGCATCTTCACACTGGAACGTCCCTACTTATAAGCATAATTCGCCAGAAGTACTGGATCCTAGGATGTCGGACCCTCATTAAGGCTCATGTCAACAAATGCTTCACATGCGTGCGCCATCGAGCAGCTACCTCCAAGCAAATGATGGCATGCCTTCCTAGGCATCGAGTTGGCGCCTACAGACCCTTTGAAAACATAGGAGTGGACTATGCAGGACCCTTCACATTACTAGTACGCAGAGGCAGAGGAGCTCGATCAGTGAAGGGCTACATCGTCATATTCGTGTGCTTCAGTACACGGACAATACATTTAGAATTAGCGTTTGTGGCCTGCCTCAAACGATTCGTGTCACGGCGTGGTATCCCTCATACGATCTACAGTGATAATGGTACAAATTTTGTAGGTGCAGCACGTCACTTAGACGAAGTCGGCAATCTTGTGAAATCCTTTTATAAGAAAAGTTCTTCCTCACATTTTGTTTCTTCTAGAGAAATTTGTTGGAGCTTCATCCCCCCTTCAGCACCCCACTTTGGCGGACTATGGGAGGCGGGTGTCAAATGTGTGAAGACTCACTTGCGGAAAATAATAGGTGTCACCAAACTAACCTAACCTAGTACGCCTGGCATTGCGAGCACTAAAAAATAATAAGGCATCAGGGTCTGACAGCATACCTGCAGAACTCATTAAGCAAGGCGGAGAGGAAACTATCCAAAAACTACATGAAGTAATAGTGGAAATCTGGAGACGGAAAGAAATGCCTGATGAGTGGAACGAGGGCATAGTGTGTCCCTTACACAAAAAAGGAGACCCTCTATCTTGCAACAACTATAGAGGAATAACGCTATTGAACACAACGTACAAAGTATTTTCACGTGTACTCTATATTAGACTACGACCATACGTGGAAAGAATATTAGGAGAGTATCAATGCGGTTTTCGTCCTGGAAGATCCACAACCGACCAGCTATTTGTACTCAGAGAAACCCTAGAAAAAGCTGTTGAATTTAACATAAACATCCACATGTTATTCATCGACTACAAATATGCTTACGATAGTGTGAACCGTAATGAGTTATTTGATGCTATGGAGCAGCTCGGAATACCTAATCACCTAGTAGAACTGACGAAAATTTCGATGAAAGATGCAAGGTGTAGAGTCAGAATAGATGGTGAACTATCCCCACCCCTCAGAACAAATAGAGGATTAAGGCAAGGCGACGCACTATCCTGCTTGTTATTCAACGTGGCCCTAGAAAAAGCAGTAAGAGATGCATCGATTAACACATCAGGGTGCATCTTCGATAGGTCAGTGCAAATATTAGCCTTTGCCGACGATATAGCTATCCTTGGAAGATCATTTGAGAGCATGAAGGAGACCTTTGTAGCACTTGAGCAAGCCGCAAAAAAAATCGGGTTGGAAATAAACGAGCACAAAACAAAGTATATGTACACAAAAAACGCCAGAAGTAGCAGACAGAACATAACGATAGACACCTACAATATAGAAGCAGTAGATGAGTTTGTGTACCTCGGCACGATTATAACAAAAGGTAATGATACATCGGCCGAAATCAGAAGACGAATAGCACTGGCTAATAAATGCTACTTTGGTCTACGCAGGCACCTGACGTCTAGAAATATATCAAGGAAGACGAAACTGGCACTTTACACGACACTAATAAGGCCTGTCCTACTATATGGTTCGGAAGTGTGGACATTGAAAAACGCAGACGAAGCATTGGTAGGAAGATTTGAAAGGAGAATTCTTCGTTCGATCTACAAAGGAATACAGGTTGATGGCGTTTGGAGAAGAAGATACAACTCAGAGTTGTATGAAATCAGCAAGATTCCAAACATTGTCAAAGTGATCAAAATAAACAGACTGCGATGGATTGGTCACGTCCAACGAGGTGCGGAACGGAACCCGACAAAGATAGTGCTGGGGAAAGTACCGTCAGGAAAACGCAGACCCGGCCGGCCTAAGAAAAGATATATAGATGACGTCGAAGAAGACTTGAGGCAGTTGGGAATAAGAAACTGGAAAAGTCGAGCCAGAGATCGAGAATCATGGAGGCGAATGCTGGAGGAAGCCAAGGCCAACAATAGGCTGTGGAGCTCCTGATGATGATGAAACTAACCTATGAGGAAATGTACACGCTCCTGGTCCAAATTGAGGGTCTTCTGAATTCACGGCCCCTCACACTCGTCAACGACGATGTATCAAGTCTAGATGCTCTTACTCCAGGACATTTCCTCATCGGCCAACCCCTTACCAGCACCTTCCACATCAAGAACTACATCCTTGCAAGGGCGATGGCGGCTACTGCTGCAAATGCATCAACACTTCTGGAAACGGTGGCATCACGAATATTTATATTCCCTCCAGCAGCGGCCCAAATGGTTTAAGGTTGAACCCAACCTCGCAACAGGCGATCTTGTCATCATCAAGGAAGACAATCTTCCACCATCAAGATGGCTCATCGGACGAGTATTAAAGACCTACCCCGGCTCAGACAACCTAGTGAGAGTGTGTGACGTCCGAACGGCGAAAGGAGTTTTTAAGAGGCCAATAATAAAATTATGCAAATTGCCTAACAATTCTAGTTAAGCATCTGCTTAACCAGGTGGGAGTATGTTTGGAATTTCCTTTAGTAAGTAAGCTACATTTCAATAATCTCATTACTTGTTTTAAAGTACCTTGCAAATTCCGGAATCAATTAACGGCAATGTACACACACAAGTGCATCCGATCAATCCACATTCAGGGCTAGCGGTTCTGAATTTACTCATCACTGAATTGCATGAAGTTTAACCTTTTTTTCTCTTATCTCTACCCAGTCTGAGTTTATATTGCAAGTTTATCGGATGCAGTGCTGTGACGTAATCATATCAATAGAAGTTTTAGAGTTCTGTTAAAAGGGAAAGTTTAATGTTAACACTAAACAACATTTGAATTGTTAATAAATTACACAAAAGTTATAATTGATACTTTGTTTCCTTCAACATACAACATATAAATTATACAACATACATTATTGTTTTCTACACTTAATTCATTGTATCCTACATGTTATTGATTTCATTTTGCATAGCGTTAAGGGGTATTCACTATTGTTAAGAAATTGTTAAGAGTTGTTGTTTTTTTTCATTGGTATACTGACGCATTTTGTGTCCGTACATAAACTATTATTTTGTGTTTTAGTAGACGGTAATTCTTTTGTAATGACTAACAGGTAATGGGTGGAGATATTGGCTGTATAAGTCGCCTCCGGGTTGAACGGTCTGGTACGAGGGCGGTTTTCTTGGGATAAGTTAGGGCAGGCAATTAAGAAACAGAAAAAAGAAAAACACTAGTACTTAGTTATTTAGGAACACCCACTATCTGCGTCAGGAGGCCGGAAGTGTACCCTAGCCTTAATTTGTTTGTGTTTTCTGGTAGATGAAATAAATATTTGTGAGATATACTTGGTAAATTAAATTAGTAAGTTTGGTGTACCAACTCAGTGGTGTTTTCTTTTGTTGTTGGCAAACTGATATTTTCAGAATGATGGGCTAAAGGTCCTTAAATGGCTTAGCGGCGGCGATTAGGTACTCCGCGTCCGGCCTGATGAGGACGCTCACAATAAAGTAAGTGGTGATGCACGCAAATAGGGGGTATCTCCGGGGTCTCCCCACACCACGACCCCCACACGAGCAGCCCTTCTCGGGAGGCCCGGGGTACCGCCTTGGTGAGTTTCCGGGAGATTTTTTTTTGAATGTTTGTGTCCAAATCGTTCTTGCTTTTGTGAATGGTGATCTGAGGTTGGCCTCTTCGGGCAACCAACCGCTTCCATTACAGGTTTGTGCCAAATTTGAGCATCACCGGATATCGGGAAGTGGCCGAAAAATCGATTGCAAGATTTGTACCACACAGAAAACGAAGTTAATATAAAGCTTGTAAAATACTAAATGAAATAACAAAAAAAATTCCCGGGGGTATTTTTGATTAAAAAACGAAAAAAAAAACACTTACTGGGTACACAAGTAAAAACTTAAAACTATGAAATAACAGTGGTTTTTTCACTTCTGTCGGCAGTCCCCAATAGTGATAAGCAAAAATAGTCTTATTCTTGCAGTCTTGTCTTGTTCTTGCACATTTAGCAAGAACAAGAACAAGACTTAGTTATGCTCGCAAGAACAAGAACAAGACTAACTGTGCAAAACCAAGAGCAAGACTATAGCAAGAGTCTTGCAAAATTTTCATCTAAATTCATTCTGTTAAAAACCAAAAATATAAAATTGATTAGGATGTTCAAGTAATTATGATATAAATATATGTGTGTATTGTATATTTACTTTTTAGTATGATAATTGTAAAAGCATTCACATTTGTTCATAAGTGCATAATGACTTTGCATGCATTGTGCGTCAACGAGATTCACAATCAATATTCTCTGTTACTTTCCTTCAATTACTGGTATCTAGCAAATGAGTCCTTCTTCTGTTAAATCTTTCAGGATTTAAAAAGAAAACCATACAAAAATGAAGATTCCTGCGTTTCCTTTTTTAATAACCAATTTATAAAAATACATACAATACATACTGGATGAGCGAAAATAGCCTTGGTCTTGCAGTTTTGTCTTGTCTTGTCCTGGTCTGGCACATTTGGCAAGACAAAGACTTAGCTATGTTTGCAAGAACAAGAACAAGACCAAGACTTAGATATGTTTGCAAGAACAAGACCAAGAACAAGACTTAGCTAAGCTCGTAAGACCAAGATCAAGACTGACTGTGCAAGAACAAGACAAGACCAAGACTATATTATTCTTGTCTTGTTCTTGCGTTTGCTCATCACTAGTCCCCAATGACTGCCTGTTTTTTTTCTTTTTAGTTAGTTCATTTTAAAATAAAAGCGTATTTTTTAGTCTTATTAAACTATATGTTTTTTTTTCTACTTTTTAGTCTATTATATGTCTTCCGCCATTTTGTGGTGGCCGCCATATTAGATTTTAAATGACGCCACACAGATAACTTGGAAACTTACTTGGAACCGCCATCTTGATTTTATTACAGAATGGTCCGATTGCATTGTCAAGCGAACTATGCATATGTGCAAAGTTTGAAGTTGATCGGTTATATTTTCTACTTTTTAGTTTATTGTCTTCCGCCTTTTTGTGTTGGCCGCCAGTTTAAATCTGGAATGACGTCACACACCTCATTGTATGTCGCGCCCTTTCATTGGGTATCATTTGGTCGGGGAACACAAATGCAAAAATCCATATTGCAGCCATCTTGTTTTTTTTTACAAAATGGTGAGGTTGCTTTGTTACGCAAACTATACATACCATGTATGTGCAAACTTTGAAATTGGTCGGTTATCTGAAAGTGGATCCAAATCAAGTTGCACGATTAGCATGTCGGTGACGCGAACTACTAAGTTTTCCCCCAACTAAACACTCAACGCGCCTAAAGAATTTTTCACTTCAATAAAACTAAAAGAAAAACTAAATGAAACAATTAGTAGTCCAGTCGTTTTAGACTTACAGAAGCCATTTGAAGCCATAACAAAATAAATCCTTCATTTCTTTTCTTGGAATCGGATTATTTTGGTGTTTTAAAAGAAATGTTAAAAATCGTGAACGATATCACCAAAGCATAAAAAATTCTTCACGGTCAAAGGTCACGAAAGTGAGTTTTTCTCAAATAGCTCGTAAATTACCGGTTTTTCGTAAATTTTGGTTAGGTAAACTTTGTTCGTGAGATAAATGTCCTATACAAAATTTTTGTAGAACCAATGGTTTTCGATAAATTGGGGAGACAAGCTGCAGAGGAACGCATACGCCACTTGTCTATACAATTGCATCTATTTGTTGTGTATGCTTGTGTCAGCTTTATGAATGAGATCGCGGACGCGGGAATTCTATCTTACTACAAGCCCGTGAAGATTAAGCCTTCTTTGATGCAAATAAAAGGTGGGCCATCTGTTGGTTTCTTTTTGAAATTGTTATTGAAACTACACCGTTCAATATTTTCCAATGAATGTTGTTTTATTGAAGAGAGTACATCTTCCGATTATTTATATAAAATTTTTTCACTCAAATAGCCGCCGCGGCTGGCTAGCCAGTGGCCCATTTTGTTATCAAAATTTTTTTTTGTGGCCTTATTTCACGAATAGCTCGACAGGACATTTTTATGCAGGTTTATCTCATGAACAAATTTTACTTAGCCATTTACGTAAAACCGATAATTTAAGAGATACAGGGTCCGCCAAATAACTTTTTTTTTTGAAAATGCTATAAAAAAAAACTACTGAATATTTTTTCAAATTTCTTTTTTTATTTGAAAGTACAATCCCTCCGGTTAATGATGCTCCTGAACTCCTGAACCAATTGGACTTTGTACGGCGTCATACCAAGGTCTTTATGCAAAAGTCGTCTCAATGATGTCTGCGAAATGTCCAATTGTTGAGAACGACGGTGAACTGATGTTGATGTCGATTCACGCACACTTTCGGCCACAGCAGCAATATTCTCGGGTGTACGCACTGTTTTTGGCTTTTCACGCGTTGGTTTATCGATGAGGATGCCAGTTTCTTTCACTTTTTTCACAAGGTAACGAACATACGGAGATGACGGTGCTTCTCTTCTTCCAAAATCCGTACGCAATTTTCGCACACATTCTGCAACATTACCATGATTTTCAAAGTAATGTCGCAATATTTCCCAGCGTTGTTCAAGCGTATACACAACCATATTCGTTCAGCGGAAGGATAAAACTAATTATCTGTCAAATCAGACATGAGGTAAGTGTTGCCATACACGAAATAAGCACTAGTTGAAAAAAAAACGTTACATGGCGGACCCATTATTTAAGAAAAACTCATTGTCGTGACCTTTGACCCTCCGTAACTTGAGTGGCCGGTCAGTTGGCTTTATAGACTTTTGGGAAATTATTTGTGATCCCAAAATAAAGAGAATCCAGCTGTAAAATCTCCAGTTGGATTTTTTTAGAGGTTTATGTATAAAGTGACTGGCACTGGGCTAATATGCATATGCCTTGTGCGGAAACTTTGAAGCACATTGTTGCCTAAACTGTTCGTTTTATGTAAAAAATGAAAGATATCTTTTTTTTGGGGAGTTTAATTATCTTTAATTTTCATAATAACTTTAATTGGCCTCTGAGCTATAGAAAGCGCGATATTCGCAAAAACCTGTATTTTATGAACTTTGACCTTGAATAATTTTTTACGCCTTGGTGGGTGATATCGTTCTCGACTTTTAACTTTTTTTTTAAAACACCAAAATAAACCGATTAAAAAAAAAATGAAGGATATATTTTTTTAGATCAGAAAATACTAATTTGACTGGACTATAAAACAAAATTAAAATATTGTATGTACAAAGTAAGCGAGTTTTTTATGTCAGTTATGCCCATATTTTTATGTCAATTTAATTTTTTTTATTCAAAAAAAAAATTATTCGCAATTTTTAAATACGTTGAAACCTTTCCATTGTCGTTCCAAAACATTTCCCAGGACTTTTAATCTCTTCCACCACTTCTTGCTTGACTATATGGTTTGCTGGTTTTACATCTGTTATTCTTAATAAAAAAAAATTAAATTAAAGAAGGTGGGAGAAATATATCTCAGATTCGGTTATGATGAGTATTGACATTCTGTATACTTTCTATATCCCTAAGGTGTTAACACTTCTATTTCTTTTTATTCAGGCGAAATACCTACTATCACCCTGTATTTTTGTAAGGCTTTAACCTATTTTCATGAATAAGGTATCAGTGTACACAGAATACTCCCACCAATAAAAGGACCGTTCCACCCGACCAACTTCCAGAGTTATGAGTCGTCAAAGTCAAAGTTTTGGTTTTTTTAAATTAAAATTTCACTTTCAACAACCTTTCCCTCCAAAAAATACGTAGTTAGCATGCAAAGTCTCTCTTATTACAAAGGTTGTGTACTCCTGTGAAATGTGTATACGGCTGGCACACTGCGTTCTGTTTGTAGTGATTTTATGACGTCACGTGGAACTGCGAGACAGGTGGTTTTGTTTTGGCTTGTTTGGCTTTTTCGGTTACATTTGAAGATCCAGAAATTAATGTAATAGTCCAAAGTGAGGAGGATGGTATGGAGTAGTTGGCAGGATGGATCGCTCACATATTGGTCAGCACACATTCAAATAAACAGAACCTTCATCAACTTGGGTGTCCTCTTTATCATACGGAGGTTTGTACAAACCATCAGAAGAATGGCTAATGCAAGCTAGAGAACTAGAGGTTGGTTTCAAAAATTTCCATAAGCATCAGTTCAATGGTAGGAAAACTATTATAACAAGATGTTGTCAAAAATTGTGTAAAGACAATCCAACTATTCCCTACCATCTAGTGTACTCATTCGTAAAACAACGAACATTTATTCGTGTCAAATTTCTAAATAAAATAATTAATGCTGATAAGCATATAAAACGTCGGGCTAATCAAACTCTCAAAGAAAAGAAATTAAAAGAAATGTCTACATGAAAATGTACATAAGAAAGTTTCTTATACGAACATTAAATAATCACTGTTGAACAGCGAATATCACCCAAGGTCGGGACCTGGTGGACTTGGTTCATGTCATTGAGAAATGATATTTTACCAAGTTTGATGCAAATCGGTGTAGTAAATAAAAAGTTATTAATGTTTAAAGTTTGAAATTTTCGGAAAAAAAAGTTGTTCGATTTACTTGGTTTTTGGCATAGTTATTACTAACAAATAATTAAAATGTTGAGCGTTGTTGAATATTTTTTTAAACAATTTTTTTAAACAAATTTTTGGGTTTTACCGCTTACAAAACTCAAAAAATAGTAACAAAACGGACAAAACGAACCAAAAATATATTTTTGTTATCTGCGGAAAATTCTACGCGCACTCATACCAAAAAAAACTCATTTTTCAAATTATTCAGTTTTTTGTTTATAACTTTTTATTTTTAATACCGAATTGTTAAAAATTTCAGATTATGATTCCTCTTCATGTCCTCCACCTACCCTATAAAGGGTTCCTTGGGTGAAATTTTAAAATCGATTCTGTTCAACAGTGAATTTAAACTTATTTTCCCTTAAACGAGATATTTTGATTCGAACTTTGTGCCTTCAGTTCCTTTCCTTTCCTTTTTCTTTTTCAGTTCCTACAACTTACACACCGCATTAACAGTGCGTTCCGCGTGACGTCATACGACAAGTTACTACACTCTCAGCGTCGTAGTACACAACCTTTGTAGTAAGAGAGACTTTGGTTAGCATGTACTTTTTTTTCCAAAATTAGAAAGCTTGCAGTATTTCTTATGAATAATGTTACATACAATTTTTATGCTATCTCCTTTACTTTTTAAGTTATAAGCAATTCTGATCTCTGATGTTAAAATTGGTCTTATTTGGTACTCTTCGATATAAGCTTATGTGAAAAAGTACTAAAAATAAATAGAGCCAATTGTATAATATACCCACCTAAGCATTCATAGGAAATACTCCAAGCTTTCTAATTTTGGAAAAAAATTATAGGTTAACTGCGTATTTTTTGGAGGAAAAGGTTGTTAAAAGTGAAATAAATCTATATATCGATACCCTCATTCTAATACGACGTACGAGAAAAATTCAAAATATTTTAGGAGAAGCAAAAAGCTTCTTTTTATTTCTTCTGAAGTACCTACTTACCTTTATTATATTTTATAGTAGGACCATAGAATTTTGTTTTGTTGTGACTTTTTCTTTCATGGTTTTGAAACTGCTGTGTAGAGAATTGCAAAATACATAATAATCTTTTACAAAAAAAATTTCCCTAAAATGCTCATACGTGGTATTAGAATGAGGATATCGATATATAAAAATGAATTGCCTCATGCATGACGGAGCATCACTTGAGTACGGCTTGGCCGATTTGGCTGATTTTTTTTGTTGTGTTCGTTATTGTCAGGACAAGGTTCATATGAAAGAAAATATTTGGAAAATACACGGGAAAAGTTCGAAATTTGGATGGTATTTTTATATGAAAAAAAATATTTTTCTACTATGTAAATTGAGTAAAATTTAAGTTGGCGGTGCGAAAAAATATTTCGTTTCAATTTTGATGCATAAAAAAAGGTTATATTTTCAGGTTGATTTTAAAGTTGACTGATACTATGTACTAAGTACTATGCACTATGTACGATGTATTATATACTATGTATGTACTATGCACTATATACTGTTTACTATGTATTATGTACTCTGCACTATGCACTATCTACTATGCACAATGTATTATGTATCATCTATATATATTAGGGTGGAGCAAAAAAATGTTTTTTTTTTAATTTCGATTAGCATAGTAAGAAAAAGTTGCTACATGATGTGAGTATAAAAAGTGTAAAATTATATGAAAATCAAAGTAAGTCCTGAGGTGGAAAATTATTTTTTTTGAATTTCGATTAGTTAATAGTGTGGAAATGTTGCTACATGATGTAAGCATAAAATGTGTAAAATTATATGAAAATCAAGTTATATCTTGCACTTGCGGGTGCCCCAACGAATTCACATTTAAACTTTTTCTCAAATTTTCAAGGTCGTTGGGGCACCGCAAGATATGACTTAATTTTCATATTATTTTACACCTTTTATGCCTATATCATGTAGCAGCATTTCCACACTATTACTAATCGAAATTCAAAAAAAAAATTTTCCTATACCATACATTTCTTCCATCTTTCGAGAGCATGGGGGCACCTCAAGACTTACTTATAATTTTACACTTTTTATACCATTTTTCAGAAATTAAACTCTACAAATGTAATGAAAACTGTTTCACCATGCAGCCCTAAGCTGAAAGAAGTCCAGAATCACAATTTTATTTATACACGTACAATACAACGCTAAAAAATAGAAAATAATTTAGAGAGCTTTGTTTCGATAGTAATATACACTAGCAGGACCCAACACTGGAAATTCGAGTGCCATTTTCTATACCTTTTTTGAATTTAAGCATGTCCAGTTTAATGTCTCCAATCGCAAGGCCAATCTTTGGAAGTGTGTGGAATAAACCTTGAATTGCCATGTTTTTCACATGGGCAGTTGTACGTGGTGTACTCGAGAGTAGGTAAACCATCGGCGCTATTCGTTTTCTCTCTTAACGGAAAGACAAAAAATATCGTCCATCACCAAGCGTTTCGATGAACGCATTACTTTTTTTTTTTGTAAATGTTTGTAATATTCCTATGAAAAGTTGTTGAAGAGTTGAATTTTGAAAATTTGGATTAATTTAAAATGTTTTAACGTTCGTGGTTTTTAAATAATAAATAGGAAATTTTGGTCATATATCATATAAATGTATATTGAATCTAATGTCTCATATTTTTATAGGAATAATTTGTTTTTGGTTCGTCTTTATGAAAAGTTGTTGAAGAGTTCCATGTTGTATTTTGAAGAGTTGGGTTAATTTTAAATGTTTTAACGTTCGTCGTTTTTAAAGAATAAATCAGTAATTTTTTTCATTAAATGTATATATTGAATCTATAGATTATAATGTCTCGAACTGTTATAGGAATAATTGGTTTTTCGTTGGTGGTTGTTTTAACGTTCGTGGTTTTAACAGAATACAGAGTTTAATTTTGAATTCATATAATTAAACGGCAAGCCTTATTTTGTAGCACCATTTTTCAGAAATTAAACTCTACAAATGTAATGGAAACTGTTTCACCATGCAGCCCTGAGCTCAAAGAAGTCCAGAATCACAATTTTATTTATACACGCACAATACAACGCTAAAAAATAGAAAATAATTTAGAATAAATACCCATATGAAACGTATGGCATCTGTTACATTTAATTCCCATATATGAACACACTTTTGCATTATGTGACATTAAGAGATAATAAAAGTTGGTTTTTTTGCATTGCTTTTTTCAACTATAAAAAATTTGTTTCATTTTTCAATTTTGTTTTATTGTTCTCGAAAAATTTTGTTATTGGAGGCTTCTAGAGTTAAATTCAAAAAAGCTATAGAAAATGGCCCTCGAATTTCGAGTGCTGGGTCCTGCTATTTGCATTAATTTTAAATGTTTTAAGGCCTTCGTACCGTCTCGAAAAAAAAATTTTCCAAAATTTTTTTTTTCATAAATGTGTTCATTTAGTCGTCAAGAATGTTTTTTATTCTTTTTCTTTTTAATTGTTATTAGTTATAGTAAATATTAACAAGATAATTTTATAACTTTTTAAGTTTTATATAAGAAAAAACTTATTTTGAAACTTTAAACTCATTTAACTCGAAACATGATTTTTGAAATTGGCGGGCGTGATAACTCAAAATATAATCGCCGAATTTACCCTATATTTTTTATTTGTGTTTTTCTAAAATTGACATCTTTCTTTAGACTGAAAAATGTAGACTTTTTGCGGACTTTAACTTTGATTATCTGCCATTTTCTCAAAAAAAAATATTTTTTAAAAAACAACTAGTCATTCCCAAATTTCAAGTGTCTTATTTACAGTGAATTTTTTGTTTTTTTTTAGTTGCTCCAAAGTCGAGATATCACGCCCGCCAATTTTTTCATATTTTTAGCAGTGTTCCAGAATTTTATATGGGAGGCGGAAATGATGCAATAAAAAAATTAAAAAAAATTTTACTTTACGATTTATTAATCTTCTAAACAAATAAAAAAGTTTTATCTCAATATCTGTTACCATTTTCTCATAATCCTTCTTTAAAAATCACCTAAAATACTCGCTCCGAGGCGGCACGAGGGCCTTAAAGTTCTTTGTTTTAAAAGAATACACAGGTAACTTTGGTCATACTTCAAATAAATGCATTTTGAATCTGATGTCTCCAACTTTTATAGGAATAGTTGGTTTTTCGTTAATGGTTAAAAAGAGTTGACTTTTGAAGGTTTGGATTGATTTTAAATGTTTAAACGTTGGGTGCAGAGAGGCGCACCGGGCCCCAGCTATCCAAAATACAGAAAATATGCGGTTCATGGAGACACTTCATCTGTGTATGAAAGTTCATATCTCGAAAAATGCCGTGTCAATGGATGGTTTTTATTGCCTCGATCAAAATGGCAGATCCCTAATAGTTTCACATTTTGTTATTTGGAATCAAAAATACCAAAAAATTGCCTTTTTCAAACTCTCCTACTGCATATTAAAATTCATATCACCTGATTACTACTAATGGCTTATGGGTGCAGCATAGGCGCACCGGGTCCCAGCTAGTAATAAATAAAAGACAATAAAAGCAAAAAACAACAAAATAAAACTAAAAGAAACAATAAATAAAGCGATTAAATCAAAATTAAAATATTGAAAAAAAAATAACGTCGCAACTTGCCTTTATAGTCCAGTAGAAATGCTATCCGGGGTTGACAACAATTTTTCGCGATTTCTGGCTAAACTGTGTATCCTATCGAAAAAAGTTGTAGGAAATAAAAAGATCTACAACTTTTGTGTGAACCGTTTTTACCCTAACCACAAAATTTTTCGAAAAAATGGCGGAAAACCGGTTTTTTTGTTTTTTAATTTTTTTGGTTGACAAAAAAATTTTTTTGATGCTGAAACTTTGGCAAAAGATACCTTTTAGTGTTGCAAAAAGGCAGTAATTTTTTCAGACGGAAATATTTAGAGGTTGTTGTTAAATTTAATTTTTATTAAAAAAAAGCGACATTTTTAACTGCGGTTCCTCTTAAAACTACGCTTCCTACGGAGTTCTGTTTTGGCTCACTTATTCGTTGTTACGTCTACTTTCGATAAATGGTAAAAAAAACGGTATACTGGACAAAATGACCGGAAAATTGAAAAAATCGAAAAAATGACTTTTTTCGTGGTAGTTTGAATATTTATCTTTGGAGAGTGGTTTTCAATCATAAGACAGTATTTGCGTGTTGCACGGAAATAGTTTATCTTAATAGTATTTTTATGAATCACAATTGTATAAAAAATAATACGTTATGAAAAAATCGAAGCATTGCACTGCGGGTCTCAGCTAATAAATATTAACAGCATGAAATTCGTAAATGGGGTAAAAAAAATTAAATATTTCTTTAAACATGCTTAAAACACCAAATTGAAAAAAATTATGCATTAAAGTCCCCTCTCTAAACATGAGTTAGTGTCATGTCTGCAACTAGTGTGAATTAGTGGAAATTTTTCACTATTTACTTTAGTAGTTCATGAATCCACTAAAAAATTAGTGAACAAAAAAGCCTTAGCATTTACAAACTTTTTGATTGCGTATTAATATATAGATAAGATATTTCTACGATACTTTCGAGTGCCTATGTTTATTCATACGGTAGTTAATAAGGCGCAACTTTTACAAGATACTTCTATAATTTCCGCCACAGATATTTAAGGTTATTTTAGTCTAAAGTTATTTTAGAATACATATTTTCAATAATTTTTAGAAAAGAAAGGGGTATCTTGAAATTGTCACTTGAGTCAAAGAAACGCTGTGGTTCCAGGCCTTTTGCAGCAGGGTGATTTCCAAGCTTACGTTTTTCATATAGTTCGGGAAAATTAGCATTTTCAAAAATAAAATAAAATCACAAGAGGGCTTTTTTGTAGGCAATAACGTTTCGTATTGTCTGATCAAAAAAAAATTTCAAAAAAACCGGTTTTGCAGTGATATTTTTGCCAAAAACTGATATCTCCGGCGGCCATGTTTTTTTTTGTGATTCCGAAATTGTTTTCTTAAAAAGTCCCAAGGAAGCTGTCTACCAATTTTCAGCCATTTTGGAATTTTGTCTCCTTTCGGGAGTTTTTTTTTGCTAATTTCCCCGGACTAATATAAAAAAAGTGGTTTACGAAATTTGCTGTTTTCTTGAGCAGAGTTCTTGCAAGGAAAGTAAAACCATGTTTATACGCTTTGATATTTTATTAATATAATAAAGACCTTATATGGTTAAAATCTTATGGCAACTAAACTTATATTGTTTTTTCTCTAGTACGGCTTTTACTCCGCATGCTTGTCTGTTTAAATCTGTTAATGTTGATAGAAAATATTCGTTCCGAATGCTACAAGAATTTTACGCATAATTAAGACGTACATACATTACTCTTAGTTATATTATCGTAAAATAGGTGCAGTCCATAGAAACGCTTAAACCTAAGTCCTTACCTCTACTTACTTTTTTTGTAAATTCTAAATATAAACCACTACATTTAGGGCAACGGATCAAAATGCTCTAGATCTAAAAATAAGTAAAAAAAATCCCATAATTATTGTACTAAACAAAACAAAAAAAAATTAAATCCTTTGTCCTACACTCGCATCCCGTGACAGGCTCTAATTATGTCTGCCGTTGGGATAAACTCTTTATGGTAGAAGCAGATGTCACCTAATTCCAGAACATAGCCTAAGTTTTCCTCAAGCACCTATATATAGCTTCTAAGAATACTGATGCAGAACCGGATGGCACAACAGGAAGTCGTTGCTGTTGAGTCCTTTTTAAAAATGTTTCAGTTGTCAACGAGATGAAAAACTTTTAAGTGGGATTAAGAGATGCAGCGGGAGGAAGAAGCTCGTGTTTTTTTTGTAGTTATGCAAGTGTGTTCAGATGCACTTAATGGGGATGCAAAAAATACTTGGAAGAACATACATAGAACTTTAAGAAAAGCTTAAGAAATTTATAGTTGGATTAGATCTACAATAACAAAACGAGTCAAGGCTGGATTTATGTGTGCTTAATTGTCGTGGAGATGCATTTATGGCAGAAACTGATTTAGCTGCTTTTTGCAAAGTCCGTTCTGGGATAACCAACTTAAAATACTTCTCTTTTTTGTGTAGTTTTTCGGGCAAGTAAAATAAAAGGTAGTAGTCAGTCACCTGAGAGATAGGGATTCAACGTGTATTGTATTTAAATATTTAAATACGCACGTGCGGTAACTATCTTGGACTGGTGAAAGTGCGATCATAACCTCCTCGTGGTGGCCACTGGAAGCTGTCCTGAAAGGGATGAACTAATATGATCGGGCCTACCAAGCCAAGATGTAAAGTTATCGTGTCGAGGGCTGCATGGCAGTGGGTAGGTTTTGCACTGTCATTTAACGATCTCCTCTGGGCAACGGGCGCACCCAGTTGTATAATACCTTATTCTGATATGGAGGCTCTGTCAGGATGGACCTCACTTTTCCTACCATACTCATGGGACTTTTGTGGACCAGTTTATCTGGAGAAGGCTAAGGGAAGGAGGGCCGAAAGGGATATGGGGAGGCCACGGAGCATACCCGAGCCCGCTTTCGTGAACTCCATCCGAGAAAAGACCGAAGGCAGGACTGCGGACGGAAACTCGGGAAGCTTGAACAGTCAAGTAGAAACGACAAGCCACTATACAGACTGCTGAACTAGTTCCACCGGTCTGCCTAATAAATATGAAGTATAGGGGTGTAGTACAATAGGTCAACCGAACGGCCGCGGTCCTTTTCGACAAAATTTCTCAACACAAAAAAATAAACCACACGAATTGAAATATGCCACAACTATTGTATTTTATGCTATACCTAACCTACTTATGTTATATGTCCTTAAAAGGAGTCTTTTCAATCTGACTTGACTGAATTTTCTTGCACGCTTCTTTGTGTATTGCATTTCTTTCTGTTTTAATTGAGTGTGCAATCTCTGGGGGGTCACACCTCGCATATAAAAATGTGCGGGATGTGACCTTTTCGGGATTGCATATTCAATTTACATGTTGCATGCTTTAGTTGAGCCTATCTCAGTGCTAATTGTGCTGAGCTGGTAAATTTTTCTTGGCCCAGCTAAGAAGTGTACCTTCTGAATTAGAAGGGTAACTCTATATGCATGATGTAAGCGTAGTTTATATGTGACTTGTTTAATGAATTTAAAAAATGTTTATTAATTCGATAACGCCATGTTGACTCGCTTAGGCCTCACAACTACTTCCATGTTTTCCTGAATGGAAGAACATTTGAATTTCATTTCATTCCGTGAATTGCACGCTCAATGCATATTAATCGAGATCACATCTTAATTTGACATGTTTTCTCGTACACAATTCAATTAATTCTAAAAAAAGAGCAATAAAACTGGATTAAATTTAATCCCTTGCACTAAAAATGAATTAATCCCCTCCTTCTAAAAGAACTGAAATTGATACCCCCACCTTCGGCTTGATACAGCTTCACTGCTGAGAGTATTTTAATTCCGTTTGCTATCCTTTCTGTTGATGCAGGAGGAGAAGCAATCTTAACCATTAAATCTTACACCCTTGTAGGTTTGCCGTATACAGTGCGAAATGAGTCACTGCTTGATGTCTTTCAAATGTTAATTCCGGCCAGAATAGTTTCTTTCTCCCTTTCCGGGGGGCGAAGATTATTTTCCTTAGCCACACTCCAAAGTCATCAGCACGCGCACCCTTTTACGTTCAATGATGTGCCGCACCAACCCCCTGCGGAGAGGTGCAGACAGGGATGATATTCTCCTGTAGAAAAGGTTTCATTTCAACTTACCGTCTTGAAGGATTCAGGACTGCACTTAAGTGGTTTTGAATTTTTATCATTTTCCATTGTTGCATCCCTCCCGTAGCTGATGCTGTAAGGATATGATCACAGCCATTCGGGACTACATAAGAAGTCAGAAGCTTTAGGGATCATTTGACTGGGACAGCTCAAGTGCTAGGATATCCACAAAATTTCCGTACTCAGCAGTCTATGCGGAAGGACTCCCTTCAAGGCTTGTTGTGAATTTATTTTTTATTATCCTCTTTTCCAAGATTTTTATTGAAGGGGTTTTTAGGATAAATGAGAGGGGAACATGTTTTATTATACATCCAGCTTTTGTGACTACTGTGTTATTGTAGACTAAGATTTTAAGGATGAAGGATCGCCCGATGCCGGGTAAAGGAATTCACATTAACCGCAGGGAGCTTGCAAAACGAAAAATATTTTTTACCCTAAAGCAGCTCAACTCAGAGGACAGACTGTGCTTCCTTGGCGGGATTTATGGCTGGACAAGCACATAAATACCTGTGGTCCATTACTTTCTTCTTTTCTAACTCATTGATTCTTGGATATCCTGTGTGTATTCCTGCCCAACGAACCCCTGTGTAGCAGCTTGATTTGATCACGGTCAAGCTGTTATTGCCGCAGTTTACTTGGCCAGCTCTCGCCTTTTCCTTATGGTGTCGTTCGTACTTGCTCCCTCGGCCTTTTATTGAAGAAGGGATATCCTGAAAACTTTGTAAATATTTGAGTTGGACATTTTTGCCATAACAATAATTTTTATCGGGGAGAGACTCGCTCTAATATTTATAGATATTGTGCGTGAGGTCTAGCCCTACAACACGAAAACTTCTCAACCTTCTGGTATGAGTGCCAGTAGTATTCTTAAAATATTTATCACTTGAAACGTTTATCCCACAACCTTTTTTCAGCTTGTATATTCTTTAAATTCGAAATTTTTGAATTATTTATAAGTATTTGTGTAACCCTCGTACAATAACAAGTAGGCACATTTCACGTTACCTTCAAGAAAGATTTCATTTTGATTGGTTATTTGTAAGATGCCGTCATTATTTTTTATCAGACATTCATTTTTATGCTTTTATAACTATTCTGTTATGATGAGCTGAATACAGGCTTATCTGTTTGCCTATGCATAAATAATGGCTAACGAAGATGACTAGTTTATGGTGTCTGAAAAAAATATTCGACGAAAGTGTAAATCATATAAAGAAAAATGTGAATTTATGAATGGGTTGACACATAAACTTTATTCAAAAAGATTTGAGAAGGGCTCTTTATTGGCATATATTAATGTGTTTTTGATTGTTTTTTTTAAGTTTTACATAATGCAGTTTTTAGAGGGGTGACTCACATTGAACCAGTTGTTAACCTCAACGAAACCGATCTTCATAATCTCGCTGATCCTAGAGAGAAAATTTCCGAATACTACGATCACCATGACGTCCGCACAGGCAACTGATTCTCTCCTCTGGTTTTCTAAAGTTTTAAAAATCTTATCCATAACCATACATCATACTTAGTTGCGGCGAAAGGACATGTCTAGGAAGGCTGTCAAAGTCAATGGTTTGTACTATAGGGAGTATTCTACAGTTCTTCTTGTTCTTGGTGTTGTCAACCGATGCACCGATGGTGTTGTCAACAATATACATACTGGGAGGAAGACATAGGAACCTCTGTTAAAGAATTTAGATGTAGATTTAGCATGCATTCTAGGGTTTCGATAATTAAGAATGACCAGCTTATCGTTGCTCTATTTACATTTATGTAGGCCTAATCTACATCGGGCGTTACATTTAAGCAAGATTCACCTTAGCAACGAGGTAATGCTGCATTACCTCGTTGCTAAGGTGAATCTTGCTTAAATGTAACGCCCGATGTGGATTAGGCCTACTGGGGACACCACGTGAAAAAAACGCACCTTGTAGCTTGTACTCTACCTCGAAGGTGGCTGTAAATCAAAATATCTCAAAAACGGTTACTCTTACAAGAAAAAGTTTTAAAATATTTTTTGTAGGAAATTACCTAACCTACAAATACTATTCACATAATTTTTCTGTAAAAATGAGCATTACTGAGATATTTGTGAGAAATCGCTTTTGGTAACCTTTGACCCAGCGTAAAATCGTGTAAGAGCCTCAGATCGATAGGGACTCGTGACATTTTCCTTCGAGCAATAATATCAATGTCCATACAAAAACTCAGCTTTCTCGGAATTTTTCCGAAGTTGGGCCTTTTTTTGTCTAATTTCCCTGGACTACAAAAAAAATTAGAAAATAGCCACAATCTCAAAGAACACTTTTCTGCTCAACTTTGTTTTAAACTCCGTTTTCATAGGTTGATACGAATGTCAATTTTAGAAGAAGAAATATTTGACAATAAAAACAATTGAATATTTAAACCGACGCTCGTTATTTAAGTTAAAATAAAACTCAATCTAATTCGAAATAAAAATTGTATATTTATATTTCTTTCTTTCTAGATTTAAATTACACTCTCGTTATTATAATTAAAGTTTTGATTTTTTATTTATCGCTCGTTTACAATTCTTTTTGCTTTTCGCCCGTCACGCGTCTAATCTTTTTAAAATCTAAAGCAAGACTGATTTTTTACATGGTTCTTCCCTACTTTTTTCCGGCAGCCAGCTCCTATCACAGTGCACTCTTTTTGTTCCTATTTCTTTGGGGTGACCGTTTTACATTTTTGACTATTAGTGGTACCCTTTAGTTAATATTATAATTATTTTCTACATATTGTTAGAGTTAATATTATTTTGCTTGCTACAAATAGTATCAAAATGTTTTTTTTTTAAAAAGTTAATGTTAATTTTTTAATATTTCCAAGTATTTTCCGAATAAATCATTCATAAATCAATTTTCCGATTTTTCTTGTTTTCGATTTGACAACTGTCAAAACGAAAAGAAGAAGAAGAATTTTTCTGCTCTGCCTGCCCCTAAAAATTGAGTGGAGCAGAAAAAGTGAGAAACGTCAAACGTCAAATCTAGTGCCCCGTTTCAAGATATACACGACACGCTATACATATAAAGCTTCTTCAATCAATATTTTGATAAATTTCGTCGAGGATTTCAACAACAAAATCACTTTTGAAAACATTTCCGGAAGAAAACAGGTTCATCAATTATCATCATTGGCGATAGCTCAAAGTAAGACGTTTTTCGCGTTAAAACAAACCGTATTCGCATGATTGCATGCAGTCATTATTGACATTCTATTGCGCAGCTTATCTTTAACAACGTTTGCAATGGAAAATGCCCTCTCAACTGAGGCATTTGAAAATGGCAATGACAACAAATCGGTTGCAGTTTTGCAAATACGCTTATATCTAGGCTCATCACCAGCATCTACTTCTTCAAAAACTTTCACCCAGAAAATGTCTGTATATCGTACATTTTTTATTTTAAAAACGACGAAGACCGTTCCTTTCCTTGATAATTTCATCAATATCGTTACAAACGTTTTTAAATTCCGATGCCTAATCTTTTATGTCGGATTTTATCTGCGCTGAAGATGTTGGAGTGAAATGGTTGTTTTTTTCTAAATGAAAGCTATTCTTCGGTACCTTTTTTGGCATTTATTCCTTTAGTTTGATCAAAAAATCTCTGCATCGTTGTTTGACTGAAAACAAAGTATTCGGATCGCAATTTTTACTAAATTCATTGATATCATATCCATAGTCGATACATTCGACCGTCGTGAAGTAGTTACGAAATCCGAATCCACTGAACGAGTTTCTGTTGATTATTTTCAACTATTGTGGGACAACTATTATTTTCTAAGTGGACCCGATTAAATAATCTATATACGTAAAAATTCCATTCCCTGGCGAGCTAAAATTCCCCTAAATTGAGGGGAGATTCCCCTGATCTGGCAACACTGTAAATAGGTACACTGAGAAGCTAAAGGGTTACCATTTTCGACTCACTTTTACTACTAACAATATTGTTGAGCTGATTTTAAATTGTTCCAAAATGATTGTAGTTTTGAAAAATTTAATAACAAGTAAAGTAAGTTTACGAATAATTTGACTATATAGGTAACAAAATATTCCCAAATCACAAATGAATCAATCAAGCAATAGTTATTGGCAATTAGTCCGTTTATCGTCGTTATTATCGAATGGAAACACCTAGCATCAGTTTCTTAGGGCTTCCGCACACTTGTCCATAACTTCAAAACAAAAACCGGTTTTATAGGCAAGGGGTCGCAGGGAACACAGTTTTTCTTCCATCATTTGTTCAACCAAACATTTTCTGGTTTCACCGTCCATTACACTAACACAAGCATGTTTTCGTTCTCGGCAAAACTGCTTCGCTGTGCTTGCACCCCACACTACTCCATAGGCATTACAATCGTTACACGAAAATGATGGAGAAAAGTGAGTTCCTAGTGTATTATTGAACTCATATTAAAACCGGTTTGAAATTATGGACAAGTCTGCGAAGGGCCTTATATCATGTAACATCATCTGGAGTATTCACAATGCAAACTTATATAAATTCCAAAACCTTCCGTTTTGTTGCTATTTGTTAGTTGGTCCGAAATAATTAATAGGATATCAGGTATATTTCAAACATCTCAAGACAGTAATCCTTAAATCTACATTATAATTCATTAATCAGTCATTGCAGGGTAATAGTTTCACTCTTTGTGGTGAAATTGTATCTCATCATGATGCTGGAAAAATATCACGGAAACTGCGTGATTCTTGTGAAGCTTGATTCAATTAAAGCGCCACAAATGAGCAAATATATCAAATCCAGACAGCCTAATTATAATCAGAATAATTAATCATATTGATGTGTGAGTGTTATCCTGTACTAAAGGGCTTACACCTAATGGGTTCAGGGTATACGGGGCATAAATGTGAGGATTTCTGAAGCTTCATACGCTATTGTGGTGCACATCCAGATGAGATGGAGGAACAATGATATTCTAGAGTTTATTAGGCATCACTTTTGATAGTCCATTAACACCTAATGGGCATGCCTAAAGTCAGATTTAACCCTTTGGCATTGTTGTTTGCCGATTCAGGAGAATTGTGAGCATGTTTATGGTTTTGGGCTGCCTTCACAATAGAGAACAATAACTGGGTGTCAACCCGAATTAAGCCTTTGTTCATAAACGTGCAGGCTATGAATTCGGTTTAGTGTTACCCCAACACCGAAATTAGCTCCCACCCCCAAAAAAAGGATGGCACCAAGTGGAACAAAACTGCAGAAACTGACGGCATAAACCGACTGGAATTAAATTTGTGCAGCTGAGGCAGGATCAAAAACAACTATTTTCTCGTATGCCCCAAGGCGAATTTCGAATACCGTTTAGAGTCACTTTAAAAGTTGTTGATAAACAAAGGCCAGAAAAGCACAAATAATTGTTTTAAGCGAATTGCAAGGCACTCGCCCGTGGAGGACTATTTATTGTTGCCCCTGGCAACATACCGCAGTATACACTCTAGTGGCTGTCATTCTTGTTAGAGGGTTAACCTACAACAATCTGAGCACATGCACACACCTTCTGCAGGGGCAAATTGTGCAACCCTTCGAATTTTCTAATATTCTCCCCATGGAAAAGTTATATTAGACGGAATTGTCGGACATTTCATACCCTCGGGGGCTTCTACTACTTAGGGGACTTAATTTTATCTTGCAGTCCCCAACGGATATTTTGCCCAAAGGAACAAAGTTCGCGATGTAACACAAGTTACATAGCCAATGTTATGAGGTGATGTGAAGATGGGATAATTTAGTCATGTAGAATTATGTACGCCCTTAACATGTGATGGAGCACATATGTGATTGAAATTGACAGATTGGCTTTTATAACTTATTGAGTAGCAATTTGCCCACTCATTGCGGTTAACACATATGTATATAAAGAGGGTTCAACGCCTACTTTTTGGAGATCTACTACTTTCATATAAATAATGCTATTAATTTTAATAGAATTTTCCATTTATAATATTTAATTTTTTTTTTATTATTTGTTTCTTAATTGCTGAAGACGATTTGTTAACAATTGCCTAATAAGGCATCCCTCCGACTTTACAGGTTATAATAATAGTGTACCAAAGTTACGCTTAGATCAGGTCCTCACCCAGCTGACAGAAAACCTCCTTGTTCACCTTGAAGTCTGGTACTGCCGCGGTCACAGCCTTTGTCGGCTAGTTGCGGGAACCATTTGCTTTAGGAGGCATAACACTCCGACTAGGCTGTCTCCGGCTAACCTCGACGGTTGCATCTGTGGCTCAGCAGGCTGCTTAATAAACTAACCCATACAATATTCAAGAGCTCACACACAAGACCCACTGCTTCCTCCTCATGCAACCTCCAAACTACTCTTAACCTATCATACCCTTTTTCTATCCTTCGAGCTAAGCTTACTAACTAGACATTGCACCATGACGTGACCGACTTGACGATGTACGGCACAGCAACCCTAAAATAAATAAAATAAAATTAAAAGAAAAGTAAACAATTTTGAAAGGACATGAATACTCTCCTAAATGACGAACATATGAAATTCCGATAGTCCAAACAAATGAATTTATCTAGAAAGAAATAAAACTGATTGGAATTAAAATTAGAATTAGTAAATAGAATAAATAAAAAAAGTTGAATTTTGCACAGTCAATTTAGTAAATTTAATTTAAAAGCACTTTGACATAACAAAAAAACAACAACAACTATATAGCCCAGTCGTCAGAGCCAAATTTAGACCGAACGCTCGCTGAAAATTGGAACTTAGGTACTTTTTTGGGTGTAGAAAACGATAAAAAAATCTTTTCTGCGCTAAAGTTCACAATTTCGAAAACAAATTCGAAAATTTGGTTTTTGTTTTATATATCAAAAAATAAAAAAAAATCGAGAAACTAATAGCGCCACGTGAAAGAGCGGAAAATTTCACTAAAATTTATATTATAACTTATTTAAAAAAAATTGTTTTATTATTATAAAAAATTATTAAAAATAAGAAGAAAATTCGAAAAATCTAAACGCGCCAAAAAGCTGAATTCAAATATTCGTGGGAGGCGTTCGGGGAAAACTAAAGTATCCTTGCCTAAAATGTGCGCAAAAATAAAAATAAAAAAAATAGACTCTAAACTTTCTAAGGAAGGCATTAGTTTTTAATTTTTTGTTTTTTTCTCTTAGCAAATTTGACCGGAAGCTACAATTTGTAAAATTCTCACTGATGTTTATAAAATTGAAGATATTATATTAATAGAGGCGTACAAAAAAAATCCTTGTACATTTATCATCATTAGACATTTACTTTTGATGTAAAAATAATTAAAATGATAAACATTGTGTCTCTTTAATAAAATCTATGTTTTAAAATATTCATTTTTTCTTACAGCATTCATTCGACGCCATTTTTATTTTGAAAAACAGCCGGCACCAGACGATAGAAGTGAAAGACTGGCGGCGACCCGGGCGCATCTTTCTTCTTCATCATATTCTGTGTTCCGGCTGTTTTTGAAAATAAAAATGGCATCGAATGAATGCTGTAAGAAAAAATGAATATTTTAAAACATAGATTTTATTAAACAGAGACAATGTTTATCATTTTAATTTTTGTTACATCAAAAGTAAATGCCTAATGATGATAAATGTATTTTTTTGTACGCCTCTATTAATATATAATCTTCAATTTTATAAACATCAGTGAGAATTTTACAACTTATAACTTCCACTCAAGTTTTCTATGAGAAAAAAAACAAAAAATTAAAAACTAATGGCTTTCTTAGAAAGCTTAGAGTGTCATCACAGACTTAACTATCTGTAATACAGATGTTCCGCTTCATACAAAATTTTGGCACCAGGAAATTGCTGGGTAGGATTTGTTTCGATTCCTAACGCGAAGCTTTAGAATACACATTCCACAAAGCTCTCCACGCATTTCCCCAAGTTCTCTGTTGATAGACAAAGGAAGAGAGGAAGGGCAGGGTGGCTACGGAGCTTCATTCCACACGGACGAAATGTATTTTTTCGCCTGCTCCACCCCTCACTCACTTTGCCTTACCAGCCAGGCAGCAGACGACACAATTTTTTTTGAATAGCCAAGTACTCACGCGCAGGATGGATTTTTTTGTTAATTGCCATTGTGGCAGGTTATGATTTTGTTTTTTTGTTGTTTTCAGGCATTCAATGATATTTCTCGGATGAAATGGAATATTCTATTTCGCTACATTTCCGATTTCCCGGCCTAAGATTTCAGGTGCATGGGACGTAATCTATTTGAATTGTATTTGATTAGCCAAGGGCTCAGGCGCAGGGCACCGCCGGATGGATTTTTTAATTTCCAATTTTTTATATGGTTATTTGAAATGGTGAATTGTCGCAGGTCATGATTTTGCTGTTTTGTTGCATGCAGGCATATTATTTTTCCGATGAAATGGAACATTCTTTTTAGATTGCTTTTCGTATTTAAGGCATTATGCTATATTTTGTTTCCGGCCGTAGATTTCAGGTGCGCGAAATATAATTTATACTTCGGAATCGAATAAAAAAATGCTTTACAAATTGAATTTATGTCTTTATTACTTGAGTTTATAAAATTGACCAACTCTAACTTAATTCTATATTAATTATGCACCTAGCAGGTGAAGGCTAATTATGCTGATTTCTAGATTCCTATAGATTGTGAAAATTTTCATGGCTCAACGTCTAGACCAACGGTAGGCAACCTCCGGCCCGCGAGATGTTTAGAAGAAGTTATAAAAAGTATTTTTCGATGTTTGTCGTCTAGTTTAAATTGAATATTACATCCATTACATCTATTACACTATGCATCATTTCTTTTATCACCCCCATACACAAACCGGTTTTATAGACAAGAGGTCGCAGGGAAGTTTATTTTATCCCAATTTTGCCTCAGAAAATTTGTCAGACTCACCCATCCATCACCGTAACACAATTATAACATCATTCTCGGGGGTATGAGGAGACTATGAGTAACTCCCCATCTCATTCGCGTTTCGTTGCAAGAAAAAGAGACAGAAAAATGAATATTTAGAGGGTTATACCTACATTATACACAAACCTGTTTGAGTTGAGGACCAAGTGTTGGATAGTGTGATTTACCCTATCAAAAGGGTCACTTCAAATGCAGACAAAAAATATAGTGTTGGTTACGACACGATTATAAAATGAATTGGTAAGAGGTGCCTTCAAATTAGGCGAGGGGCGATTGTAATGCCAAAAACCAGCAAATTAAAGAAAGAAGCTTAGATGCATTAAACTGCCTCAGAGTAAGTAAGAAATCTATGCCTCCACGATGTATATTTATATTTTACAATCTCACTTCACCTAATTTCAATTTGGAACCTTTGCTGCAAAAGTAAGAAATGCCTCTCCAGTTCGTATTTAAAATCTCACCTCGTCTCAGCTCAAATTGGATATTTTACTGCAGCAAAAAAATATTTACGACGTATTTACAACCTCACCTCACCTCGCCTCATTTTAAGTGGAATTTTACTGCCCCTAAAGAAGTAAGAAAGAAGAAACTCTTGTCTCTTCACTACGTAATTACAGAACAAGCTCTTGTCTCTCCACTACGTAATTACAATCACATCTCGGTACACGCTCATATACCAGCAGTAGGACAAAAAATTGAGGCCTCAGTAAAATTTACCATGGTGTAAGGGACAAATGTACTGCCTAGTGCAAGTCCGGCTCAATTCTATAAAAAATAGAGGTCACAAGAACGTGCCAAATCGCTATTACGGCCCGCGGAAAAAGGCAATGTTTATAAAAAGGTTGCCACCCTTGGTCTAGACCACCGGATCTGGATCTGCATGCAATATGAGCTTCTTAATTTGGTCGGGCGTAGGACATGGGGTTATCGTGTTATCGTAACACGTTATACTAATGCACGTGGGGCTTAGAGGCGGTATCGGTAATTCACGCGACATAATCGATTTTATTGGTTGAAGTTAATTTGAGTTGCGATCAGTGGAAGTTGATCGCTGGGTTTTCAGATCATACATATTCGGATTTTCTTCTGAAAACAAGGATAAGGATTCAAGTTCAATATATTATTTCGATGTGACAAAGTCTACAACTTTTTTTTTCATAATTAAACACATAGGTAAAAAGCATTCACTAATTCTTATTAATAAGTTTCAATACAAATTTTGGTATATATCTATAAGTGCTGCTCCAGACTTAATCGGCTCAAAAATTTTTAAGAAAAAAAAACTTAATAAGGAAAACAACTGATATTTTCAAGGCTAATTTCCAGTAGGTGGAGCACATTCAAAAATCAACAACCAGGGAATAGTGAAGGTATATTTGCTACCCTGCGCGAGGCCACAGGGTAAATGAATAAAATATGCACGGTGGGGGATACAGTGGGGGGGGGGAAATGAGGGGCACCCCCCCAAGACCTCTATGATATATGGATTACTTTAGTTTTCAAAAAAAATGTCGAGTGAAAGCAATTGAAATAGGAAATTCACCTCGAAATATACTATAATCATAAAAATTACTGTCGGTAGTTTTGATGAAAAAAAAATCTTGAAAATTTTGCAATTGTAGCTCTGCGCTTAGTTTGAAATGTTATCTGTGCTGTATCTGAATTGTTGAAGCTTTAAAAACGTGGCTTAATAGAACACTAATTTTAGAAACCTCTAGCTACAATAGCTTTGTGAGGTATTTGATTAACACACGTGAGGCAGTACTTTTGTTCCTTACACGACGGTAAATTGTACTGAGGCTTCAAATATAATGTCCTAGTACTCTTGATATGAGCGTGTAAACCCAAGGGATACAGGAACACATTCATTTTAACCCTTTCAATCCATTTGTTGCATTGATGCAACAATTTTCCTATACCGTTTGAGATTTTAAATACGAACTGGAGAGGCATTTCTTACTTTTGTTGAGGCAGCAAAGGTTCCAAATTGAAATTAGGTGAAGTGAGATTGTAAAATATAAATATACATCGTGGAGGCATAGATTTCTTACTTACTCTGAGGCAGTTTAATGCATCTAAGCTTCTTTCTTTAATTTGCTGGTTTTTGGCATTACAATCGCCCCTCGCCTAATTTGAAGGCACCTCTTACCAATTCATTTTATAATCGTGTCGTAACCAACACTATATTTTTTGTCTGCATTTGAAGTGACCCTTTTGATAGGGTAAATCACACTATCCAACACTCGGTCCTCAACTCAAACAGGTTTGTGTATAATGTAGGTATAACCCTCTAAATATTCATTTTTCTGTCTCTTTTTCTTGCAACGAAACGCGAATGAGATGGGGAGTTACTCATAGTCTCCTCATACCCCCGAGAATGATGTTATAATTGTGTTACGGTGATGGATGGGTGAGTCTGACAAATTTTCTGAGGCAAAATTGGGATAAAATAAACTTCCCTGCGACCTCTTGTCTATAAAACCGGTTTGTGTATGGGGGTGATAAAAGAAATGATGCATAGTGTAATAGATGTAATGGATGTAATATTCAATTTAAACTAGACGACAAACATCGAAAAATACTTTTTATAACTTCTTCTAAACATCTCGCGGGCCGGAGGTTGCCTACCGTTGGTCTAGACGTTGAGCCATGAAAATTTTCACAATCTATAGGAATCTAGAAATCAGCATAATTAGCCTTCACCTGCTAGGTGCATAATTAATATAGAATTAAGTTAGAGTTGGTCAATTTTATAAACTCAAGTAATAAAGACATAAATTCAATTTGTAAAGCATTTTTTTATTCGATTCCGAAGTATAAATTATATTTCGCGCACCTGAAATCTACGGCCGGAAACAAAATATAGCATAATGCCTTAAATACGAAAAGCAATCTAAAAAGAATGTTCCATTTCATCGGAAAAATAATATACCTGCATGCAACAAAACAGCAAAATCATGACCTGCGACAATTCACCATTTCAAATAACCATATAAAAAATTGGAAATTAAAAAATCCATCCGGCGGTACCCTGCGCCTGAGCCCTTGGCTAATCAAATACAATTCAAATAGATTACGTCCCATGCACCTGAAATCTTAGGCCGGGAAATCCGAAATGTAGCGAAATAGAATATTCCATTTCATCCGAGAAATATCATTGAATGCCTGAAAACAACAAAAAAACATAATCATAACCTGCCACAATGGCAATTAACAAAAAAATCCATCCTGCGCGTGAGCACTTGGCTATTCAAAAAAAATTCGTCTGCTGCCTGGCTGGTAAGGCAAAGTGAGTGAGGGGTGGAGCAGGCGAAAAAATACATTTCGTCCGTGTGGAATGAAGCTCCGTAGCCACCCTGCCCTTCCTCTCTTCCTTTGTCTATCAACAGAGAACTTGGGGAAATGCGTGGAGAGCTTTGTGGAATGTGTATTCTAAAGCTTCGCGTTAGGAATCGAAACAAATCCTACCCAGCAATTTCCTGGTGCCAAAATTTTGTATGAAGCGGAACATCTGTATTACAGATAGTTATGTCTGTGGTGTCATCTTTAAAATGCTTTTTTTATTTTTATTTTTGGGCACATTTTAGGCAAAAATACTTTAGTTTTTCCCCGAACGCCTCCCACGAATATTTGAATTCAGCTTTTTGGCGCGCTTAGATTTTTCGAATTTTCTTCTTATTTTTAATAATTTTTTATAATAATAAAACAATTTTTTTTTAAATAAGTTATAATATAAATTTTAGTGAAATTTTCCGCTCTTTCACGTGGCGCTATTAGTTTCTCGATTTTTTTTATTTTTCGATATATAAAGCAAAAAAGAAAATTTTCGAATTTGATTTCGAAATTGTGAACTTAGCATACACTTTAGCGCAGCAAAGATTTTTTTATCGTTTTCTACACCCAAAAAAGTACCTAAGTTCCAATTTTCAGCGAGATCACATTTTGTGCGAGGTCAAAGTCTCTAACAACTGGGCTAATATGGAATATACCCTTTTTAATCTTAACCTAACTTTATACATGCAAGGAAAAATACAAATGAAAGATATACAGAATAAGTTCCTAAGAAAAGGCAATATAAGTTTAATAAGAAGTTTTGGAAAGAGAAAAGGGGTACAAAGATGGATGCAATATCCTTAAGGAAGTCGATAATGAAATTAAATAAATCCTGCGGCAGCGTCTTTATGGAAAGTGCAATAAACTATGAATTATAAAAAACGAGTTGGAACCCGTTGCGCCTCGTCGCACCCATAAGCCAATATGTAGTAGCTTGCCTTATATACATTTCTGGCGTCACTGCAAATCCAAGTGTTTAGCAGGTGTTTAGAAAAAAATCACTTTAGTGTTTTATTTCTAAACGATAAAGTATTTAATGGTGGGAAGTGTTTACTTTTAAAACAGAAGAAACGATTAATGCTCAAAATCTAAACACTAAAGTGTTTGATTCTTAAACACTTAAAGCATTTAACAGAAATTAAACGCGTAAAGTGTTTACCAAAAAATTCTAACCTAAGTACACATATATAAAAGTAAAACACTTATTCGCCAATTAAACACTTGGGAAGGTAAACACTTAGTTATGATAAAACACTTACGGGAAACTAAACGTCCTAGCGTTTTATTTTTAAACGGTAAAGTGTTTAGCGGTGGGAAGTGTCTCTCTAAAAATGAAATACTGGGTGATCCATTTAGAGGTCCTTTTTTCAGAAATTAAAAAAATAAAAACATTTAATTTTATCGGGAAATTTTCATTATCATACAAAAGGCCCAGAATTTTAAGAAACAAGGAAGTTATTGCATTTTGACATTAAGCTTTATGAAAAAATCAAAAAAATCACTCAATAAACAATACTTGCACTATAATGCTTGAAAATAAGTTTCTATAAAACTTAAATTTTTTTTGAATTTATCACATGAAATGAATAGGTTTTAACTTGATACAGTCCAAATTACAGCTCAAAATATGCATTTGTTAATTAACAATTGGCCAAAATACAAAAAGTTTTAGATCTCGAGCTCATGTTAACAAAAATGAACTTTATTTTGTTTAAATTGAAGGTCCCAAAGTTCTCTACGAGATTAGATAAAAAACTTTAAATTGTTTTTTCAAAATGGCCAAAAAAATGCAATTGTTGTTATTTGAGTAATAAACAGAAGTAAAAAAAAGTAACCAAAATTACATTCAAAATTCTTCTTCATTTTTTGGCCTTTTTTTACTTCATTTGCTGTTTTCATTTATTTAACTTAGTTTATCCAGAAATTTTTACGCCTTTGTTGACAGGTATTTTTTTAATATTCAAATAAAACCATAAAGCTGCTTAAATATTACGAATTTAAAATTATCAGTATCATTTCATTCTGAGGTTTTAGAAGTGTTTTATTTCAAGACGCTTAAAACTTTTTATTTTGACGTCTCCCATTTGATTAACATTGTCGACACTATTAAAACACTTAAATGTTAATCAAATGGGTAACGTCAAAATAAAACGTTGTAAACGTTTTGAAATAAAACACTTTCAAAAGCTGAGATTTGCAGTGATAAGACGAGAAAAAATATGCAGTTATGCTAATGCCCACCAAGGGTACCATTTAGCATATTCAGTAAAGCGCATATCGTTCTATCACGGAAGTCAAGCAATGTTGGAAGTGGTTTGTACTTAGTCGGGGCACCGCTTGGAAAAACGGCACTCGGGTTGGATTTTTTTTGTTTTTTTTATTTTTTTTTCACTTTTTGCAATGATAGTATTATGTTTTAATATAATATTGATTAATAGTTCTATCAACAAAATTTTTATTATTCATAACCAAAAACACGTTACAAACGTTTACTAAATAAACACTTAAGTGTTTACTCATTAAACGCCGCTAAGTGTTTAAAATTCGTCTACAACGGTTTAAACGCTTTAGGCTGGTCGCACACTGCAGCAGATTCGGACGAATTTTCTACGGCCGTATTCGGCCGAATTTTTCAAACAATTATTTTGCTATTCTCATTCGCACATTACAGCCGTTGTTTTCGGCCGTTGACGTCCCTAGGTTTACTCCGATCAGATTTGTTTAATTCGGCCGAATCTGCTGCAGTGTGCGACCAGCCTTAAGTGTTTAGAAAGTAAATACTTGAGTTTACAATAGTGTAATTAATGTTCCGATATTGGTTTGTTTGTCTAATTCTGTGAAGTATGTCTTCAGTCATGCAATTCTTGAATTTTTCCCACAAAGCCGATGGTTCTGTTGGATAACATGTCGTCAATATAATTGCGTACAGTTGACAATTGTTATTCGGCGTGGATGCAAATCCTGCATCAGTAAGTGTCAGATCCCAATGATTGTCGTCTTCCAGAAATTGCAACTCTCCACATGCATCTTGAAATGTAGTGAATATTTGACCATTGACTGTTCGTAAAAATTCGAAGACATTGATCCTGGAACATACACCTACAACGAACGCAAAAAGAAAGATTCACGATGTTTTGGATGTACTGTGTAAAGTCGTCCCAATGTCTTTGCTTTGAATACGCGTGCGATAGTTGGATGTGGTTCGCCTTGTCTAAGTGGCTTCCATTTTTTACCTGATTTGTTCTATGTAGGTGTAATCGCGAGGGACGTCGGTAAAAATGTTTTTGCGAATGATGTTTTCGGACACATTAGGTTTTTGGCACAGTGTGAAAAAATCAGTAAGTGTAGTTTTTGGTGTCCGAAATTTGTTTGTCGTCGTTTCGGAATTTTGTGAAAAGCTATTGTAAATGTGAAAACAAAGTAAAAATGAGAAAAAAAACGCATTTTTTAGTTATCATTAGAAAACACTTTCGAACATTTTTTCTTCCACTGTTAGGATTTAGCTTACAGGTTAGTTTTTACCAAACTGTACTTCCAGATTTAGAAACACAAACATGATTGACGACAGATTTTTATAGTTAATAACATGTAAACAATAGAATCATTGTATATTTTGAAGAATTAGAGCTGTGCATTATTTACATTAATAAATGTTAAAGAATTTATGTTAATTATTGTTTTTTCTTCAAATATAAGAGTTAACCGATATCAGTTGGAATAACATCATTGGTATTTTATTTTACGGAGAAAATAATGAACCTTTACTGATGATTTAGAGATATCAGTAACCAAACCACACAAAACAAACCAAATTAGTGAGTATTCATAAAAGCCCAACCTTCAAATCAGTCTAAAAATGAAACAATTTTTTTAACACAGCACAATAAAGAAATATTAAGCATAATAATCCTAAACTCACAGTTTCTAAATTTTCTTATATGCTTTTACTCTTTATGAAATGGTATCAGTCCAACCTTCAAATCAGCCTGAAAATGTTCCGTCGTTGAAATTTCTTTGATGAATGATTCCAATTATAACATCTTTGTATTTCGGAGCATAGCAGCGTTCGGCAAAGTCACGATTCTGGGACATTTCAATGTTGTAAATGGGCCCATTCACACAGTGCATATTCATGGCGCCTAAAACCGGATTTATAGATGAGAGAGGGAAGGGAGCGGAAGAACGTAACGAAACATTTTTCACGCAAAACCAAACGCGTGAAAACTAGCACACATATAAAAGGTTACTTCTATCTCTTGCATTCTTTAGCTCTGTTTTCTCTAACAAGTAAATTTCATCTGCAATACATTTAAATGTTCCTGTATAGCATTCAAATTTACTATCCATAATTTACGCCCCGTGTGAGCTGCTAGGAGTTGAATAAAACCGGTTTTACTCACCACACTTATGGCAACGTGTGAATATGCCCAATAGTGGTCGACCAGCTCGTTGTAATGCAAGCCTTCTTCGTCGTCGGGAATTTCCGCTCATCATCGATTTCATTCGGTTTTATCTTCTCAACCAACCAAATGAGAATGTGTGCGTGTGTCAATCCGTGTTTCTGCCACTCCATTGAATACATCCAGCAGCGCGTCTCGCCGCAATGTAATCCATTAATGATTTCAATTTTTGTTTGAAAACTCTAGCGGTGATGTCACGGCGATCGATGGGTGATTGGCCAGGGCTCTTGTCGGATTTCTATCTAATGCGGATTGTATGTGAAAGTGATCTGAACAAATCTGGCGAACATACGACATGGCGTCTTGAGCGTGTTCATGCATATGTCGCAGACTTCCGACGTAGGTTGCTGGCAGAATCGTCATTCGGTCGGTCGATGACCTCTCAACGGTGAATATATTCTTCGGAACGGATTTTTGTCTGCTTCTGCTAAACACCTGTAAGCGGATCTATCATCTTGATCGAGAAATTATAACCGTCTTCACCTTGTCAAAATATGATGTGATATTGCAATGCAACGCATCATATGATCGGTGCCTTTCACGGTATACAGAAACAAGGTAATGTAAAAGACTGAATATCGTAGAATATCGTATTAGTGCGACGTCACTCGGCAAGTCTTCCCCATACAAAATCGAAATTGTTGTTGTTGTTTTCTGTATTAACCTTGCCGGGTGACGTCGCCTTTTTCTACGATATTCGCACTTACGATACGTCTTTTACATTACCTTGTTTCTGTATACCGTGGGTGCCTTTCGTACACACGCTGCAACTGATCGTTCCGCCGATGTAGAACGATATCACGAAATTCAAAATGACGACAACGGCGACATCATCAATTGTTGGCGCAATGAAAAGTCTTGCGATTTACCCTGCAGGGGTCTTATCGTCTCTGATTACAATTTCCTGATTATCAGAGTGCATTCCGATTTTGATTGTGTCGATGAAAAAAAGCTTGCAGTTATACCACAATTTGTTTTTTCATAACGCTGATCTATTTTCTGGTGGTTAATTGCCCATTAAATAAATCTGCAGAAATAAATAGTGAATCGAAGGCCGCGTGCGGAAGACATATAATATTCTAAAAAGTAGAAAATAAAATATATCTATATAAATATAATTGGAGTGTCTGTCTGTGATTTCAAAATAATTGTCATTTTCAAAAATAATTGTCATGTCAGTATTTTTAAAATTTTTGTCTGTCTTTATGTCTGTATGTCTGTCTGTCTGTTTGTCCGGTCTAATCTCGGAAACGGCTTATCCGATTGCGATGGGACTTTCACTGGAAGATTCAGTATTTTCTTGGGCATGTTTTAGGCTATTTTTTTACTATCGACTATCGGATCCGATTATCGGGCCCGATTACCGTGTTCGACTACCAGATTAGACCGAAAACTTGAACCTTGCAACTTGATTTTTACCCACTTCCATATAACCGATCAACTTCAAATTTTGCACATATGTATAGTTCGCGTGACAATGCAATTTAACCATTTTTGGAAAAAAAATCAACATGGCGGTTCCAAGATGGCGGCCGAATTTTGCAATTGTGTTCCCGGACCCCCCGACATGGATATCAAATGAAAGGGTAAGACCAGTAGATTACAATAAGCTATGTGGGGTCATTCAAAATTCAAAATGGTGGCCAGCACAAAATGGCGGATTATTCTTCGGTATGGGCATCAAATGAAAGCGAGTATAGTGCAGTAAGCGGTGTGCCGTCATTTTAAATATAATATGACGGTCACTACAAAATGGTGGAAGACATATAATAGACTAAAAAGTATAAAATAAAAAATATAGTCTAAAAAAACTAAAAAATACGCTTTTATTTTAAAATAAACTAAAAAGTAAAAAATAATTTTGAATGTAAAGTTTTTATTGCTCCAGCCAGTATATAATAACAACCTAGCTACCTACGTACCAACAACGGCTAATCCGATTGCGATGGGATTTTCACGGGAAGATTCAGTATTTTCTTGGGCATGTTCTAGGCTTCACTCGGTTCCGACTATTGATTCAGGCGGAAAACTTGATGCGATAGTCGCAGAAAAGCCAGTGGAAACTTTTTTTATCATTGCAATTGTAAACCTCAAAGCTCGGAACGGTTAACCCGATTTTAGGACTTTCACGGGATGATTCAGAATCTTCTTAGGCGTTTAGCATACTTTTCACTATTATCCGACTGTCGGGTTAGACCGAAAACATGACTCGATAATCGAAGGAACGCGAATGAAATGCTGTCACGGCGAGATATTGTTATTTCAATTTGCGGAAATACTGTGAAGATTATGGTTTGCCATCTCCGCAAATGATCGATAGGTCTGATGAAAATTAAAACAGAGAATATATCGAACTCAATAAAGAAATGGGAACAAAATGTTGAGGACGCTATTGGGCAAGTTCCGCACAGGGTGAGGCACGTGTTCTGAATGTGATTGTTGTGCATGTAGCACACAATTTTTCCGATAGGTGGCGCTCAACACCGCATTTTAAAAAAGTTCTAACACAATTTTTATAAGTATCTTTAAATTTTTTTATTTGTTTTATGTGGCAGTGCCAAGCTCAGGAATCACCTTTTGTACTACCTGTCCGTTATGTCGTTTGCACGTCATGGCGCAATGTCTAGCAGGAAGCTTAGTAAGGGGGGAATAGGTTAAGGGTTATGGGGGTTCGGAGGGTTGTTGAAGAAGGTGCGGATTAACCCTGCGTTTGAACTCTTGGATATTGTAGGAGGTCGGAAATACTGACTGTGAGAGATTATTCTATAGTCGAGTTGTGTGCCCTAAATTATGTTTTGTAAATTTGTTATTTTTTTCATTATACCTATTTCCTATCCCGGACTGTGCACACATTTGTTTTTTTATTAAAAGGCGTTGCAAGGCACGCGGGTTTTTGCTAGTAGTTTAATATAACTGAAAAAATGAGCTTTTATGTTAAAATGATCTAAGAAGTAAAAAATAATTTTGAGTGTAAAATAGTTATTGCTCCAGTCAGTATATGGAAACAACCTACCTTTCGAAATGTAAAAAAGCGTGGGGCGCTAACGAAAAGCTCCAGTGTTAATAAAATAAGAATATAGGTAAAGATTCCCACTCTTCACGCCTCGAAAGGTAGGATGTTCCCATATACTGACTGGAGCAATAAAACTTTACATTCAAAATTATTTTTTACTTTTTAGATCATTTTAAAATAAAAGCGTATTTTTTTAGTTTGGCTGTCAGGAAAAAGTCTAATACAAAAATTTGTAATCTGAAATGGTAAATAATTTTGGGACCGGAGTACTTTTTATGTTATTATTTTGTGAAAATTCATTCTTTCTTTAAAGCGGCGTCTTGGGGGCACTGCGACCTATGTATTTTATTTGTTCAAGTCTTTCTCTTGACGTTGATCAGTTAGTCTTAGTCTTGCAACCATAGGTAAGTCTTGGTCTTGCTAAATGTGCAAGACCGAGGCAAGACAAGACAAGACTGCAAGACCAAGACTATTTTTGCGCATCATTATCGGGCTCTTCCGATACCCTCGGGTATGTATTCGTTGTCTGTTTGCTCTGTTATTTCAGCTCATATAGATTCTTCTGCAAGACATTCTTCTCCAAAGCTTCTCCTTTTTTTCGATTGTTCTGTTAAGTCTATTTCCTTCAGTTCGGTTATACATAAGTACATACATATCTGCACGGGCCCATCTTCTGCCTAAGATGGTGTCAACCGTTCTATTCACAATATTTTAAGGTGCGTACAACTCTCGTTGATATCCGGCAACTCGTCTTCTCGTGGAAGTTGATATACCGGTTCATTCGTATTGTCATCAGGAATGAAAAGTCGCGGCTGTCCTTCACCATGTGATCTATTTGCCAGTGAGTGACTCCATCAGGGAATACCCAGCTGACTTTGTAGATACTCCTGCGGGCAAATTTAGTATTCGCAATTACTAAGTGGCTGTGAGCTAGTTGCCTATTGTCATTGTTGTTCTCATTTAATCGATGGCTGTTATTCCAGCATTATCCTTTTAGATATGGCATCAGCAAGTTGTGCAGCAGACCTTGGTGTAGAGCTCGAACGTTTAAAGAAAAATTTACAGTTACCGGTTAATGTGCTGTAAACATCGTTTTTTGTTCCGATTTTCGGTGATTGCAGAGATACTATTTTGGCAAGTGATTTAGACTCAGATCAAACTTTCTTGCGGACTGCTTTCATGGGCCAATGCTCCATATAATTAAACCAATTTCGAAACTGGTCAAGCTGTCCGCATTTTGGGTCTCACGTTCGCCAATTCAACTTATTTTCGCTCTCTTTCATAGACACAGATTTCGAAACGTGACATGATGCCGCCTTGTTATTTTACCCCACCGACTTGTTCCCGATTAGTGATGGAATCGCAACTTTTCGAATTAAATCCTGATTTCATAATGTAAGATTCATACATAACGGTGCACGGCTCTCAAGACAAATTTCCAGAACAGGAAAATTACGACTTTTATGAGGAACTACAAGTGACATATAATACAGCTCCTACGACATGAGTATAAGAAATTTAAGAAAGACCATGAGAACGTAGAGAAATTGCTGCTGTACTGAGTGATCATTGAGTTGAGTTTTAGTTGGAAAGAAGAATTTTCAAGAGTCCCAAGTCCTGCCATTTAGGAAGATAATTTTACAGTATGTCTCATTTACATTTATGTTATGTTTTTTTATTTTATTATCATTTAATTTGGGTATATTCAGGTTTTGAAATATTTACTGTTCTTATTAAATAATTGACTGCATCGATTGAGCTGTTCTGTGAGCCATTATACCTTTTGCCAGTCCATTCTCTTGTGATACATAATGCAATAGAGTGTATGATGAACTGTTCGCATATGATGGATAGACGCGTAATATCAGAAGAATGCAGAAAAATATGGTGTCTCATTCGTTAACTATGCTTTCCTAGCCACAAGCCTACATTTTCCTATAGATATAAAAGAAGATATTAACTCATGACTCCATTATCATTATCATCATTTTCAAAACATCCTCAAACTACAAAAGCAACAAATAATCTTGCCTATTACAAGAATTCAAATAAAACAACAAAATAATGATTTCCGTTTAAACAATAAATTAAAATTTATTTCAGTGCTAATCTTTCTTTTGGAGAACAATAGATCTGAAATTAACTCAATTTCAGTCAAACTTCATCGCCAACAGCCTTTTACCAGGGATGAGCAATAGGTGCAGTATATGTCAACGGGGCTTCAATAGTCTTAACAACTGGAGCAGTAGCATAGGTCAAAGGAGCAGCATAAGAGTGGACGAGTTGCTCTGTGGCATAAGTCTTCAGTACGGGAGCAGCAACATGAGCGGTAGCGACTGGTGCTGGAGCATAGTGCTGGGAAGCAATAATTGGAGCAGTATAAGTCTTCACAACAGGAGCAGTGTAGGTTTTGACAGCTGGAGCAACAATTGGGGTGGCAAAGCTAGACTTGCTGTGGACAACAGTTGAGGTTTTATGAGATGTTGTTGTTGAGACATTGTGGACGACGCTTCCGACCTTAGCAACAACTGGTTCACGGACCTCAATATGAGCTGGCTCAGAGATAATAGCGGTCTTGACAACTGGAGCCGTAATTACTGGTGCAGCTGCATAGGTGACAGTTTTAGAGATAACAGGAGCTGAAGCTGCATAAGCTAGTTGAGCACCGGCAAAATTAATATCGCTGGGCTTAGCAGCGGCAACGGCGAGAAGAGCGGACAGCACCACCTGAAATAAAAAACATTTTCTTAAAATCCAAAACTTCATCTTCACAAATACTCAAGTTCTTACCAACTTGAACATTTTGATTGATTTTTTGTAAAGTAGGTCTGTGCTGAAACACTGAAATAATAGAATTGACTGATACCTTTCCTTACAACCCTCGCATCTTTTATAGGTACCTGTCGAATCTTGCAATTAACCTAAGGGCCACTTTTCCATTATTCCCATATATCGGGTTTGTCAACTTGCTTAACACCGGGCGCAATTGCACCGTTGACCATGAACTTTTAGCTTCACTTTCTCTCATTTCTGGTCTTCTTTTCTTGGGAAATTTCGCCCTAGAAACGTGTATAGAAACTGATTCATTAGTCGTTAATTGAACTTTAAAACATAAAGACGATTTATTTCTTTTAATTCCGTTAATGCCTTTGAACATTTACTTAAGATGATTTAATTATGAATTTCTACAGTCCGAATTTCGGTTGAATAAAACTCAAAGTAGTTTGGGTGCTTTCTTGCATTTTTTAGTAGTGCTGTTTTGCATAATATATCATTTCGACACCTTTTAAGATATTCAGTCCAACCAGTGTAATTTTATGCAATTGTTGTATATGTAGACTAATTAGAATTTCTTAAATAAACTTTATACAAAAGTGTGTTGATCATTCGGAGTGCAATAAAGATCTGATCCTATATTTTATATTTTGGCTCGTTAACCATTTCTTTTTAAATTACGAAATTATGAATGTAAGTCGTAAGGAACCTTAGTGCGGAAGAATTAAAATGTCAACAATATTGCATAACCCTGGTCAGATACAAAGCCGCTACACAATTTAGTGAATCATCATTTCCAACATTGAGCTTTGCTGCCTTACATCACATGTATCCTATAAATTATTGAAAAATACTGATAATTGAGGATGGATCCCGATAAATGAATTTTTGAAGCTAAGAAAACTGTTACTATTATAAAATGCAATGTGGTGAACAAAAAATCGACTTGAATTGTCACACACGACACGACTAGTCTTGGTCTTGTTCTTGCACAGTAAGTCTTGGTTTTGGTCTTGCGAACATAGCTAAGTCTTGGTCTTGGCTAAATGTGCAAGACCAAGACAAGATTGCAAGACCAAGACCTGGAGCACTCATCGCCACCCAGACGCTGAAGTGCCCCCGTGACCGCAGAAGATTCAACATTGTTGAAGGCACCTTCAATATCTAAGAAAGCAGCCAAAGTGAACTCCTTGAATTCAAGGGATTTTTCAATGGCCGCTACCAGGGAGTGAAGCGCAGTGTCTACCGATTTACCATTTTGGCATGCTGCGAACAAGAAAACAGTTTTCTGTCAATGCTTTGCTTAATGTGAATCTCCACAAGTCTTTCGAGGATCTAGGAAAAAGGATGGGAGACATATATAGAGGAGAAACCTGCACGACTTTGAGCTTACTTGCTTACACTCATGTTTGCACCTTACGTTGCGCTAGGTTACCTTACTTTACGCCGTACGTTGTGGTTTAGGCTAAACGCATGAAAACTAACACATATATGTTATGTTACTTCTATCTCTTGCTATCTTTAACTCTTTTCCTCTAACAGGTAATTTTCATCTGCCCAAATCCATTTAAAATTGGGGAATAGGCTATGTAGTCCAAATCTGATTTTCGATTTTACGAAAGTGGCTGAACTTACACCAATATAGAATAGATACGTCCGTTTTTCATTTCGGTCATTGTTAATTAAATGTTGTCTTTATGGATTGCAGTAACTGCAACATAAGCCAACATATATCTCCTATTGACTATGTAAAAATACTCTCCTATCCGGAATTGAAGCTGCTGAACTTTCACAATTTTTACTTACAACATATAGGATAACTTTCTGTTGCAACAAAAACCAAAAAATTTAAATTTCATTAAATCCTTTCATATACCCTATTTCATAAAAGTTGCTTTCGGGCATGGAGACAAATGAAAATGTTATATTTTGCAGCAATAAAACCTACGAAAATGGTGCCTTTGTAAGGGTTTGTCAGTCTTAAACTAGAAATTTTTCCCGTTCCCGAATTATCCTTGAAAATTATAAAACTTGAGTAGAATTTCTAGTACGTATCTTCGCTTGATAAGAAAAAATGTCCGTAGTATTTTTTTATTACGGCCCCAAAATGTCAGAGATAAATGGTTTCGTATACGTTTATCAAATTTTTAGAGAGAAAAGCCTTATTCCTTGCCTTAAGGAAGAAACCCTGCATAAGTATTTCCTAAGTTCCTTTCCTTGTAGCTAAAAGACACGAATTACATCCACCATAAGATGACAAAGTACATCCTTAACCTTGTAAAGACATGAAGCCTTGCAGGGATGTTTTACATTATTTCCTCCAATTTGCAGCTTGTGACCATCGTTTCATAGTAGAATAAAACTCGGCAGGATAAGTAGACTTCTCCTTTTATTTTTATATTTTTTCCTCATCTCCCTTACCATAAAGTGGTGCGGAGTCCTCACATTTCCATGATAGGAGCAAAAACTAAGCCTCCAATTAGCAGAGGGTGAGTATTTTACCTTCTTACGGGTTAGGATTATCTACACGTACGTCAACACGAACATCAGATTGAAAAACAGGGAAATTATCCAAGAAAGAAAGTGTCAAGTGGTTTTTACCTTTGAGGGTTATTCTCATTATGTTGACATGTTGCAGACACGTGTTATGTGGGAGAAATCTTTTAGAGCAGGAGGGTTTCATTGTCGTGTCTGAATCTCTGAAGATAAGAGAAATCTTTTACTTATTATTTTTTTCTGTCTTATGTAGTGATATTTAAGAATTTTCTTTATGCCAGGCTTAGGTAGACTTCAACAAGGAGGAAAAACACCTTAGATAAAATATGAATAATTTCCTTGTTATACCTTAGAAGGCGAAGGGTACCTGGATTATTCCAAATTTTAAAGATAAAATTAGATACTTATATTCAAAATTTGCTCAATAAAGTTTTTATGTTTTATGATTTGACTTGTTTTTAAATAGGCAGCTCATAGTTTTTTTTTTGTTAACATTGGAAAGGCTTAATACAATAACTTAGTTTCGATGTTTGACCCATATCCCTATTTTTGAATCTAATTAGTATACACTAGTCGGGCCCCTGCATAATTGTGCAGAGTATATTATTATTTTAATTATCCCAAAGCCCACAATGTAATTCCTGAAATCGGAAGTTACGATTGGATAATTTCGAACCTGAATTTTGCAATCGCTTGAGCACGGTTCAAAAAGGAAGAGTTATCTCCTGGTTTATTTTTTTAATTACATTAAAACTTCTTTATAAACCAAGTTCTCAGTGACAATTCCTTGAGGGGTAACTTCCTGTTTTAGACAACTTGAAACATCAATTTTACGATCGCTGTATACAACTGACCGTACGTAAAACATGCTTCCGCAAGAAAAAGACCAACTTTTTCGAATGTTTGATCTTGATATCCGTTGAATGCATTGAAAAATTAAAATTATTGGTAGCATATATTCTTACCTGGTGTACCATCGTATACCATGCAAAATTGCAATGAAATCGGTGCAGTAGTTTTCACGTGAAAATTTAAAAACAATTGATTTCCTAATAAAATTTCATAGATCGGCTACCAGTGACGTCACACCATAAAAGCTCTCCGTAAGAGTATGCCTTGGGCAAAAACTTACATTGAGAGAATATGAGTGAACTTTCAAAGCTTTCCATAAGTATATGCTATTTAGATATGCTATTTTCATTTTTTTAATATGGAAAAAAGCTCCTAAGGGGTACTGAAAAGAGTTTTCCTTGTATAGTTATAATATAGGTTGCGGTTTTTGGCAAGAACAGAGATTACGAAACTTGCGGGTGATCAGTCGGCAACGAGATAGGGGATCAATACGTAGATGGGCGTGCTGTAACTTTCTCGGACTTGTGGAGGTGCGATCATAACCTCCTCGTGGTGGCTACTGGAAGCTGACCTGAAAGGGATGGGCTAAAATGATCGGGCCTACCAAGTCAAGATGTAAAGATATAGCGTCGACGGTAGCATGGTAGATGGTAGTTTTTGCACTGTCCTTTAACGAAGCGTCAAAGATCGTTGACAAGGGATTGTAAGCTGTCAGACCGTCGACATCACAAAAGATGATGCTGAATGTGAGTATCTACACTAGTATTCCTTCAGCAGGAGTAGAACCGATTTTACAAGTTAATCTAGGTCTACAGTGGTATTCTTTCCACGCGAGTAACTTGCTTGTCTTTACATGGAGATATCTGGGTGCATGTCGATAATTTTGCTACCCACGGTAAAGCAAGAGAGTAAGCAAAAGCACATTGTGTGTGTGTTTAGTTTTCACGCTCCTGCTGAAGGAATACTAGTGTAGGTAGATTGGGCCAATTTGTGGTGGGCCTGGAAGGGACGATTGCTAGGAGCCAGACGATTGATTTTCAACTCTATTGTGGAGAACTAGAGAGATTACTCCAGGCAATTAAACGAAAGCCCGAATTGAATAATATGAAAGGTGCTGTTTTCCATCACAACAACGCCCTTCCTGGTCTTCACTGTTCTTCCATGACTAGTCAAAAATTGGGAGAGTTTGGTTGGAAAGTTTTGTTGCATGTACCGTTTAGACCAGATATAGATCCCTCTGACCATTAAGGCCCGTCCTCACTACGCGGACTTAGAATCCACGCGCTTTTGGTCGTACGGCCAGCCAAAAGCGCGCGTGATCTTTTAATTTTCTGAATCATGAGTGAGAAAAACTCAATTCTCATTTGAAACGGCGCACGCGCTTTTGAAAAGCTCATGGTGTGTGGACGCACAATGTACCTTTTTAAGCACAGCCTTTTGTCCGCGTTGTTGTGCCGCACGACCTTTACCATGGACAAAGTCGTAAAAAAATCATAAAACTCTATATGAAAAAAAAAGGCAAAAGCGCGTGCGACCCAAGACCGCGTAGTGTGGTCCCACCATTACATGTTCCAAACTCTTTAGAACTCCCTTAATACAATTAAGCTGGCTTCAAAATAACTCTGTGAAAACTACTTGATTTAATTTTTCAACCAGAAACCACAGAACTTCCTCACCGATGGCATCATGACTTTACCGGAAAATGGCGAAATGGTTTAAATTAATTAATTTTCCTACTAAAAGAAAACCACCGGTATTTGACCAAAAAACACCACGAACTTTTTCCCAAAATTAATATACAGATATGAAAATCTCTGTTTCTAAAAAAGAACAAAAACGAATACCTTTTTTCCGTACTATTAGTTTTTATATGTTAACAATTACAAGCATGTTATTATTTACATTCTATCAAAACACTTGAATGTTTGAAATGGATTTTTTCTACATCCAATAGAAAACTTGTATTTCAACTCCCTTTTATGTGGGTTACAAAATCTTTTGAACTTTATAAACAACACAAATTGAAAAGGGTTACCTTATGGGTTTTAAAGTTCAATAGCTATTTTTCTCTAAGGACCTGAAAATAGCTGAAAAGGTTTACATGGAGCCAACCCCTATAAAGTCTTCCATGAATTATTTTCTCATTTATATTAATTTCAGGGATTTAAAGCCTATATTGGGTAGATGCTAGTTTGTCATCCTTTATGGGAAATTTCGCATATTTGTTTCGGGTTTTTGATAAATACAGCATTCTCTTAAAACAAACTAGAAATGAAACAATAGTTTTATGGATTTATTTGCTAACATTTGATGGAATACATTAAAAATCGATTTTTTAAATGTTTATATTATAAACAAAGGCAAATTACGATTACAAAAGGAGCAAAGGTATGCTGTTTTCATTTGATGATTATTGATTAAATGATTTATTAAATTTGAACTACCCGGGTGAAAATATAAGACTGAAAACAGACTGAAAATTTACTAATTTTTTCAATGTTTAAAATCATTCGAAAAACGAACGGAAACTAGACTGAGGTAGTGAACAGGAGACGGAACTGAAAATGCATTGAAAACGATAGGTAATTTCGACTGAAGAGTGTGAACTGAAATCAAGCGGAATTTAGACGGAAACATTTAGACATTTCGATGAATGGAGTAACAATTATTAAAAAATTTCCAAAATTTTTCTAAGTCCAAGAAATGCCGAGTCCCTCCTAAGAATATTCCAAATCTAAAAATGATAAAAGTTTCCGCCTTGTTTCGGCCTCTTTTCAGTCTTTTTTTATGCTCATGAAGGGTAACTGATGTCAGTTTGCAGTGTAAAAAATAATTTCAGCCTTATTTCTGACAGAATTCCGTCTAAAATTAATTTTTCAGTCTATTTTCAGTCCTTTTTCAGTTTTATATTTTCACCCGGGTAAGCTGACCAGGGCCGGATTTACGTTTGTGGGGCCCCTGCGATCTTTTCATGTAAGGGCCCGTTGTACTGCGGACAATTTTAACCGAATCAAAATATTTAGCAATTTTTTTTAAAATTGTGTAAATGTGTAAGTGGTCTACATTTACATCAGGAAGCAACGCAAAGCAGTAAACCCATGCTGGCTTTACCATGAGCTGAGTGGGCTAACCTAGTGTTGCGGGTATAAAATTACGTTTATTCCTTTGGAACATTCGCTATGATAGTAACGATCAAGTTTTGGCTACCACATTCTTACAGTGATAATTCAGTACATACCTTATCAATCAGAAAATGGATTGCTACAAGGGTTCGATAAAGCGATGATTTCTTAACTGGGGAGAATCAACTGAAAGCAATGGCGGAACATAGGCAGCAACATCGAGAGCATCACCGGCATGCAGGTCGAAACCGCGTTCAATCAAGTATTGGCATTTGAGATCCTTGAGATAAATTTCACTAGCCACCAGGAGCGCGTTCAAAAACCTTACTATGGTTAACCATGGTTAACTATGGTAAACTTTTGTCGTTCAAAAACTCTGTGGTTAACTACAACATAACCACGAGCATAACTTTTTGGCATTCAAAAACTCCCGTGGTTAACCATGGTGTAGTTAAATTTTAACCCTGCTCGGGAGCATCGTTAGCAATAGTTAAGAGGAAGAAGAATAAAAACAACTCTCTGACAGTTGTTTTAATGTAAACACATGAACAAATCAAAGTGGGATTTGTGGGATTATTGCAAATAAATAATTAATGAAATATTTTACGCAATTATCGGAGACTATTTTATGGAAAATTTTGTTTTTATTTTTTTTCTTCTTCTTTAACCTGTAGTTAACCACGGTGCGTTCAAAAACCTCCATGGTTAAACATAAACTTTCGTGGTTAAGTGAAGTGATGCAGCATAACCACAGCTTACCTCGTGGTTTACCATAGTAAGGTTTTTGAACGCGCTCCAGCTCAATCTCACAAACCAGCAGGTGCAGGAAAGTGTGTCTTTGTCTAACTTGTGTATCACCTAAATTTTCATCCTCACCGACCATCACATTAACACAAGCATAAATTCGTTCCCGAAAAAGAGGCAGAAAAATGAATGCTTAGTTTAATACCTGAGTCATGCCCAAACCTGTTTGACTTGCGGACCGTGTGACGGATAGTGTAATTTACCCCTTTGAACAACCTGAAATAATAATTCCTGAAAGCGAAGAAAAGGAATTTCCAGAACTAGCGATGAATAATGATCAGTTCCAAGCGGCAAGACAGACCATGAATACAGACAAAGAGAGAAACCTATTACAGGGAGCATAAAAAACGAACTTAATTGAGAAGAATAACGCGAGAGTCTGTTCGTTACCGGTGGTGCAGGTAGAAGTAAAAATTTTATATTCATTTAGAAAAAAAATCAAATTAACCGGTGTTATGGAAAATTGGTGGTAAAGCTTGGTGCCCTCACTGGAGTTATGGCCAGGCGCGGATTCAAGGGGGGTCACGGGGGTCATGACCCCCCCCCCAAAAGCGCTCGCTGCTTAAAAAACAAAATTTACCCAACTAAAAAAAAACAAAAACAAAAAATAACCAAACGACCAAAACCGAGCCAACTTTTTTGCAAATTAAACAACGACCTTAAAAAAATTACCTTCAAAGTCAACAACAGATTGATCTATACTCTTTCTATATGTTTTGACTAGCAAAAAATCCGCATGCGTTGCAACGCCTTTCAATAAAAAAAGATTATATGTGCAGTAGGTGACTGCAAGAAATTATCAAGCAATCAAAAACGATTGCTAAATGAAGTCAATGACGTTGTGCCGCGGTCAGTGGCGTATTTTAAGATTTGGCGCCCTGGGCTTATAAGATTTGCCGCCCCATAAATTAACAAAAAAAAGGCACAAATATTTTAATAATTAAAAAGGATCATGCAAAAGAATCACCATTTATTAAATGCTTATATTTAAACGTTAAACGTTGTTCGCTTATCCGGGAACGTAAATAATTTGTTATTCTTTTTAGTACGGAAAACGAAAGTTCTTCACTGTGCTTTGTCACTGCAGTGTAGAGAGATACGTAATGCTATTTCTCTATATGGAAATGCTTCCTTCAAATCCTTTTGCTTAAGAGATAGGTTGAGTTGACTTAAACCGTTTTTTTCAGGTGACGCCAAGAATGGTTTTAAAAGAACGCATTCTTGTTGTAGATCATCCGCAAGATCAATCGGTTATAGTTTCTGGAGTTTTATTTGCATAAAGGTAAAGACTGAGCTAAAACAAACGTAAATCGACGTATGTTTTTAACGAACATACACGTATCTAACTGTCATACTACTGTCACCGTAAACTTTGACGTACAATCGACCATAATAATCGCAGTAAACATTGTTTTGCATTTGAATCTGCTGCATACGAATTTGACATTACAACGCCGTCAACTGTCCAATCCAAATCCCATTATATTACGTTTAACGAAAAACTAACGAAAACTAGTATATGTGATGTACGATTACTATGGCCAAGCATTTATTTTCATATTGGAGCCCTCGAGACTCAAGGATTGACTTAAGTTATTTAACGTCTATTGTAGATCCGGCTTAAGAATGCGAAATTGGCGCTTACTGAGTCAAATGAAAATTTTAGCCTCCAGAACTCGTCAAAAATTGGTCGTATATTGGGAAAAAGGTATTCATCTTTTATTCACATTAGGTCGCCTTTTGGCCTTGTAACAATACTTCTCCCCCACGACACTTATGGTACAGTTTCTTCTCTTCTTCTTTCTCTTGCGGTCGATTATGGATCTTTTTGTGCATTTTTTCTTACCATCCTCCTCATAAGCATCAAAAGATTCCTTTTTGTTTTCTATGAAGTGATTCGTAGAACCTGGAAACTAACTCTAAGTCTGTTTCGAAACCTTAAAGAATTTTGGAAGCTTATTTTTGTGAGCCGAGTCACTTTTAATAGCTTCCAGACCTACTAGTATTTCGTGCCAATCTTGCCTGACATAGGCATGGTCCCTGATTGATCCTCGCATGCCACAAATTTTACGCAGTTACATTTTCGGACTTATTTCAAAATGAGTGTAGGTATACATTTTACGGAGACAAAATTCCAAAATGGCTGAAAATTGGGCGACAGCTTCCTTGGGACTTTTTACGAAAACAATTTCGGAATCAAAAAAAATGGTCGCCGGAGATATCACTGTTTGGAAAAAAATCACTCAACAACTGGTTTTTTCGAAATTTTTGAAGTTATACTTCTTTAGGCGCGTTTGGAAAATATTATGAGAGTGAATTTTCAGGAATCGAATTCGAGACGCGAGACGCAATGCGAAACGGTGACGGAGAATATAGGCGAAGGAGTAAGTGGAAGGCTCCCAACTCCCATTCTTTAGCTATGCACAGATTGGGATTATTATGGGTATATATGAAAATTTGTAGCTAGACTGTCAAGAATTTCCAATTCTTGAACAACCTACATACAGCTATGACACTTATTTGGCAAAATTCGTCGGCCATATTGGACCCACAATTTTGAATTTATAAGTTTTGATCATAAATTCGTTATTTGCTAACTTAAAAAACCCCAGGTACCAATTTTCTTTGGAATCGGTACACAATTTGCAAATTCATAGGCCATTTTGAATTTATAATTTTTGACTGCAAATTCGTTTTTGGCGAACTTAAAAACCCCTAGATACCATCTTTCATTGGAATCGGAATAAAATTGGTATTTCTGCTTCCATTTTGAATTTCGGTCATATTTCGGCTGCCATTTTGAATTTCGATATTCTGAAAAATAAAATATTCCTCATGTTACTCGCTGACAGGGCCGGCTTTAGGTATTTTGGCGCCCCGTGCAAGATATTTATAACCTACTTAATTTTTATAAAGAAATTCGTAATAGAAAAAAAGTTACAGCACTGTAGGGTACTACTACTGGGAAAAATTTCAGTTTATTTTTTTTATAGGTAGACTCGGTCGCCTTCCTTAAATCCAGATTCGTTCACTCTTAGGTCGTAGCTGGTCTTCATCCTATTGCTGAAAAAGGAGACATTTCCTACATTTCAGAATGTAGCAAACTTCACGACAATAGGGGAAATGACCAGGATACACTACGGTCAATGTTCTTCCATTTGGAGCTAAGATGTGAAGATTTTCAGATTTCCCAACTCTTGAACAACCCACATACAGCTGACCGGAAATCCGGAATTTCGGTCATTTTTCGGCGGCCATTTTGAATTTCGAAAATCGGGCTTCGAGGTGCATCATGGAAGACCACCACGGACATACGTGCAAAATTTCGAAGCTCTGCCATGACTGGTGCGCCAGCTATAGCGCACACATACAGAAATTTCTTTTATTAATATAAGATATATCTCCCGCCATTTTGTGGTGTCCGCAGTATTAGATTTAAAATGACGTTATATAGATTACTGAATTATATTCGTCACACCCTTTCATTTGATACCCATACCGAGAGGGTTGTGAAGAAAAAGGTAATCCGCCATTTTGAATTTGGAATGACGCCACACAACTAATTGTATTCTACCTGTCATGCACTTCCATTTTATACCCATGTGGGTGGGTCGGTGAACACAATTGCAAAAATCGGCCTCCATTTTGTAACCGCCATCTTGATTTTTTACTAAACGGTCAGATTGCACTGTCAGGCGAACTATGGGTATGTGCAAAATTTGAAGTCGATCGGTTAAATTTTCTATATTTTAGTCTATTTTATGTATTCCGCCATTTTGTGTTGGCCGCCATTTTGAATTTGGAATGAAGCTACACCGCTAATTGTATTCTACCTGTCATACCCTTTCATTTGATACCCATGTCGGTGGTCGAGGAAGACAAATGCAAAAATCGGCCGCCATCTTGAAACCGCCATCTACAAAATGGTCACATTGCATTGTCAAGAAAACTACGCATGTGTGCAAAATTTGAAGTTAATCGATTTCAAATGGTGGGTGGCATTAATAATTTTCTACTCAATAATGACGGACTCCCATACAAACTTTCATACCCTATTTCAACCCCTTAAAGCCTTTGTTTCGGGAGAAAAAGTAGCCTATGTCCTTCTCCAAGGTCTAATCTATCTCTGTACCAAGTTTAATCAAAATCGGTTAAGCGGTTTAGGCGCGAAAGCGTAACAGACAAACAGACAGAGTTTATAATATTAGTAGGGATAAAGCGAACCAAAACACACGTTTTTCTTGAAATTGCATTTTTTCAGCTGAGTGAGAATTAATCTCAGGATCTACTGAACCAATTTAAAACGCGTTTTTCTTGAAATAACATTTTTTCAACTAAGTGAGAGTTAATCTCAGGATCTACTGAAGCGATTTTAATAAACTTGGGTGCGTTTTGTTTGTTAAGGTATACCCTTTTGTAATTTACCACATTTTAGAAAAAAACTTAAGGAAAAAAAATTTGGGAAGTGAAAAAGGGTGAAAAAAAATGGAATTTTGTCAAACTTTTTTTCAAACTTTCACCATTTTTTTTTTGTTTTTAATTTTTAACTAATTGTGGTAAATTACAAGGTAAGAAACTTGCCTTTATAAAATCCCGTTCGAATTTTTTGTTGCAAACTTCTCAATTCTGAGATTATCTCTCACTCATCGGACTATCTCTTTTTTGAGATCTTGACTTCAGCGCCCCCTACCTTATTGGCAAAAAATAGAAATAAACTAAAACATTTTTTTTATAACCTTTAAGGACTAATAATGTTATAAAAAAAATTTTCTTGATATTAACATAGCGGCTGAGAAAAAAATTATTAAAAAAGTGCTTATTTTTGGTTGTTTTTCCGGTAGTAGTATCTTAAGTAATGCGTATAAACTAGTTCGAAATGATAGAAAGAGACAAATATTGGCTGTCGAAAAAATGTTGCAAAAGTTGCTCAAGAGCTTTAACGGGTTGGATCGCAGGAAGTTATAAGACCAACGATTGTTACTTTTGTATGATTATGACGCTAGGATTCACGAGGACCAGTTCCTCGAAGTAATGATGCTTTACCTCCAGGGCCTCGTAACAGTAAAGAAATGGTGGATAATGAAAACGTTCTTTTTCAACAGAGTCATTCGAACAACTTCTTCAAGCCAATGAAAAGAACGCCATCTCCTTAGACATTGATTTGAATGATCTTTTTCGAAATTTAGGTCTCTCAAAATCGAAGGTTTAACTTCTTATATTGCTTCAGAATGGTAATATATGCCCTTCAGTTCCGGAAGTATTCATAGCATACTCGTGGAACATTTGTGCTGATTTAAAAGTTATAGCAATGTTAACTAGAATGCTGCAGATATAAGTTTTGTTGTTTTTTATGTGAATGGGACATTCGCGCAAGAGGTAAACCCTATGTAGTAAAAACTGGCCAAGAAGTGCGAGTTCAACCCCTGGAGTTAAAAATGTACTTGAAGAGCCTTTAGTGAAAAATGAAAAAATCTTTAAAATTCATAATCTTGGTACAATATCAGATGAACACGGTGAAAGGTTTCATCAAGACATATTGCACATAAAGAGACGATACATCGAAAAAAGGTCAGAAGAAATGCTTCCAGATTTTTGTTGAGCGATTCGCCGCGAAACTCCAATGGAAAATATGAAAAGAAAGAAAACTACAAAGTGAAATTCTATTATTATACAAGAAGCTACATTGTTTTGATGATTTTAGTGTTTTAAAATTGATACTAATATTACAATAAGTGTCTTGTAAATCAGTATATTTCATATCGCGATTTGTAATTTTACTGTGCGAATTTACATTTTTTTACAGTGTATAATAAAGCGCCCTTGTCGGGTGTCTTTTACGTTTTTCAAACACAAGCTTTGTTTATCTAGTATGCACGTTCGGCATTGTGCCTTGTATTCTGGAGGCGTTATCATTTAATATCTAAATAAATGAACACATTACTGGATCTCGACGGTAGTGGCGGCGCCCTCTTGGACTTGGCGCCCTAGGGCGGTCGCCCGAGTTCGCTCCCCCCTAAAGCCGGTACTGCTCGCTGATAATAGACCTTTCTATTGGCGAAAGAATTTTTAAAATCGGTTCAGTAGTTTTTGAGTTTATAAACTGGGAAGTTACAAAACAAAAAAAACACTCGACGTGGAGTGCAAGGTCGAGCGCAAAGTCGAGTAAATGTAAAGAGACAAGTGACAAGTATTAAATGCATTCCGTAAATGCAGATTTCAGCGATTTATTTTATTTACATTCGAGAATTTAACGAACATTAACGAAAGTATATTAACTCGATTTAGGTCGGTCCCATATGAACACTCATTTTCATACTTTGCATGGACAACATCAGAAATTTCAGAACTTTCATGCTACAGAAAAAAAAGCATACAAATTTCTGTGCGATAAAAGAGCTTCAAAGTGCACTTTCGCGTTGACTTTGGGATGTAAATGCGGCTTAATATCGAGTAACTAGAAAAAGGCTGTTTCACTTGCATGTGAAGTTTCCTCTGCCGGAATTCCCAGTTAATATTCAGAAAAGCTTTTGCATCGGGTCACCTCTTATGGGCCCATTGACCTTCAGTTTATCGCACAATTCTGGTTTGCGCAGTTAAATCGTAACGAAATCAGTGCAGTTTTAAGCTTACTCATTTCATCACACTCATTATACAGTTTTTACACAGTTTTAAGCCGGAATTACACTATTGTGTTGTGGTGTGTCGTGGCGCCCCGTGTCGTGATCTGATTCATATATTTTATATGCGGCTGATTACATTACTATGGTGTGTTGTGGTGTGGCGCTTTCTGTTGTGTTCCCGATCTGGCCTTTCTGATTGCGCCACGACACACAACAACACAATAGTGTAATTAAGTTCAGTTTGGCGCAAGTTGCGGTTGGACATATAGGGTCAGGCCCGGATTTACCATGCAGGCAGAGTAGGCACGTGCCTAGGGCGGCAACTTTGAAAACTTCTTTTATTCGTGGGAATTGAATTTTCCGCCTATTTCGTTGACACGCGTACCAACAATATAAGTGGAAAACGCCTAAATCGAGAATAGACTCGATTTATACAAGTCTCGATATTGGCCTGATATCTAATATTCGAAAAGTTTTGTTGTTGGGAAAATAAAGCACAAAGAATTTCAAAAAAACAAAAACAGCACAGTAAAACTGGCAATTGCAAGCGACAAAAAGTAAAGAAGTATTGAACGAAAAGTTGAACGTGTAGAAGGTCCCCATATCCATTTTTACCGACCTTAGTATTATAGTGCGTTTCCACGATAGCTTTCAGCTTTAGTGCTTGTCATGTAAACCCCGTTTGGTTTTATTCCAAACAGTTTCTTTTTGCGACTTTATTCAACGCTGCAACGTATCGTAAAAGATTCATCGGGGCTGAGTACGGACGGCAGAAAAATCGAAGAAAAATAAAGAAGTCTTAGCAAAAACTCCACCATTGAAGAAGTTTGGGAGGGGGCGGCGGCAATTTTTGCAACTGCCTAAGGGCGGGAAATTTCTAAATCCGGGCCTGTATAGGGTGCTGTCAATAATGCACGTTGCCCGAGCATTTGACTTTATTGCTTTTGTACACTAGTCAATAAATCAAAGCGATTTTCGTCAGATGTTCAATAATGCAGTGTGCGCTTGCAAACTGCTGCAAATACGCAAACGTTTTAAACACTGTGCGAAGAATAAAAATCAAACAGTCACTTTACAGAATCTGTTGTATGTCCGCAAAATTAGCTAGAAAAAGTTTTTGCCAACCTCAAAAAAAGAAATGAGGTAAATATAAAGCCTGAGTGCTTAGGAAATACTTTATTTTTGATATTTATATTTTTACATAAAAAATTATGACGATTATGGTCAATTTTATCAGATCAGTCACACGCAAATGGTTTGCCTGACGTTAGGCTGATTGTGTGTGCAGAGTCAAATAAGCATTGCCCAGTGCATTATTGACAGCACACATAGCTGTTGTGTGCTGTAAAATTATTGCAATGCAATCTCCGCAAAATGAAATTGGGGGGTTCTTATTAATCGAATTCAAATGAAAGGAAGGAAGAAAAAAAACACGAAAACGCTTTTGGCCAAAGAAATGGTTATTAAAGCGGAATCAATTTTCTCATGAAAATCTTCTAAATGAACTCAAATTTCACCCGAAGGATTGGCATAAGAATGGATGAAGATACATATTTAAAACTATTATCTTTGGTAACTCCTATCATCTAAAAGAAAGACTCCTGCATGAGAAAGGCGAATAGCCCCACGAGCGGCTTACTGTTACCCTTAGGCCGGGCGCCCACTAAAGTGGTGTGGCAGTGACGTGGTTTTGGCCTGCCATGTGGAAACAAAGTGGTGCAGCAGTTGAATGGTGGCGGAGTGGTATTAAAATTTTTAAGCGCCCATCGAAATGGCAAGTAGCGTATCGCGTAAGTGATTCAACATCATCTTATTACTAACGATAAGTGGCATCCACTGGCAATTACGACTCAAAAATTAAACTTGTCGGAGACTAGTGGCAATCAAGTGAGCCACTTGCCAGATGCCACATCATCCCCACTCCACTTCAATGTGCGCTACTTCATTTGATTTTTAGGGGAATAAATTTTTCCACTTTCCATTAGACTGCCACGCCACTGCCACACCACTTTAGTGCGCGCCCGGCCTTAGATTTTTAGGTAGTGGTGTACCTTATGAATGTTTGAAGTTTTCCACCATAATATCACCCCAATTTCTGGGCAAGTTTATTCCAGAGACGTGTGATGCAAGATACGATATTCTGAAAAAGGTTACTGCAGTCTTTCGATTTCACCTTCCACAACAAACAACAAAATAAATTCCTTGCTTCATGACATTTTTTAAAAATCCATAATCATCCATTCAATGCTCAAAATTGAAAGGGATTGAGCAATTTCACAATATCCACACTCACGCTCAGTTTTTATCTGCACAGTTCTAGTTTGGGCAGTTCAAAATCTACGGCTCACAGATTTTACACAGTCCAAAAATTTGAACTGAACGACACTCCGGATTTTACACACTCGCCCCGAGGATACTGTGCAGTTTTGGTTTGCGCCGTTAAAACTGTGTTATAAACTGAGCGTCCCTTTACTCTATAATTGGTCTTTCACGTTTATAAAGAAGTCCATGATTAGAACGAAAAATTGCCTTGCATCTTTCCTAAACCTGCCTTGCATTTATCGAATTCATTCTTAAGACCAATATTTTTTGTAACTAATCTGATTCTATTGAAGAGTTCCAATCAACTAAACCAAAATTGATTACATTCATTCATCTATAACTAAAATAAAAAATATCGAAGGATGACATCAATGCATAACCATCTTGAATATTACTCAAAATAATTCAATAATCTTCATCAAACATTTCCTCTAGCAACTCCTACACTCCGAACATAATACGAGGAAATTTTAATAATTTCGAACCTAACGACATATCTGGGTCTCATCTGTTCATAATTTACGGTCTTTCATTAAGATACAGCATTGGGGGAGAAAAATAATTATCCATAGCCATTCGCTTCGTCACCATCAGGGACCCCATAAAATTCTTTGGGGTTGTTCCAATATATGAATTAGATTTTCTGGGCGGTAATGGAGGAAGAAAAATGTTCTTTCACAAAAATGCCTAAGTCATGGACGACTTGCAATGAAGATTGTAACGAAGGAAAAAAAGAAAAAGGAAAGATAAAAGGATTTATTATAATATTGTACATACAAACATGAAGTACTTTTATCTTTAATTACTTATGGAAATTCAAGTGGAATGTTCTGAAGAACTTGACCTTGATGTTCAGCTTCTCTTTAGAAACATCCTTCAGATGATTTATATTGTATCAAGAAAATCCTTTTATCACTTTTTAGCCATGAATAGAATGTAGTTTTACTGGTTGGTGAGGGATATAACTTGCCTATTTTTGAATAAAAAATTAAACCCGAGGAAATATCTAAAATTGTATAAAAATTCTTTTCGGTTTTACGAGCTGTGTTTTTTTAATGAACTAGATACATTCTATATTAGGGTTCTACATCACTAAGTTATTATAAGCCGATATTAGCCCACCACTTATCTACTCTAGTAACCTCGAAATATTAAAAAGAATTTATTAAAAATTGTGGATTCGATTTTTAATCCTTTACAATAACTTTCCTATAAACTGGATGCAGATGGATGAGGATCAAAGTGCCTTTCACGACCCGACTCTTTTTCTGCTTGCGAAAGGACAAAATATTAAAAGAAAAATAATTTAATATTTTTCACAATTCGAAACTGAGGCGAAATATGTAAAACCAATTTTAAGCATTAAATTTCGACTGGCATTGTAACCATCATTGCCCTGATTGAACTACCATGAGCAGTACATACATATATCACTAATTAAATTCGTAATGCACTTTACACTTTACTCGACAAAACGAATACCCATACTACTAAATTGCAACTATATCGGTTTAACTCTTTGCAATATTAAAACTTATACATTTTCACAATAATTTATGTATTAATTTAATTTATATTGAAACGACGTTAAGTTACTTCAATAATAATAATTAATCTGTTTTGTTTTCTTTTCAGGTAACTTTAAATGCTTCTCATAAAAGTTTTCAACATTTCATAAAATCGTAAGTACTCAAGAAAACTTTCAAATTCTCGAATTTCTCCACTTAACTTAAGATGATTAAATTAAAATCGTAATTAAACTTAATCAAATTCATTTTCCTGACGACAAAGCGGAATGCCTCAAGACCGAAAATATTTTCTGTGTAAAACTTGTATTTACAAAAAATAATATGAGTTCCTTAATATTTTTTTCGTGTAATTTTGTGACATATTTTTATTTTTATTGGATTTTAAAAGGATTGGATGAGAGATTGAAATTAAGTGTAACCCTTCTGTTTTAGAAGGGTTCTAGAATCGGAAGTTTTGTACGCTAATTTATCATTTATCGGGCAGTCAGTTTCATGTACCTGGAACACACTCGAATGCATGATTTAGCACTCTACCAATGAAAACATTATTCGGCTATACCTGTACCCTGCAAACATTTTGATTCGGAAACGATTCGAGAACGATTTGCCAAAAGCGAAAGCTGGCTGCGATCTCGGACTCGTTAACGACTCGTAAACAATTTCGAAGGCATTAATTAACGAGCTCTGCTGGTGAGTATTATTTGTTGTACCTAATATACCTAGAAAGACGAAGAGCTCACTCCAATGAGTAATGTTGTCTTTTGCCATTAAGGCAACTTTAAGTTGTTATGGAACCGTTCGACCATCCCGTTTGCTTCCGGATGGTAGGCGGTTCTCCTAATTCGGTGCTTTCAGATTAATTTGGCATCTTCATTAAACAGCTTGGGTTTGAACTGGGTACCCTGATCGGTATTGATTTCAAGGGGTAACCCGAACCGTGGAATGTATTCGCTGACAAAGCGCGTTGCCACTGTTGAAGCGTTAATATCGCGAAATGGGTATGTTTCTGGCCATCACATCAGCGCCGGCCCTAGGGTTGAGCGAGTGGAGCGTTTGCTGTAGGCGCCAGGTGGCAAGGCGCGCCAAAATGAACGTGAAAAACAGTTGCAAGCGAAAAATAAAATTTTGATGGCGCCTTATGCAATTAAAGTCGATTTTTGAAAAATTTGGTTATTAAGTATTATTAATTTAACACTAGCTTTTGCCCGCTTCGATTATGCAGTGCCGGGAAAATTTGGCGCCTATGCAAAGCCTCGCCTATAACATTTTCCCATTTTTCCTTAAAAAAAGAGCCAAAAAAGGTCATTAATTTTGCAAAATTTGGCACCCATTGTGCAGCTCATAAATTCACACTTAGGGGCCCCTAAAAAAATTGAATAAATACATTCTGGCTTGAGACGAGCATCGGCAACAATAAAAATGTGTGTTTTTACCGTGCCGACACTACTAACACTGTTTTGATCGTCAAAAGGGCCGCTACTGTTTCCCGTTTTCGTATTTCGTCGTTTCGTGTTGTTGCACTGGAAATACAAAATTGTGCTTAATATACAGGGTGTTACAGACTTAAATGCTAAACCGTTAAGGGCTGATTCTTGGGAATATTTGGAGAAAAAAGTTGTTCTAGGGAGGGGGCCTATCGACACTACCCTCTGAGTTACAGGGTGTTTACCAAAATACGTTTACCACAACTACTATACCGATTATTGTAGAGCAACATATTAAGGCTTTTTTTAGGTAATTCTGTACTCTTCAATACAGTATAAAGAACAGAAACTTGAGTGGCTCCGCTTAGGTTTAAAATCGATATTTTGCATCTGTGATTCTTTGTTTTTTAGCATTTTTCTCAGAAAAATCCATTATTAACCATATTTTTTTCTTTCGTTTCTGCTGCATCAAACAATTACCTGAAAAAGTTAAATACAGAAGAATGACCTACATTGTATACTCTTCCAGATAGTCAGTTTTTATACTATATCTCAGACAACGAACATGTACTATAGTAATTATCATAAGACCCATCGATTATTTCGCCATTTTGTTTCTAATTGATATATAGAGTTCTGATAAAGTTTTATTTTTAGAAAATTGGTTCAAATTGATCGTGTAAAAATTTTAAATTCATATCTAAACATTATAACTGGCGAAATAAAGTGTAAATTCCGTTCAAGCCGTTGGTAGTAGTAATTTAATCAATACATGTAAAGCTACAGTGTAAACTTGTTATGTTTTTTCATTCTTGTTTGAACTGTCGCTGAGTAAACAGTTCAATTTTTACTAATATATAAATCAAATCAAGAAGGCGTTTCGATTTATTTTATCACAAGCCATATCTTGGGAAAAAATGCATTTTAAGGTTTTGATTATGTTGGCATTCAAACTTAGGCCAAAATCAACTGTAAATGCATTTTTCCATCCTCTATCGATAGCAATTGGTTTCAACCGGTTACCTCAACTTCATCACTTTTTCATTTCTGGAGCACTTTTTAGGGGTCCTATTACACGACCGCATTTCTAAATAACACTTAAAAAGCTCAGTTGTGGGTTTGACCCTTTAGGTCCACACGACCAACTTCCAAGTATGATAAATGTTGAAAATGAAAAAATTACCACGTACTTAGGCACATACACACACTCATAGTTCTTCTCAAAATTATGCTTAAAATGCTATTGGCACCTTTAAGTGCCAAGATTTTGATTTTCGGACCAAATACAACAACTTCGCTATAAACTGGGAAGTTCAACCAGCAGAAAATAAGCAAAACCAACTAAATAGTTAGGCCCAAATTAGTTATGGCGATTTATATTATAGAAAACCAAATAATTTAATATCTATAAGAATATTTAATATTCTTATTAGATATTAAAATCTTTGGTTTTTTGGCCATAACGTCCTTATTTGTCAACCATTTTTCTAAATTTGGCTTGTTGGAAAGGTTTATTAAATATGTATTATTATTTTAAGGGTCAGGGTTGGATAATATATTTCAGGGGTGGGTAAACGGGAAAAAATGCAATCACATTTTTCGAAACTTTGACCGCCGGTAGCGACCTTCGGATTTGCCTCAAACTTCACATTTCCCCGTTTTTCATCCATTCAAATATTGTGAGGGGGCGCCTTGCAAAAAAATCGGAAAAGTTGAAAATAAGGACCACCCTAAAATATATGTGTGTATTGTATATTTACTATTTAGTATGATAATTGTAAAAGCATTTATCCACATTTGTACATAAGTACATAATGGCTTTGCATGCATTGTGCGTCAACGAGATTCACAATCAATATTTCTGCATTTCGAAGCAAAATTTGCCGAAATGATTTAGGTATGTGTTTCACACTGTCAAGTATTTTTTTAATCAATTGATGCTGTGTTACTTTCCTTCAATTACTGGTGTTTAGGAAATGAGCCCTTCTGTTCAATCTTTCAGAATTTAAAAAGAAAACCATACAAAAATGAAGATTCCTACGTTTCTTTTTTTAATAACCAATTTATAAAAATATGTACATATAATACATACTTGATGAGCGAAAATAGCCTTGGTCTTGCAGTTTTGTCTTGACTTGTCTTGGTCTTGCACATTTTGCAAGATCAAGACCCAAGACCAAGACTTCGATATGTTTGCCAAGAACAAGACTTAGCTATGCTCGCAAGACCAAGAACAAGACTGACTGAGCAAGAACAAGACAAGACCAAGACTATATTAGTCTTGTCTTGTTCATGCGTTTGCTCATCGCTATTCGGGAATGTATTTAAATTTCTGATACTCGTATAACAATAGGTTACCATGTACTATTCAATGTGATTCAGGCTGCACATCTGGACGATTACCGCAAGATTATCCCGTTTTCGGTACACTTATGCCCAGCCTCAGTCACATCGAATATTTTTACTTTATCATTGTCAAGTCTGATCTTGAGAAATAAAGTTCAATCAAGTAGAATCAAGTTCGGGCCATTGTTTTTATCCTCAGTTGTTTTTAGGTCTTAAAGTTTTTTTGTGACAATTTAAGGAAGTTCCTACGTGCTAGAACACGGTCAATTGTTTGAAGTCATTAGCTTGTGCGAAGGTAGTGATAATTTACGGAAGTTCCTACGTGCTGGAATATCGACCTCAATTCTAAATTCTTCAGTTCAGGAATAATGCTGTCCAGGGAGCACTTATAAGGACTTTGCTCGGGAGTTATTATTAGTTATTTTTATTTAAAATCTTTTCTTGACAAAAATAACGAAATAACCTGTTCTAATAAAATAGAAAATTAATAAACGGTTATCCCCCAAATTTCGAGTGTTTTCTTATGAAGAAGGCTAATTATTTTTAGTAGCTCGCGGGCGCCAAATATCTTAAGGCGGCCCTGCACTTGATGCAAATTCGAAACCTCCTTTGCCTCAAATGGTCGAAAGAGAAAATTATATGTTTTTCCTAGATATAGAAATAGAATTTCAGTAATAGTACGGAAGATTTCCCTACTACTCTCTTACTTTGATTGCCTAAATAAAGGGTGCTTCCCAAACGTATGGAAGAATTCTTTTATAATCTCTGTTTATAAAAAAGGTTGTAAGAACGAAATATCTAATTATAGACCAATTGCGAAGTTATCGTGAATACCAAATTCTTCGAATCTATTATTTATTCTGCTGTATACTGCCCCTATCTGCAAGAGACTTATCTCAACTAATCAATATGGTGTTCTTGCAGCTCGTTCCACTACTACTAATTTACTGGAGCTCTTTTATCACACTGTTCGAGGCTTTGTCAGTGGCTGCCAAACTGACTGTATTCAGGCTCAGGACTTCAGTAAGGCTTTCGACAAGCTCTCTCACTGTATTATATGGTTCTCAAACTAAAAAAATTAGGCTCTCCGCATGCACTTGTGGCATGGTTGCAGTCGTACTTAGCTGACAGAACCTACCAGGTTCTATTACGCGGAGTCAAATCTAAAAACATGGAAGCGTCCCCTGGTGTCCCGCAAGGAAGTCACCTCTTCTTTTTATTTTATCAATTGATGACATTGTTACCCTGCTAAGGCACTGTAAAATCCTTATTTACGCCGATGACATCAAACAGTACCGCCACATAAGGAGTATCCAGGATTGCAAACTTCTGTAAGCAAATCTGAACACCTCATATTCTTGGTGTTCCAACAACAACCTGATCCTTAATATTAGTAAATGTGAGGTCACTGTGACTTATGACTATACTATACTACACTTTTCTCGATAACAAGGTTTCTCCACTCACATCAATTATATCTCTTTCAAGGGCAATTAAGTCCTAGGATTTATAAAAAGATGGTCCAAGGAATTCAACAACCCCCTCATCACCAAGCACTTATAAATATCTTTAGTTAGGCCTTTACTCGAATACGCCTCCCAGGTATGGTCTCTTTACTACTCCTCCCATGTTGGTAGAATCGAATCGGTTCAAAGGAAGTTCGTCCGATTTGCACTCAGCCTCCACCCACTTATTCTTCCGCCTTATGAGAACAGGCTTAAATTGCTCAACTTAAGCTCTCTCCATAAGCATTGCGAGGTCGCTGGCGTTATATTCGTTCATCGGTTGATGAATGACTCAGGCTTGTTACGAAGCCGTACGTCATTTAGAGTGAATAACTGCAACCTGAGAGGCCAACCTCTCTTATCCATTAATTTCTCTAATACCAATTATGGCTTGTACGAACCGAACGCATACTTATAAATGTTAACAAAAATAGGAGTGAAGATGTCCTTAAAAAGACTCTTTTTATTGTGGCGTGACTCTCTGTGTGACTCACTTTTTCTTTGTTTTTGCACGCCCGAGTAAAAATAAATGATGGCCTTAGAACGGGCAAATGCCGACTGTGATTGAAGCATAGTCCTCGGCCATCTGGCGGTTAACAGAAGGCTCATTGCAGGACAGTACGGCCGAACAGGGGGCGATTGACGGTGAAACAACGGCCTTACAGTTCCAATAACGGCCATACGACGGTGGTACGGCGGCCGTATGGTTGCTATTACGGGTATACGACGGTGGTACAGGGGCAGCAACGTGGATATTCGCCCCCCCTATAAGAAAATATATTTCACTACAATTAAAGGTTTGATTTTTTTTCGGTTGTGTTTTTTTTTTCAAGCCGTTAAATAACAAAATTTGCCACTAAAATATAAATCAACATGCTCTACACACTTCACGTACAACAAACCGACGACTGTGGTTTCTCTTGTGCATCGATATCTTTAAGTAGGATAAATCGAAAGAACCATTGTACATAACGAAAATGATGAAGCTCCCATAAAACACATTCAACAATACATTTGGTGCAGATTTTTTTTTGGCTCAAATTTCCCGTCGAATGCCCGTTTCTACAGCTCAGTACTTGGCCTTTTAAATCTTTTGGTCAAATTTGGCCGTCGTAAGGCCGTATGTGCTCCCATTAAAAATGGTTTAAATCTCTACGGCCATCAAGTGCCCCTTAAAAAGCCAAGCGGCCGGTGTTCGCCCTCTATAAGGCCGTTTTTTATTTTTACTCGGGCGCCTCTCTGTTTGATGTCGTGTGCTCTTATATATTGCATTATATTTTGCGTCTGCATGACTTGGCTGAGACACTGGGGAGTGATAAATGTTTCTCAGCCCAGCTGAGAAGTGCACCTTCTGCGCTAGAAGGGTAAATCTATTATTAACGTGCATCGAGATAAATGAGGCGAGGTGTGATTGTAAATACCTAGTGGTGTGTTTCTTTTTTCTTACTTCTTTTGAGGCTGAACAATTTGTAACTTGATATTAGGCTAGCTGAAGTTGAAAATAGCTAGGTACTGGAGAAACATGTCTTACTTCTTTTGCGGCGGTAAAATATCCAATTTGAAATTAGGCGAGGTGTGATTGTAAAATATAAATATACATGGTGGAGGCATAGGCTTCTTACTCTCTAACGCTTACTCTGAGGCATAAATCTTGCGTAGACATACGCATATTAGAATCAAACACGTGAAAAAATCTGTTCACTTTTTTTTCCTGTTATATTTACCTGCATATTTTCTGCATATTGTCCATGCAACTCACAACCATGCATTCTTAATTTATTATGACTGTATCTTATCGAAAGAACTTTCAATGTCCATTATTATAACCACCTTAGGTATACAATTCGCTAAGTATATTTTTCACTCAAAAATTCATAAAAATCTCCAATTTAATAAAACCACACTAAAAAAATGATTGAATTAAATAAAAGCTAAAAGATATTCTCAATCATGAAAGTGATATCCTTTTAGGAGTCATTTGGCCATATTTTTTCCCGAAATATTGCGTATGTTGTGAGTATGATTTCGTTTTCATTTAGGAGAATTCTGTTTGGAAAGTTTCGTGTTTCATGGCTGGAACAATTTTCATGTTAGCTGAAAGGTTTGGTTGCTTTTCGGTGATTATTTTTCTCTCCTGTTGGTGAGACTCGTGCTTTTTCCCTTTTTCCCCAACAAGGTAATTCACACATTTACCTTTCAATTCCATCTGATAAAATCGTTTGATTGAACTTTAGGTTGTAGGCAGGTGGCTCCGCTTTATGATGATTCCATTTTAGGGATCAGCTTTTAGGTTTTTATTACCCCATTTAAAAAATATTAAAAGGAAAATATTTTTTCTATAACTTAGAGTACACCATATCGGCTCAATTTTGTTTTATGTAATCTGCACTGATATGTTTGCTTCAAAGTGAAAAAAAATAGACTTGAAGCTGAAAACCTTTTTTGTGTGTTTAACTTCCATAGAGATTTACAAGTCAAAATGGTTTTAAATTATGAGTTTAAATTGTATAAAAGTAAGGAAAACTTTTCTTAATTAAATAGTGGCGCTAAATTGTTGTTTTAAATGTAGTAACAAAGCAAATATCTTTGCCCCAACAAAACCAGCTAAGAATATGATATTATGAAAGACCAATTGGTTAACTATTTCCAAAACAAAAATTTAAACCCTGCCTGTACAAAGGTACATACGTTATCAAATCATGGTCATAGAGTATAACATATATTTACTCTATGTCATGATGCAAAACCCATGAATTTTACTCTAGTGATCTTCGACGGATATTCCCACACACACACACTTTATAATGCGGCAATAGTATTCCCTATTCATCGTTTGTACTTTTGGAAGGGATTCCTGTAGTGCACGGAAAATTGTCAGCCTGACCTTCATTTTGGTCATCTCACACGGTTTTTTTGTAATTCGGCGCCATTCCTCAGACTGTTCGCTTGTTTGTATATCGTCCTGGTACAAACATGTATCGTCACCAATTATATGAGTTTTATGAACCTGCCCAGGGGAAATTGAGTGCTCTAAAGACGATGAAAGAGCACTGCCATAGAAGCATTGAGTGCTCCGTTTTCGCTCCCTCGTCATCTATTTTTTAACATTAGATGTCCGCCTAGGTTAGAACTCCTGCAACGATTTTGTTGGAGACAAAAAGGAGCATTGTAGAGCTTTTTAAGTATCTATAGTAGAGCTATTCATGGAGGCCTGTGGATATGTGAATAAGCCTCGGTGCCGAAAATCTTTTATTTTTGATCATCTTCTGCAAACGCGAGTGTGGTTTTACCAAAGCGGTCCCCCAACAAAGTATACTAACTACGTCCAATGCTGCTTGTCCTCCGTATCGAACAAGAACCGGTCTATTGAGTATGCTAATGTTACCTTTTATGGTCAACAAGATAATCGCTTGTTTTCTTCGTTCTTTAAAATTTCTGAAAACTCCGGTAATGCTCCCTCGGGAGCATATTTGGCAGCGTTCAAAATTAGCTCCCGTGAAGAGCGCTCCCAATTTTTCCCGCTGGGATAGTAAGTTACCAATGCATTTAAAGCTATTCCATGTACCATTTAACACGTTTGCTCCTAGTTGTAGCTTAGAAAGCCGTTTGATCAGACAAATCTAATTATCACCAGGATCATACAGGCAGGAATGCATTTGTTCATTCGCATTATAACCAAATCTGTGAAGTCTATACCGAACAGATAGTTTAATCGGAAGTGCATGAACGCAATCAAAACTAAAGGAGCAGCCTTCAGAGCGTAAAGAGTTTTCCGAGTGAATCGCTCCGTCGAGAGTTATATAATTAAGAAATTTCTGTAGATCCACCATCAGGAAACAAAACAAATTTTACCACATCCACAACCCTTTTGTTAATCTAGAGGAGGAGGTGATAACAGACATATAATAAAAAACCCATTTATTAGCATCTCTGCTTACCCCAAATTTTTCTTTAATCGCCACAGATATGCCATGGACAGGACAGAGTATTCTTTAGGATTCGCAAGGTATAAGGCTGTCTCAAAGAGCTCGATACCAACAAACCCTACAAACAAATGCGCCTCATTTTTGGCTAAACCTACTTTTTGCCCTATCATACTTATCCAGGGTTTATCAAGATTCTAGGAAACTTCCACATGTTCAGCCCATACCGAAAAAAGGTGACTTCAGCAATCCCTGCAACTACCGCCCAATTACTGCTATTCTCTCCGAAACCATGGAGACGATAATCGCTAATATGGCATATCTAGAATCCAACCGACAAACAGTACGGCTTCGACTTATAACAAAGAAAAAACAATGGGCCTCCTAAACAGATCCCGAGGAGATATTGGCAGAATCATGGTAATAATTACGGACATTGGCCCATAGGAGACCTCGCTGCCAAGTTGGGCATCCCGTTCAACGTCTGTTGCCGTAGCTGCGGGGAGACGAACGAGAGAGAAACACTTGTTCACTTCCTGTACAAATGCCTGGCTTTAGCTAAAACCACGCAGCGCAAATTAGGCAGTTACGTTTTGGAAGACTTAAAAGAGATCTCCAGACTGGAGATCAGATCACTTTTAAGCTTCCTAAATTCCACAAGATGGCTTTAGGCATCCGTCACAACCGACCAAACAACCACTGAGCACAGAGTACACGAGTTGTGACAACAAAATGGCGCGCCAAGTGGTAATTGGGCCTCCGGTCGCACTGGAGGCAGCCCTTCACCTACCTACTTACGGCTTCAGACAAAGAACATCCACCGACGATCTTTCAGTTTACTTTGCAGAATACTTCAACCGAAGTTTGCATCGATTAGGTGGGTCTGGTCTGGTTGCTCTAAATATCTCCAAGGCTTTTGATCAGCCCTGTTAGCTAAACTCAAAGCTATTGGAGTTGACTCACTTCTACAGAACTGGACTGAGAGTTTCTTGTCTGTCCGAACCTCACCTCATCTCTGCGAAAGTCCACAAGAGATTAATTTTTTCACCTGTTCTATTTCTTCCCAATCTCTCTTTCCCCTACAACCCACTTGCTCTGCCATACTCATACGGCTTCGATAATGCAAGACAAGCACGTGCCAGATACTGTGACTGTCTTAATGATTCCGAATTAATGCCCAACTCAATAAACAAGGACATTGAACCCATTCTGAATTGGGACCGAAAGAATCGTGTCGAATTCAATGCCTGCAAAACAAATGTACTGTCTTATTTCCAATAAAATGTACAACAACTCTCGGTTCGTGTCAGTTGATGATATAAAACTAATAATCGACTCATCCACCTGCACCCATTACCAAATATTCCAAATCGCCAAACAAGCATTCCAGCATATGGGATTTCTTAAGAGGGTCCTCCTCCAGCGAGGCCCGTGCTGTAATATACAAATCTTAGATTCGGCCTCTTTTCGAATACAACTCTCTCATTTGGGGGCTGCGGCGCTTCGAAAACTACCTTGACCTGGGCCCTCAAAATTATCAGAAGCCACACTGTTTGCTCCACGATCGACGCTTTGAGCCACCGCAGGAATGCAGCAGCACCAACAAAATTTTATCGCTACTACCATGGTGGCTGCTCAGGCCCGGATTTACCATGTAGGCACGTGGCTAGGGCGGCAAGAATTGGGCGGCGGCAAATTATGACGGAAACTTTGAAAACTTGTTTTATTCGTGGGAATTGAATTTCCCGCCTATTTCGTTAGCACGCGTACCAACAATATAAGTGGAAAACGCCTAAATCGAGAAAAGATTCGATTTATACATGTCTCGATATTGCACTGATATCGAATATTCGATAAGTTTTATTGTTGGGAAAATAGCGCACAAAGAATTTCAAAAAAACCAAAACACCAACCCAGTAAAAGTGGCCAAATTGCAAGCGATAAAAAAAGAGTTGAAAAATTGAAGTATTGAACGAAAAGTTGAACGTGTAGAAGGTCCCCATATCCATGTTTACCGACCTTAGTATTATAGTGCGTTTCCATGATAGCTTTAAGCTTAAGTGCTAAACCCGTTTGGTTTTATTCCGAACAATTTCTTTTTACGACTTTATTCAACGCTGCGTTTTGTAATGAGTGACAACCGTAAAAGATTCATCGGGGCTGAGTACGGACGGCAGAAAAATCGAAGAAAAATGAAGACGTCTTAGCAAAAACTCCACCATTGGCGGCGGCGGCAATTTTTGCAAATGCTTAAGGGCGGCAAATTTCTAAATTCGGGCCTGTGACTGTTCCATTGAAATCAACGCTCTCTTGCCTCCGTGGCTATCTTATCCACGCAACACCAGATTACACACTCTACAAATTCTCCTTCAACACCCTTTCGATCCCTCATAACCTTAAACCTATTCTTACTCGGAACTAAGCGTATTATTTGACATTGCACCATTGCAGAGACGAACCATATAACGGACCACGGTTTCCGTATACCGTGATAACGGACTATTACCAGTCCTCCCACAAAGAGAAATTCCTGAGCTTAGAACTGCCACATAAAAATCAACGCCACCTTTCCTTGATTATAAGCTATAGCACCTAATTGTATTTTCCGTCTTTTTAGATTTAGGTGTTTAGAGACTATTGGGCGGTTTTCCGTTTTAGTTGTACGAAGTTGAAGATGTCTTCAAAGAGCATGTTTTTTTGAAGTGAAAACTTCTTTAGGCGCGTTGAGCGATTTTTAAATTCTCGTTATACAGATTATGTCTGTGTATTTGATTTCTTACTGGGACTAGCGTGTTTTGTTGATAATGATCATAAATCTCCTCTATGTTTCTTTCACTTTAAAAACACGGTCCCATTTTTATCTTCTTTTGTAATTACTTCACCTAATTTTACTTTGGCTACTCTATTTTCTCAAGACCAAATATGTATACGCTCTATTTATTTCGGAATGCTATCAAGTCGAAAGTTACCGTCTAAAACACTTTGAACTGGCATCTAACCTGTGTTGCTGTAGAAATTAAAACACGTTCATGGATTCTTTCAACATCCTAAAAATTTATCCAAGTTCAACTTTCATCTTATCATTCGCAGCGCCACGGTAGCCACTAGGTATAATATTTTAGCTTTTATCTTAGACACAGTTAGAATAGCTTTTAAAAGCTCCGAAAGAGAAAGAAAAAACTTCCTGTAAAGTTACGGTTTCGATATTTGATAATCCCGAATACTTAAAGTTTCGGAATAAAAGCTCACAAAAGCTCATCAAATTAACCTTTTGGCTTCGATGTTAGCTTTTTCGAAAAAGCTTTTAATAAAATTCTAAAAATGATTGAATACACAAACCAAAGCTTACAAACCTATACACCAGATGTGCTAGCAGCATCAAGGGCGGTCTTCGTATCGCTTTTGTTCGGTTGGCTTTGCAGGAAGCTCCTTGCAACAATGCAGCAACATTAAAGGTGAAAATCCAATTTTCTTTCTAATTGCCCTCATTTGAGTGAAGAATTTCTACGTCCATTGAAAATAATTTTCCAATGATTTTCTGCTTTGGCTATTGCCCCACCTTCTTCGCTTTTAGTATTCTGCCCAGGATCCTTTTGGGAGGTGATAATTTGAAATTGGCTCAGAACAATTTTTCCACGTTGGCGTATCCTCGCCGGAAACCCTTTGTCTATCAAGAGACAAGATGGAATATAGCACAAAAATACATGAGTGTATATTTAAAAAAAACTGTTGAGCCGTGATGAAGGATGTCACATGTGTGCCATCGGTTCGCTGAAATTCCTGCCAAAATGCTGCCAAAGTTTTCGCTTCGTTTAGAGATTTATTTTACGAATTTCCTATTCAGTGGACATCCAGCCTTTTTTATTACGTCCTGCCGCCCAATAAAGCGTTGTGGCAATGTGGAGGGACACTATGGCATGCAAATTTCCGATGGCCAGGAAAAGTCATTGACGCTGGAAACGGCTTAATTTCCAGGACGCAGTTATCCTTTTGTGCCGGACCCAACGTTGCATTCGTAGTTGGGCGAAGATTTTCGAAAAATTTCTGGGCGAGTTGTGGTTGCATGCTGGAGGTGTAGACGGCAGGTTTCATTCCAATTTGATGATGTCAACAATTTTTTTCCTGAATAATTCAATATGTATATCGGTGGGAGGAGGGAGGGTTCATTCTGTTTGAAGTTAGCTTGGAGGCGTTCTTTAACATCACACTTTAATGGGGTGGCGCCATGCCGGCTTGGAACTACCCTAACGGCACATTGAAGCGGACGCTTCACCCTGAGAGTAGTGTAGATGATATCGGGTGGTGCATTTTTTACTGGTCTCCCCTCGAATGGTGAAAGCCATTGGGATTTAGCTGGAAATTGATTATTAAATGGAAGAATGGGAAAATTCTCGCAAGTGAAATTATGACATTTGGCCGGAATCGGAGAATTGTTTAAAGGAAGGGTGTGAAATCCTTTTGGACTAAGATGGGGCTTGGACTTCTTTGTATTCCACAAGGCATCGTTTTCAGATCCTGTTAGGAATACAAATTAGATTTTGGTTAGTAGATAAATATTTTAGTGGTTTCGTATACGTTAAGCCGTGTGATACAATGAGGGTCGTTAAAGTAAATTTTGTTGCCGAGTTTGCCGTAATAGCCACATTGAATAGCCGTAACTTACGTTAAGCAGTCTCTGATGCACATTTGTTTTAATAATAAGTTGCTCAATTTGATTTACATATTTACCTTTAGGAATTCATCAAAGTTTAATGTTTTAATGTTGTAAAGGTGTGCTGTTTTATGTTTTATTGAAGAAAATAATCACAGATTTAATATTTTATGATTAGAGAAGGAAGTAGTCACGTTTGTAGTAGTGGCAAAAATATTCAGAAAATATAAGTAAATCAATTTTTAAAATACTTGCTATGTATAGTGCTACATCCCTTGGACTTTTATGTTTAGCTAAAATACCAAGAGGATTAGAATTGAAAGATCTCAATAACTAATGCAATATTTCAAAATGAAGGTGAAAATCAAATAATAGATACAGTCTAAAGAAATATTTCCGATAAAGCTTGATAAACAAACAAGAAGCAAACAGTGAAATTTGGCTTTCATGCAATCATGCTGCGCTCTTTTTACAGCTATCCAGATCAGATTAGCCGAGCATAAAAGAACGGAGTTGGAACATGGGAGAAATTTTGTGTTTCCAAGAATTTTTATGTGTTCTGTCACAATTTATTCGAGTTTCTTGGTTAGTTTTGGTGTTTCCATTCTAAAAAAAGGAAATAATTTAGACGGAGTAAAAGCCAATTTAAATTTATAGATGCTTTGGACAGACAGATTCTGAGCTGAGCATGGAGGGTTTCTCAAAACCCGGTTTTTTTCGGATTCGCCGAATCCGAATCCTTAAAACTGAGAACCGCCGATTCCGATTCCAAGTAAAAACTCACAATTTTAATTTAAAAAAAATATATATTGTATTAATAGTCCCATAAATAGGTCGAAAAAAAGGCCTTCGCGCAAAATACCGCACGCGATTTTTTTTACCAAATGATTTTATATATTTTTATGAGCTTAAATTCAAAATGCTAAACGTATAGTGAAGGGAAACATCTTTAATTCTATATCTCAGAAACTATGCATTTTACGACAAAAATTGATAGAATCTTTTTTGTAGATAAATAAGTGATTTAACTTTCTTGTTTAGAATTTTTTTTTTGTAAAGTCTATATGTACGGAGAAATAGTGCTTCAAACTACATATATCACTCTCTTTGCACTATATTTCGTTAATGGTTTATTCTACATGAAAAAATCCTACGTAATACTTATAGAACAGGCCATTATCTATAATTTTTGTTATAGCACTTTTTACGTAACGCTAATATTTCAAGAATTACAGCGCTTTAAGTGTCGAAAAACGTAAATTCAAAAGTAGTAATTTTTCCTATATCTTTGTAATTACACGATTTATTGCAAAACTGATTATAACGCGTTTCATGCGCAATTTCATTGCCCACATTTTTTGTTCGGGAGAGCTGTGGAAAAGATTTTGTGCTTATAACTTCTAAAGTAAAGGCAACATAAAAATTGTCCAGACTTTATTCATAGGAAATTGTCCAAGCCAACACCCAGAACCTACCAAGATTTATTTTTTTTTCAAATTTTGAAATTTTGAGTCAAGTTGTTACTTTTAATTACCAAAGTTTCTAACAGATGGAACAACTAATTTTATTTTTGTTATAATCAAGAACATTTATTTTAATAGTTAATTTCATATCGAGCGATCGGGGAATCGGGAGTCGGCGAATTTTAGAAACGGATCCCGATTCCGAATCCCAGGGGAAAGATTCGCCGAATCCGATTCCGAGTTATTCGGTATGAGAAACCCTAAGCATGGTCTGTTTTCAAGTGAGTTTTCAAAAGAAGGCTTTTCAAGCGATTCCTCAGAACATTTAAGTTTTCAAAGGTTTTTGCACTAAAAAGTGGTAAAATATTGTATATTATCACTTTTTGGTGCACATTGATTATAATTATCAGTGATTAGTGCTTTAGTGATTTAATAAAAAAAATTAAAATGTAGTGAGTGGTTAAGTGTATTTTAAGAGTGTTAATTGATTAGGTGACCATTTTTGTTTACATTCGCTGTGGTTTTTTCGTGTTAATTTAGGGAAAAAATGTTGAATTTGTGTAGTAATATAATAAAAAGGGCTTTTTAAGTGATTAAAGATTATTATAGAACAGTTATTAAAAACATAAGTGCAGAAAAATGTGAAGGAAAAGTGAAAAAGTTATTGTTATTCATGTTGTGTGGTAGTACTTGCACTTATGTTTTTAATAAATCTTCTATAATAATTTTTAACTACTTTAAATTCACTTTTAATTCCATTACTACACAAATTCAACACTTTTTCCCTAAATTAACACGAAAAAACCACCGCGATTGTAAACAAAAATGGTCACCTAATTAATCAATTAAAACTCTTAAAATATACTTAACCACTAATTTTTTCTTAATTTATGGACTCAGATCACTAAATAACTTATCACTGATAATCCGTGTGCACTAAAAAGTGATAAAATACAATATTTTACCACTTTTTATTCCAAAACCAAAGTTAAAAAATTGCTTCGTACGGCTTCGGCCATGTTAATTCCACAACTGTCAGACGATTTTGGCCTCGCACAGACACAACCAAAAAGTCTGCTTCCAGGCCTGTACTTACGAGGGGCTTGGTTACACTAAATCCTGTGCTTGGCAAATTGTCGAACGAGTTTCTTCCTGGCTAATTAAAACTAGTCACAAATTTATAAAATGGCCAGGAAATCATAGAGCTTTTGAGAGGCATTGTAAAATCCCGGCGGTTTGCGATGTATAGATGGATCTTATAAGAAAATTAGAGTCTATAGAGAAAGAAAGGCATTACAATAGGTTTTTGCAACGTATTTCTTCAAACAGTTGTGGATTCCGAAAAGAAGTAAAAAACGTTAATTGTGGCGAACCCGGAAACCTGCATGACAGTCGCGTTCTTCGAAGAAGTTATTTGTATCGGATAGCTTTAGAAAGTATTAGCCAAACGGTTCCAAACAATAACTTCTTGTTAGGAGATTCGGCCTATCCCTGTATTTTCACTGTTTAAAGATAACAGTCACTTGATTACCACTTAAATCGGACATAAAACAATTGGATAAAATGGACAATCACAAAAATTATAAATCTTATTAAAAATCGCTAAAAGTCTTTCAATTTTTTCACTATGCCTTCTTCGTTAGACCTTCGCCTCGTCGTCCTTTATCCTTTATTTTTCCGTGATCGTATATTAGTATCATACTTACTATTATTTAAACAATCTTTTCGTATATTACGCTCTTGCTAAAGTCTTGCTTTTGGTATTGGTCTTGTTCAGTTAGTCTTGGTATTGGTCATAACCCTGTTTGAGTTCCATTTTCAAATTTTCACTGTTTCTTTAGAATTGAAGTAGGAACACGATGATATTTTTTTCAAAACTTTAAGTTGGTGAGTTGATGATGAAAAATGCTAATGAAATGTTATAGACAAATAATAACAAATTATTAATATCAAACGCAAATTTTAAATAACCACTATATAGAGCAGATAGAGTGACTCAAGATCTTCAAAATCGACCTATTAATATCATTTTTTTGTACGACTAATGGGTTCGACGATACAGCAATTAGAATGGTCGGCCGCGCGACGTTTTTTTAAAATTTCTTTCAACTTACAACCGTGCATTTCTACTGAAAAAAAAATCGCAATTTTTTTTCGCGAAATATGGGTTTTATTATTTCATGTGTAGAATGCGTCTGCAAAATTTAAAAAAAATCGGAATGATCAATTAAAATTTAGTGTTCGGTTTGATATGGAATGAGGGATATAAGAGAATATTTTATACTAGCAAAAAACCCTTTAAATAAAAAAAGTTTATAAATGCACTGTCCGCAGTAGGAAAAAAGTGACACAAAAAATGTGGAAAAAATGATACCATACCAAATGGTACCATACAGAAATTTAGAGTTACAATTAATATTGTAATATTTCTTCTCAAGCGTTCTCGGATTCGTCAGGGATTAATTGGAACAATTTGTTTCTTTTTAATTACTTTAATTTCAAAACAAAACTTCTGGCAAACAAGTGTTCCTCCTTCCTGTTTTTGGCGGTTCAGTTAGAAAAACTGTACTAAATTGAAATGTGACACAGCCTTATGTATGTATTCAAGTAAGTGCCTCTGAACATGAAACTTCTCGATAAATTGGAATTTTAAATTTCTCTTTTCGGTTAGCCGTTACACTGCCCCCTTCTTACTTAGTGTTCGCCCCGAACCTCCTACAGGTACCGTTCTTACTGGAGGGAGGGGCCGTTCCATTTCCTTTGTAGTTTTGGCGATTTACCATTTATTCGTAGAGGATTTTATAGCTAGACTCGATCGCATTCCTTAAATCTAGATCCGTTCGCCCTTAGGGCGTAGTGGGTCTTCATCCTGTTGGGCGATTCACAAATTTAAATCACTTGAAAACCTATTTCTACCGTTTCTACCGTCTTTACTGTTTCTATACTGGTTAGGGGAAATTTAAGAAATTTCCTACATTTAAGAATGTGGCAAATTACACGACAATAGAGGAAATGACCAGGATTCACTATGGTCAATGTTTTTTCTTTTGGAGCTAGGATGTGAAGATTTTTCGATTTCCCTACTCTAGAGCAACCTACATACAGCTGACTAGGAAATGACACTTATTTGGCAAAATTCGTCCCCCAGATTGGTCCCGAAATTTTAAATTTAAAAGGTTTGATTATAAATTCTTTAGTTGTTACCTTAAAATCATCCAAATACCGCTTTTCATTGGAATTGGAATAGAATTGGCAAACTCATCGGCCATATTGGTGCGGCCATTTTGAATTTATAAGTTTTGAGCACAAATTCATATCCCATATGTTACTCTGATGTATGAGCTATATTATTGTAAAGTTTCATTAAAATACATTCAGTAGTTTCTGCGTGAAAGAGAAACAAAACAAACGTCCACACATTCATCCATGCAAACTTTGGCGTATATAATATTAGTAGGATTTTACGTTCAATAGCCTAATTCTTCTGCAGATTTAACAATCAAGTTGGTCCCTTTTTTGCGTAGAGGACAGATTATTCTGACGTTCCATTCGCCATGAACAATATTGTGCATACATGTTTTTGATGTACCTATTGCTGAATTTCTTTAAATATTTCTTCTGGTATAAAGTCTAAAGTTGGCGACGTGTTATTTTTAAGCTTATTTATAGCTTTATCTACTTTCTGCACGGTAGGTTCTGGTACAGCATCAGGATTTCTCATTCTTTCGTTATTATCAAATGTGTGTCCAATCCTTTTTATGTTGATCCACGAGTTTACTGAAATGTTCCATAAATGGATTTAGTAGGTACTCGCCTGCCTGGCTTAAAATATTTTCCTGCATTTCGTATGCTTTCTTTCTTTCTTTTATGTACTCATGTTTCTTCTCTTCTTCTAACTCTGCCTTCTTCTTCTGCGTTTCGATTGCTATGTCTTTTTAGTTTTCTTTTATACTCCTTGTTTTTCTCTTTTGTTGCTATCAAGCATTCATCGTCGAACCATGCTTCATATGGAGTTTCCTCGGTAACTTCCTTACACCTGGACCAATTTTTGGTAATGTTTTGAATATTGTACCGATCATGGTTGTTATTTGAATTAAATACATCGTTTAACTTGCTTTCAAGATTGCTTACTTCTTCTTCAACTTAAGTTTAGGTGTGCGCATGATGTTGTTCTCTAGATCCTGCTGGTTCCCTTCTGAAAAATCTAAAATAATTTTCTTCTTGTGGCCAAAACTTTACCACAACCGTTCCACTCTAAATTTTGATTCAAAACAGTTATTTTGTTTAGTTCTTTATTTTCACTTTATTTCAATAAAACGTTTCTTTTCTACAATAATTTAATCAACCAACAATGTTTTACTTTTGCTTCTAATTCTAGTCTTTTATTTTCAAATTCTAATTCGCGACCGTGTCGTACCAAAACTTCTTCCAAACTCAACTTATTCTCGCTTCCAAAACTCGCTTCCTTTTCTTATACATAACCGATATTTATATACATTTTAAATACTTGACCTACTTCTTATTGTTCTAGGAATATTGTTGCGTTGGTTTCCAACTTCCAACTTTTATTGCCTTCTCCCTTTTTTACTTGGGTTTTTTATGATTCTCTTGTTCGTTAAAAACAACAACAATGCAATAGTATTCCTTTACATGGATTTTTGGTTATTCCTATATATAAAAGGGTAACGCTTGCATCTCCTAATTTGGTCCTATCTGCGTGTTTGGGTTTTTCTATTTTTCGTGCCTGGTTGCCTAATTTATTATATATAAATATATTTTTGTTTCTTGCTAGAAATTTTAAGTGTTGCCAAATCATTTTCTGGCTCTCCAATTTATTCAGATTATTTAATTTATTTGCAAAGATTAAATTTAAATGCTTATTCTAAATTTGACTACTACACTTTACAAAGCGATTTAATGAAATAATTGTTCAAGTATAGGATGCCAAACTGCAGGAAGAAAGGCAATCCTTGTCTTGTACTTAAACAAGGTTATGAACTAGGATTATCGTGATATAAATACACGCCCTATTACTATAGTACAATCCAAAACGGTTTATTCTTGTCTATCAACTATCAAATCCTTTCAAATTGGTCTCACCAGTACCTACTCACATACGGATTGGGCTGCCAACAAAATGAACATTTAAGTCGTGGCGTGGGGGAGAAGAAAGGTCTTCGTAGAATAGTTGGTCCCTAATGTACGGAAAAAGGCGTTTTCGGAGAATTCGTAATAATAAGGTGTAAGATCGCACCGTGAGATGCCATTTAAAGGCGGGCTACCCAAACATAGGCACAAACGTTGGCGTAGACCAAGTCGCTTAGAACTTAATGAAATAAAGAATGAAATCGGCTCAGATTCAGTGGAAACAGCTGCTACAGGTTATAAAAATAGGACTCCAGTTTATACTAAGTAAGTAAGTCAGTATGTAAATCATGTATTTTTTAAAAACACGAAGTTCTAAAAATCTTAATAAATAGATAAGTAAACTTATGATTCTTTCAAAAAACACGATTCATTTTTGCTAAACTCCTCTTTTATTAAAATCAAAATCATATATGGAAATAACATTCGGACTTACTCGTATCAAGACTAGCATCATAACGTGTAATCTCTATGCCAAATCCTTCTGTCGGCCCTTCTTACATAATAGTCTATGTACTCCAGATTATTAAATCTCGATTATTTTATGGTGTAGAATGTTTTAAATGCATGTTTATTACCATGAAAAGCTGGATTTGCCATTTTAAATTGTGAAATTTCCATAACTATGAAATTACTCACATAAGATCATTTAAACGTTGGCTAATTCAGTCGCTCTGGGCTACGGATTTAATACTATATTCTTTTGTCTAGACTTCCTCCCAAACAAGATTTTGAATTTTCCGACTGTAGTTCGGTAAGATTAAACTTAGTTGAATGCAGCCTTTTCCACAGGGCAGTTACTACTATAAATTGTGTTCTTTATTCAGTTATATTTAAATTATTACCTTACCTTCGCTGCTGGACAAAAATAAAAATTGAATTAAAAAAGTTTTTAGTCGAGTGCTCTCCACACTTTTGCTGTAGCTCAAGGAGAAATCATTGAAACTTGCAACAAACTCTGTAATTAGCCTTAGAATGCTACCTTAATTCACCAAAAAAAACCGTCTAACAGGAGGAAGCCCAAAGAAAATAGCCACGAAATGAGATAAAAGCAATCCCGGTTTGGTTAATTGACCTTTCTTCAAATCCGGTCCAGAGCCGGACGTCGGGTTTCAGGATTAATTCTTCCTCAACACGACCAGAAACTCAAACCAATTTTTTTGTTCATCTATTTTCGCTGAAATTATTCATTTTATTTCGTCCTTCATCTTCCCTTGTCGTAATCAGAGTTGTGCATTGGGAATTAGCTGCCCGTTCTCTCCTTCAGTCAGGGGCCAGAACTCCCCAACAGTGGATCCGGTTGATTTGTGGAAATTTAATTTTACTCTTCACGGATTCAGGACTTTTTCGTCGATGCGAAGTAATGAACTAGAGAATTGAAGGGTGCAGGACCGCTACTTTATGCCAGGATATCGCAGGGTTAAAAATGAGGTTGACAAACTTTTAATTTTCATGAATTTTCAATTGTGGTCCGCGTCTCGTGCAGAGTGCGGATACTTTTGTGAACGAACATCCAACGGCCATGACCAAGTTTTTAATAGCAATTCATCACAAATTTAAATATTTTTAATTTTTTTGGTTTTTTTAAAAAGGAACAGGAATTGGAATTAAGAATTTGCTAAATTTAGAATTTTTTGAACATTTTTTTGAGGTTTTTGAAGTATTTGAAAATAAATCGTTTATTCACCACACCAGTAAAACAGTAGTAACATTCGATTGATAAGGCAATATTATTTTAATAATAAATGCTGGGTTGGAGCGAAAGGAGTTGTCAACTTTGTTTATGTGAAAAAAACCAAGCCTTGGAATCAACTTTTGTATTACCAGTCAGCCAAGTCCTTTAGGTCATGGTCTAGTTCTAGTAGTTAGCTTGATTTTAATTTACAGGTCATTAACAGGGAGCACGAACCTACCTTTGTCAATGTGATTAGCCAAGAGGTGATTCACTTGTCTCAACACATTCGTCAGTTACAGAATACTGAACGGGCACGTCTCAAGCGAGCCATCACTGTCTGCTTGCTTCTAATCATGAGGTTACACAAATTCTTGTCTAAGGACATGGCAAAATGGCATTGTTTCCTCAAGACTCCTCAAGGGTCCTTTATCGAGAACACCAGGGATACTATGGAGTATCAATGCGCACTCGTTCTCCGGATTCTCTAGTAACGACCCCCAGACTGGCTTTAGGACCCAACACTGGATCGAAGTCAATTCTTGTCCAGCTGTCCTACAAGAGGAACAAAGCCCTGGCAAACAGGATTTTCACTGCAGGTAAGTTGAATTAGCACCTGCAAGCCCCTCAAGGCTCCTGGGAAAGACCAGATCTTCCCGGTCTCCTTCGGAGGGGCTTGGAAGAGGTCCAACCAATCCTGCTGCCATTATTCCGGGGTAGCTTTGCGCTGGCCCATATTCCGAGATGCTGGAGAGAGGCTAGGGTGGTATTTATTCTTAAATCGGAGAGAAGATCGTTTAAGGAAGCAAAATCCTATCGATCCATCAGCCTCTCTTCCTTATTCCGTGTGTTTGACAACGTTACCTTTAACGCTATTAATGAAGCCGTAGCGCAGCAAAGCAATAAACGGCATTGAACCCCCAGTGGATCACGACTCTTCTCAGCAGCAGATTGATAACTGCTGAGGTGAATGGCGATTCGGTTACGATATTGGCTACTACAGGCTGCCCTCATGGAGGCGTTTCATCAACTCTCTTATGGTCAATCGTAATCAACGAACTTCTTGCCGACCTGAATAACCGGAGGTACGAAGCACGGGCCTATGCAGATGATATCGTCATAACGATCAGCAGAGGTCATAATGACACCATCTCTGACCTCAAGCTCTATGTACATAGCTGGTGTCGGAGCAAGAACTTAGGTATTAGCCCACAAAAACCGTCATCGTACCATTCACCATCTCAAAGAAGGCTTAATATTTTGGTATAATCCTGAATCAAAAGCTCTCTGGAAACCCCAGATTGAGTGAGTCACTACCAAGGTAATTAAATTTCTCCGTATCTGTCGTCAATTTGTAGGCAAAACCTGGCGCCTAAAATCGATGGTCAAGGAAATAAACCTAGAGCCAATGCTTTCATTGTCCGATACCATTCCTGCAGCATGGAACGTCCCTCTTTAGGGGAACACGGCCTTATGGTATACCGACTCATAGAGGAGTAGGATTCGGCGTATATGACCCAATGAGCAAATTATGCATGGCCCTTTTCATTAGCTCACTGTTTTTCAAGCTGAGGTAGCCATATTCGCATTAATAGAGCTCCAAACAGCTCTAAGGTCGTAATTTTCTCGGACAGCCAACCTGCCCATAGACCATTAAATCCCACATGGTGTCATCAAAGATTGTCCTGAATTGTCTCCTATCTCTGGAATTCCTTAGAATGAACAAAATGTTACGCTGATGTGGATGCTAGGCCACGAAAGTCGGATTGCCAATGGCGTGGGTGGAGTAGGGCAAACTCATCACTTGTTGGCACGGGACCGTCCCCCAGCTTAGCCAGCTACCATGTATCATCGCCCATCCGGAATTGGGTCGACCAGCAAACAAAACAAAACAGACAAAAACCCATGGCGAGCTAAAAGATTCATTCAAATCGACAAAACTAATGCGGAAAACTTTTAATTTGCAAGCGGTGGGAGCTTAAAATAATAACAGAGCTCCTGGCGGACCACTGTTGGCCTAATTATCATCTAAGCAGAATAGGGCTGGTAGTTGATTATACCTGTCGGTTCTGCGGGGCAGCTCCCGAAACTGCGAAGCACCTGCTGTGAGGCTACAGCGAAGAGAATATTAGTTTCCTCCATCAATCTTAAGATTAAGATGTTAAAGAATGGCTTAGTCTTTAGATTCAGACCGTCTGTGCATATTTTATTAAAGATGAGACAGTACTTTTTCAGGAAGCGTTGAACTCAACAGGATTCTTGCGGCCCTAATCAAGAATAAGTTCGATGTCCCTGTTCATGGAGTTGGGCATAAGCTCACGTTCTAAAAGACAATTTCTGGCACGTGCTTCTCGAAGTCATGAGAGTAACGCACAGTACTATCATCGGCAAATTTGTGAAGCAGGTTGATAGAATTGATCGTGGATAATGGAATTGATAGCTGGGGAACACCAGGAGATGGCGTGGGGTTCGTCGCTATCCAATAATATCTTATCTGGTACCGTAGTCAACAAATATTTTTTGGAGAGGACTGACAGCAACTCATTAATAAAAATTAATAAAAGAGAGGGTAATCTAAGCTGGCCCTAGAGGCAACTTCTAAGATGGTCTGGAATTTACATCCGACATCTTCCAATACTGTCTTTAGTGAATACCACGACGAAAAATCCTCAACTCATTTTTTTAGAGTCGATACTAATACCTTGCGGTTTAATCAACAGAGTGTAGCCAGGTAATGCGCCTTTTCATTTTCTTTGAGGCCCCGGTGATCCGTGATCTAGATAAGGTTAACTTGATTAAGAACGCCCGGCTCACCAAGAGCACGTTGGCAGTCGTCCAATTTGGTTATTGGCAATCAGAGAAGATAAAGATCGGTTTGTTTTGGTAGGCCCTTCTGAAGTTGTTATGAGTGCATACCAGTGTAGTGTACACCTACACTAGGGCTGTACTGAATCTGGGGCTTTCACTCCAACTTCCTGTCTCTATTTTGGAATCATCCGTGTACCATATTAGTCCACCCTGCCATACTTTAGAAAAAGTCCAGGTTACCCTGTCTTGTATATGCACGGAAGGTGGCTCAAATTTTGAGATCTTAAAGGGCTTGCAGTTAGGACTTTAGTGTTCTCGAGCCCAGTCAATTTATTACTGTTGAGTTCTTTGAGGCACTTTGCGAGTTCTGAAAATCTTTGTAAATTATGTGTATGGAACACTGGGGGGTATGCCAATGGTCGGCTTTGGATTTACTTACCCTTGTAAATAAAGGAAAGGTTTTGGACAGAGTGGAATTCGCCTTGATGAAGGTTACCAAAGACCACACGTTTTTACTGCCTCCAGTGCCAGTGATTTTACCTCTTAACTTGTCATCGAATGACATTTCGATTTTCGTGATGGTGGATTTACAGGAATTTCTACAACTCAGCGTCTCACGATGGAGCAACTCATTCGGAGAACATTTGTGCAGTCTTCAGGCTACTTCCAAAGATTTGATTGCGTTTGTATACTCCTATACATTAAAACCTTTTTAAAGGCAAGAAGTTTCAACGCAAATATTTGCAATTTTTTGAATCTTCTTTACATCTTTTAGATTCTTTCTAGTTTATCTAACTTAACAAGGAGAAAGAAAGCACCCATAGCTACCATCATAATTTCCATTACAGTCGCCAATATAACTGACAAACATGAGCGTTATATCGCTCTAACCTTGACCACAAAGTAATTATTAAAAAAGTAGGAAATGTGAGGACATCAAAGGAAACCCCTTTTATTAGTAAAAAGTTTCCAAGAAACACAAAAAGGACCCAAAAATCTTTCCCCGACGACCTTCAACCGTAATATAGCATAGATAGATTCCTGAACATTTTCTAGAGAAATGGAAAAGGGATGCTTTAAAAATTTAGCTAGGAACGTTAACCTCATAGTAAAATAATATTCTTACCAAAATTCATGAAAGTTTTTGGAAAAAATACATGTGGGGCGCGTTTGAAAATGATCGCCACAAGAGCTTTCAGCCCCAAAATATTAATTTTCTTTAAAAGGAATAAATGTGTACAAGTAGAAAAAAATGTTTCTTGTAAATTCGTACCCTTTTTAATATTTTAGCGTTTGTTAAACTTAATTTAACAACATATCAGGAATTATTCATGAACGAGTGTATGTATTCACCTTGTCCTAAAACAACTTAATGTTAGAGTGAAATGCATAGGTTTACATATTTTTATTTATTGTCTTTTGAATATTTGAATCGTTTTCGTTGAACATAGAGATATTTGAAAATTTGCCTGCTCCAATTGTTTATAACTAATTGCCTAGATTTACAAATAAAAACACTTATTATGAAAAGTCTTTATGTCGTCTGCTAGCTTTTTCTCTAGAGCAGCACGTACCTACATATTTTGTTGACATATACATAGGTACTGCTGAGGATTATAGGATTTCCAGTTCTCAGTACTCTCGCTTGTGGTGCTTAGATGAATCCGAAAACAAATCGATTTTAATTTCGATTTTCCACTTTAGAAAACGGTTACCTAACATGATTTTTCTAATATTGACGAGAAACATCTTGATCTTAGACGTTGTCTAATAGCTGGCGAGCCAGCGTAGGACTAAATGTCAATACCGACAAAACGATTCTGGTTCCGTACACCGGAAGACGAACACGGGCAGACTTGCAGAACCAATTCTTGCAAGCAGAACTAAAGCCAGAATTACACTATTGTGTTGTGGTGTGTCGTGGCGCTCTGTGTCGTGATTTAATTCATATATTTTATATGGGGCTGATTACATTATTATGGTGTGTTGTGGTGTGGCGCGTCCCGGTCTGGCGTTTCTGATTGGACACAGATCGCCACAATGCAATAGTGTAATTCGGGCTTAAAGGTTTTCCACATACTCAGGAGTGACCCTAGATGCAAACCAACTGGAATCATCACATGGATACTCTGATATGCTACTCGTATATACCTGTGGGCCTGTCGCAGAGCTTGTGGATCCACATTGAGTGCATAAAGTTTCATAACTAATTTAAGCAAATTTCAAAGAATGTCCTGCCTTTCCATCATCGGGATCATCCGCACTTACCCGACGGCAGCGCTGGAGCTTTCCTCATTCTGGTAACCCTGCACTCTGGACTTGGGCGAAGGCATTCTATACTATTTAACATTATAGGAGATATCCCGGAAGCGGGGATGCTATTGGACTGCATTCCCCGTTAAGATCACATATTATAAACCATCTTCCGTGCACCTTCAAGAAAAGTTAACTTGGACTTTTCGTAAAGTACCGCAGGATGGACTATTATTGTACACGGATGGCTCCAAAACAGAGACAGGTATGGGCGCTGGAATCTGGAGTGTAAGCCCCAGATTCAGTACAGCGATAAACCTGGGTCTACAAAAAAATTGTTTGAGACTGCCAACGTGCAGTGCCCTTGGTAGTCTGGGCGTTCTTAATCAATTGTATTCATCAGTCCGGAACCGGCTGTTGCAGCACCAACTAGTTTGGTGAAGAAATAAAACACACCGAACACTGGAGGTCCAACACTAAGCCTGTTGAAATTCGGAATTCACAATTGAATTAGTAAGGGCATACCCCGCGTGGGGAGAACTAGAATAATCCACAGCACCTTAGGCAACACCAGAGTAACAAAGACCACATGACCTCGCACTTCCCTCATCGCTACTATAAGTTTTGATTATGGGATATAATTCTAAAAACATTAGAGAACGACAAGATTAAGGCAGTAACCCCTGCGAATGAGTTGGTGATCCTAGTATCCGGTATGTTTCTCTGCACAATTAGTTAGATTATATAGATGCCTACTAGAAAGGTTAGCATCTGGCCCAACAGCGAGGAGGAAATCAGTTCTCCAATATATGTAACTAGAATCCCTAATTTCGGTATACCTACAATTAATGGTACCTCTTATTTTGAACCCAAAGATGCGTTTGAGACTCAATGTCGAAAGCAACACTGTTTACCTGCAGACTTTTGACAGGCAGAAGTCATTAGGGCTGTATACGGCTCTACCGAAACGTGACCCGCTCTTCTTCGCTCGGACCACAAGCTAGCCTGCACGGCCCTGGGCTATGAGAAATGGTTCTCTGTGTACTCGGAATTGTAGAAGGATCAGCTGAATACATCAACTTTAATATTTATATTCCTCCATCAAAAAATAATAGGAAGATATCCAACCTGACAAAAAAACTATGGCATCGTCTTAAACACAGATAGCTCAAAATCAGAGTAGGGTAGGCAGAGAAAACCCCAGAGCTTTCTCCCCTCCTACCTATCAAAAAAAGTTACCTACCTACCTGTAAAATTCCGATTTTCAATGAATTTTTCAGTGTTTAATACTGGCCGTGTGTTTTTAATGAACTGGGTTTTGAGAGCTTTTGAGTTCATTAAAAGAACGGCAAGGTTAATTTTGCAAAACCTCAACTAAATCTATCTTGAGGGTATTTATCATAAACATAGCTGAAACGTCAACTGTCGCCGTCGCCATTTGTGATTTTCAATGCAAATGAGAATACGTTTCACAAATTAGCGTTTTACCTTGAGAATCCACTGATTACTTGGTATCACTATCTTGTGATAAAACAATTAAAATATGGAATTTTAAACGTGATCTTAAAGTGCATGAATTTGAAGTTCCCGTCCCGCGAATGAGATTTTCAATTCGGAAATTATCTGGAGATGTTTGCCATATAGCTTGCCGGTTGTATCAACCGAATGAGAGCTTGTACATATATGAATTGACATTGAGTTCCAGTCGCGGCTAGCTTTGGGCATAAGTTTGGATTCTGCAATCCCAAGAATGTGCACGTTACAGTAATGCGAGATAAAAGATTTGACATCGAAGTGATTGCGCAAAAATTGAAATTATGTAGTAAAAGAATCAAAGGAGCTGAAAAGCACAATAGGTAGTGTATTTTGCGATACACTGCGAAGTATTGTCTCATCTCCAATAGAACTTGCACCAACCCTCCTTCTATTTCAGTGGGCAATAAGAACCTAACGGCCGAACCGTCTCTAAATATTCTAGGCATAACATTAGCCGAAGATCTGCGTTGGAATAACCAAATTGCTAAACAAGCCTCACAGGGCCTGGGATTCCTCAAAAGGTGCAAAATCCTCCTTCAGCCGTCCGGCAGGGCTATAATCTACAAGTCCTACATTCGCCCCCGCCTCGAATACAACTCGTATATCTGGGCCGGGGCCCCGAGAACCACCTTAGATTGGCTGGATAAGGTGCAAAACCACGCCCTCAAACTTATTGGTGATAGCGCCTTTTGCTCTTCAATTGACTCATTAAGCCACCGTAGAAATGTAGGAGCTCTTGCAAAATTGTACCGCTTTTACCACAAAGACTGCTCGATTAATATAAGTAACGTCATGCCTCCACGGGAACATTTCTCCCGCAACACAACACTTGGGGCCAAGTCAATAATGCACGTTGCGCGAGCAATCGACTTATTCAGCTACAGACTTCCAATTCCTGAAGAAGTCATTTGCGGAGGCATGGCGTTACTTATTTCAATTTATCAGTCATTGTGGGAAAAGCGGTACAATTTTGCAAGAAAAAAACGCGGATAGAAGAGGAAAACGCAGTTTAGCGTGAGTAATTTAGGGTCTCCAGCAAATTTACACTCGTATAAAAGCGATTAAAGCACAATAAAACATTAGGAACAGGAAGGAGAAAAGATTTACACCTCACCACCTCTGTTGATTTCTCATTATTATATTAGCTATTTTCTAAGAAAATTTAAAACCTTCATAAAAACATTGCATTCTTAAAATAAAATAATCTTCAGCCTTTTCAATTATTTAAATCCATTTAATGTAAAGAAAAAGAAAATGGAGAAAATATATATGCATTTTAATTTATGCTGGCTTATAATCGAGTTTACTTTCCAATTTCTGATTCTCTGCAACTTTTCTTACGGATTTTATGAAATCTTGTTGAATAGCGAATTCTCTTTCCGCTCTAAAATTAAGAAAAAGTATTGAAAAAATTATGTACGATTGAATATACTTTATAGCAAAAATACCAGCTCCTGTGCAAACATTTCGTAAATCTGCCCTGTAAAATTGTCAGATAACTATAGCTTCATCATCTCATCCATGTTTAGCAATGGGAGCAACATGAATTTTTAAAATTTCTAGCCTGTAGTAAGTATATAATAAGCATTTCTACTATATAAAGCATTTCTTAGCCACCAATGGCAGAATATTTCCCTTCGCCTGGATCTAATGGCCTCGATTCCCGAATCCGGCGGATCGGAAGTGAGTGCGAATTTGACCCTTTGCGATTCCCTAATCCGCCGTTTGTTTGTAATCGTGAATCTAAACGTATAGCAATGACAACCTGTAAACCATCTTCCAGAACAAAATTAAGGAATCTCAACTTAAACATGCGGCATTTTGGACATAAGTTTCAAATCCGCACTCACTTCCGATCCGCCGGATTCGGGAATCGAGGCCATTATAAACGAGAGGATCAACTTCTCTTGGAGGATAACGCATAATCGTAAGTGTAGTCATATCTAAAGCTGCTCTTGTTCCCGACTTCAATTTAGTTTTATCCAGCTGCCTGCGGCATCCGACACCATAGCTTGGCTTTACAATAACTAAAATAAAGACATTAAAATGAGACAAGTTTATACACAATTGTTAATAATAAAGCAACAAATATTTATCTTTAGTTAACTGCTTTAAAACTTCTCTCACAATTTGTCCAACACTTTGTAGTGCTTTTAAATCACTCTCTGACTTATCATATTCTTTAGTAAGCTCCTTAAGTTCTTCCCTTTCTATAAAATATATTAAATTAGTTCAATTAGTTAGTAGTTATATGTACTTACAAATTTGTTTCTTATTATAAACTCAAACTGCCTGAAACACACTTATTTACACAACTTAAATGACGTTTATCCTCCCGGCTTGAAGTTGGCCGCATTTTGAAAAGCAGGGAAATTTTAAAATTTCCCAGTAGCCCAGATAGAAGAACTAGAAGACCCAGAGAGACCCAGATAAAAGCTGGGTTTTCGATTTTTGTATGGGAACTCAAAAGCTCTCAAAACCCAGTTCATTAAAAAAACACGGCCACTGATTACAAAATGTATGTTCAAATAATCACGGATTCTATTAAGATTTAATTACATTCTGGACCAGCACATTTCTAATTTTAAAAAATAAAATCTACGCATAGTTCAATCAACTTAAAAATCATTGCAGTCTGAATTTACAAGACATGCTATCTCAAAAGAAATACATATTTGTATTATTCTACTTTGCACCTTACAAATGATTATTTGATTATACGTTCCTCACACAAATATACTTAACTTAAGAGCTACACACCAGCAGCAAAGGAAAATGCACTTTGAAATTGCAATGCTTTCAAGAAATCTCTGAGCACTCCAGAATGCATTCCTGTTTCCTAACAACTTCTGACAGTGTCACAAGTGTGTATATAAAATCAATAAATGGCTTTCTTGAGTATCTTATCAGGAGCTTATTGCCATGATGACTGCATTGTACCGTGAATTACTTACACTTAATGTTACCCAACCCAACTGTAATGGCAGCTTCAATAGGAAAAAAATGTAGTATCTACCAGACAATGGTGCTGATTTGAAAAATTTTCGCCTTTATCGTTGAAATAAAACCTTTGACAGACCGCGTACAATGAATGAAGCCACGGAGAAGTAAGTCATTAGGGGGCACTGCCAAGTGGAAAATTTTGCCTGTTATTAAATTCCTCAATCTCGTGTCTGCACATCAGATTTTTTTCCTTCCAGCAATCGAGGAAATTCTTTCATTTACAGCAAAACCCTGAATGGAGTTCGATTTAAGATCCTTCAGAATGCCATGGACCGCCTTCTTGGGGTCGAAATCTACAGGATTCGTTCAAAGGCATCATTTGTCATCGCTTTGATTACTTCCCTTCACGTGTCAGCCTTGAGCACAATCCGGCCAGACGCATTCGGTTCGAAGGGGACTAATGGCCATACATAAAGGAGCAAAATGGTAAAGAAATTGGTAATCGTCCAAACTTGAATTGACTGAAGGAAATGCGACACAGTAAAGTGCATTTGTCACAAGTCTTCTTGATCCACCCACGTCTCTAATCGGAGTGCATTCTTGGATTAGAACAGTCACGTGTCGCACACGTTACATCTGTTCTTAATAGACGCTCACACATCTAATTGGGTACAACATGACCAGAAAGGAGCTCTCTAATTAGTTCCTAGACAGCAAAGGCGAATGGCACTGTCCTTAGGACGTTGATAAACACAACAGAACACTTGATCCGTCTTGGCTGGATTTATTGCGGCAGGATGCTAATGACATATTAAGATGCCAATAAGTTTTTTGGTACCAATTAGGAGTTCATTATTAACTAGACCTTTTTCGGAACTCCGGAATTAACTGCACTTGTAAATCGGAAGTATCATTTTTAACTTCTAAACCCTTAAAACTTTCATATCACTTTTAAGTGTTTTCGAAACTCATCCGTTCTCCACTTGATGACTTTCAATTTTAAGTTTGAAAAAGTTTTATTTACGAATTTCTCCCCAAAGTCACCGCAATATCGATTCATCCACATTCATTATTATCAACGTTTGCATTTGAAACTCTGGCAACTGGAAACATTCCTTATATAGTGATGTATCGAATTTTCCGTAAATTTTACTCAATCAAAAGTTGGCATCAATTTAATGCACTCCCAACCGAAAAGAGATGGCTTGGATCCTTGATATAAGTTTCTATGGCTTAACTTTTATGTATATAGAGTGTATATGTGCTACAGGACGAATGAGGAATATATGTACATCTACGAAAACTACGTACAAATGCATTCCAAGTTATTCTAAGGAAAGAGTTCTTTCTTGTAAGTTCCACTCATCTTCCGGGAAAGCCCTTTTTTTATATTCTATTTATCGAGCTAATTCAAATATTTGTACTCCGCCTGCCAAATGCAGAAGTAAAGTGGTTTTAATTGAATTTAATATTACAAAAGGGCTAAAATTTATAAATAGTTAACTTCACCAGGAAATTGTATTTCTTTTTGTATATTTTTAGACGTTGAGCGAAATTTAAAATGGATTGCATTTATAAATATTGACGGATTTTTATATTGATTGAATTTATGGTTGCGGCTGCTATGAATATTCAGAAAAGTGATTCAACGCGATGTTATTTTTTATTTAAAAATGTGTATAATAAAAGCGTACAGCAGATGGAAAAAATTATATTAAAATTTACTGAACGAAGAAGTAGACCGAAACCAATAACAACCAATAGAGTGAACGCTAGGTTAAACAGTTTCCTGTGACAAAGTGGCAATTCCTTCATATACAAAATTAAAAAGCAATTGGTCCGGTTAAATTTCCTGATGCAATATGGAAACGTGCTGGTGCAAATGGCATGAACTGGCTTATAATGAAAAGACTGTTCACCTAATAGAACCACTTTTTCAAGTCGCTTTTCCTTCCTTGAAGCAATGGTGCCAACTGCTCGCGATGCACCCAAGATATCCCTTCTAAGTACCCAATTTTATTTTACATTGGTGATTGAACAATGCATGGTGATAGGCTTCATCAGGATACCCAGAAAGCTTGTATGGTTTCCTCTAATCCTCATTGGCGAGCAAGTTTTGTTCAAATTAATTTAAATTCAGGACTGTGAAGATAATTTTATTTTTCAGGATTGTTACCTTGAGGCTTCATAACAATTTTACCATATTTAATTTTTTAAATTTTTTTAGTAATCATGAATTTCAGATTGGTACCCATCGATTATGTTCAGGAACAGTCTTCTTCTTAAATGGCGCTACACTCCTAACAGGTTTCCGCCCTCATGAGCTCTCTTTTTCGCATCGTCTCTATGTCTTTCTAGTTCTCTACAATTTGTTATACGAAGTTTTCGTATCTCTTCTATCATGTCATCCATCCACCTATTTCTTGATCGTCCTAGGCTTCATTCTCCTGATGGTCTACCATTGAGAAACCTGGCCAGCATTCTTTCTTCGGGAGTTCGTATAACGTGCCCGAGCCATCGTAGTCGACTCAATCTTATGTATGTAACTATATTTATTTCATCATACACTTCTCCAAGCTTTTCGTTCGTTCTAATGCGCCATTCGTTTTGGTTAACCCTTACAGGACCAAAATTCTTCTTCGGATTTCCTGTCGTAGATTTTGAGGTGATATTCTGTATTTCTGTATGGTTGGTCAATAGCATAAAACTAAGCAGGTTAATTATTTATATATTCCCACTCTGCAATGAGCCGGTTTAGACGATGCGCTCCAGCGCATGTGCCTCACGAACTTTGTGGATAAAGGGAGAAGTGGGGTGGTACCTCTCTTCATTCGCACTCCTCCCTTCATCTCCAAACGTTCGTGAGGCGCATGCGCTGGAGCGCACCGTCTAAAACAGCTCATTGTCTTAAAATTTCCTGGTTATTCAGAATCTGGACTAGTTTTATTTATGGCTACGATACTTCTATGGATGCCATCCGTTATCGTATTTTTTGCGGTAAGCACTGTTCCTAAATATGTAAATATATCTAAAATTTCCTTTCTATGATCGGCAAGGCTGATGCTTCGTCCTAATCGTTGTTCTCTTTTTGAAATAATAATATGCTTTGTGACTAAAACTATAATTTGAAATCAAAGAAAACGCTTAATGTCAACGGCGATTAAGAAATAAAAAAATGATGGCTTTTTTACATCAAGAATGAAAAAATTTAAAATTCGGAGGAGGCGAAGAAAAAAGAAAAGGAAACGTGGAAAAGCAAAGAACATCTTTGGACCTTTTAAGGACTGGTGTTTGGACTTGGCTGGTTGGAGTAGCAACCGAAGCAAAATTAACAAAAAGATGATAAGGGGAAGTTCGTGCATTTAGTCTAACTAGATGGTAGAATAGAAAACAGCTGCGTAGGGGTACGACAAGGAGATTCTGTTTCTACCATAAGTATCTGTGAGTTGTCCTTCCAAATTCTCCTAACCACAAGGTGAAGCCGGCCGGAGAAAGAAGTTGACCTCCAGGAACTTATAGTATATCGAAAATTATGAAACTGGTAACTGTAAGTTCGAAGGAAGAATTTAGTTCATGGAGCAAACACAGAATTTTGAAACACTAAAAACAGATCAGTGAGCTACACTTATTTTTGAATAGCAAAAAAAAGAAGGCAGCGGAAGTCTTGGAGTGTTCCACGAATTTTTTAAGAAACTTTTGAAAAAGTTAAAAATTTTCAGAAAAGAGGACCTTAACGACCTAGTTTTTGAATTAACAATGAAAAAAGTGGGGAACATATTGTTGAAATACGAAAAACAGATCAGTGAGTGATACCTATTTTTGAGTGGCAAATAGCAAAAACACCAAACCAGGTGGAGTTTTGGAGTATTCCAAGAAATTTTCAGGTAATTTTTGAGGATGGTGAAAAAAGTCAGAAAAAAGAACCTTAACGATCTACTTTTTGAGTTACAGTGAAATATGTGGGATAAAATTGCTTTTTCTTCCTATTGTTTTATACAAATAAATTCCCTTATTTCTGCTATTCCCATCGTACACTACTGTTTTAATCAATGAAATGAAAACCACATTCTTACGATAACAAAGATACCCTATTCGTGGAAATATACCGTTATTTCATTACCTTTTTATTCTAAATCATTAAACTACATTTTTCCTCAAAAAAAAAATACAAAACGCCCTATCTCGAAATCGGGCAAAGATAGCCCCCCCAACCCTTTTTTGTATTTTTGTCGATCATTTTTACCACGTACCATTAATCGTTTGGCAAGCTGTGATGGATACCTTGTATAGGCCGCGCCTTGTGCCTTTACAATCGCCTATCTATTCGATAACAGAATTATCATGGTTCTAGGCTTTGGGCTTGTCTGTATTACTAAACAGAATTTGAATTAGCTCCGCCTCGAAGACACTGGCAGAATCAGGCAGGCGGTAGAATTTATGGAGGAACTCTGATTTCGATCCATCTGTGTTTAGAACTACGTCATAGTTCTCAGAGCTACGTCATAGTTCTCTCGCTCTCTGGATCTGGTCATCGAAGACTAGCTAAAAAAAGTTTCAATGCCTTGTAATCAGATGCTTTTTGTACCATTTCCATTGAACTATAATGCTGTGTTCATATTTGTACCAAAGAAATTATTATATGGTGAATCCTAATTTTGTAAGCATTTTGAAGGGCCAAACCGTATAGATACTTCAATCTATTTTATTATAATTTTTAATTTTGCTGGTTCATATGTGTAAATGCGGTCCAATGCAAATCTGATAATAAAATACCCATTTTTATACATATAAACCACTATCCCGTCGCTACTTCCAATAACACTGCGTTACAAATGAAAAAAAAACATTGAGTACCCGCTTTGAAATGTCATGTTTTCTTATTTATACTTATCGTTTATTAAATATACATACAAATTTTCTTTTCATCACGTCTCATTTTTCTTCCTTAAGAATGTGCCAAATTATATTAAAAATTAAAAGGCCAAAACATATTTAAAAGAAATCTAATAAAATCAACCAGAATTTTTTACATTAATTAAGTTTAATTTTATCATTTAGGTAAAAAAAACTCCAAAAAAGTCATCTTATAAAATTTTAACACAAAAAGTCGTGAAACTTTAACTTTTTCTTTTGTGCCTTGAATGATCTTTTCTTTTTAAACGCCAACAGTAATCACCTAGCATAGTTGTGCCTCAACTGCCTTGAACTCGTTCTTCAAGCTTCTTTACATCCTGGTGGAACCTCTCACCCTGCTCATCACTGACCGCACCAAGATTAGATGGACAAAAAGAAAAATGAGAATGAAGAAAGTGAATTTTTAATGACATTCTGCAACCCAACTTTTCGTATGCTTTTAATATGTCGTTAACTAGTTGTTCCGCATTTTCGGCTCTGTGGTTCCCTAAAAACCCTTTTATAACTGCTTTCAGTGATAACCAGGCAGCAAGTTCCTTGTCAGTAAGCTTTTTGTCAAAATTTGGGTCATTCATCAATGTGCGTATGCGGTCCCACAAATAGTCCTTCTTTGAGTTTGGCATCACTTAACTTTGAAAATACTGTCTTCAAATATAAAAAGCCATCTCCCTCTTTATTCAAAGCCTTGACAAAATTTTTCATCAAACCAAGTTTTATGTGGAGTGGTGGTAAAATGACATTTTTAGGATCTATCAATGGTATGTTTCACATTAGATTTTCCGCAAACAAACTCTGATCTTTCTGGCCATACTTTTGTAGTATAGTGATTTTTTGTCTCTGCGGTCCCACAAACAAAGAAAACAACTGTATTTAGTAAATCCACCCTGTAATCCGAGCAAAATAGCTATAACTTTGAGATCAGCGCATACTTTCCAGCGGTAATCTTTGTATTTTATTAAATTTTCGTAAATATTGGTACTGACTCATACTTGTTGCCATTGGGCAGCAATACCGCCTTCAGACTTGTTTTTGAACCATCAATAAATAAACGCCAGTCTTGTGTTTCATAAGGAATGTTCAACTCACTCATCAAAGTTTTTAGGGCGTCGCACAGTGGTCTGAAATCCCCAAAACCTGGACAAAAGTACCAAAACGAAAGTTTATATTTAACGACTTTTTTCACGTGGGTTAGGTATAGTGGCCCCCCTGAAGTATTTCAAGGCCCTTGGCAAGAGGCAGATGTTCGAAATCTCTTTTGTATTCCACTTGGAAAGTGAGCGTCGAACACGCTGCACGCAGCGCGTTCTCTCCCAGCAAAAACAGGTGTTACGTTTTTGCGTGTATATTGCAGTACGTTTATCCGTTTTCTTTTATGTAAAATGGATTCTTCTCCAGAGAGTAAGTAAAATTATACTGTGTTATTGAAATGAACATAAATAAATAATTGTATTGTTTATTTATAATCAAATATGTAGTAAATTGTGGTATTTTAATAACGATTCGGCTTATGAATTGATGGCTAAGTACAAACTTCCACCGACTTCCACTACGAAATACGCATGTATTTGTTTATAAATCATCTCTGCAAAACATATAAAAAAATCAGCTGCTCCTGCTTGCTCCATGTCATTCTATCCACGATATACTACACATTTGCTGAATGTATAGTTTTGAGCGTCCTATTCAGGGGCTACATATTAACTTTTTTTTCATCTATATCATCTTATATTAATAAAAGAAAGATTCTGTATGTGTGCGCTAAAGCGGGCGCACCAGTCCCATGAAACACCTCGAAGTCCGATTCTCGAAATTCAAAATGGCCGCTGAAAAATTACCGAAATGGCCACCCAAATATGAATTCGTAAATTGTGTTCCGATTTCAATGAAAGTGGGTATCTAGGGGTTTTTAAGGTCGCTAATAACGAATTTGTGGTCAAAACTTAAAAAATTCAAAATGGCCGCGCCAATATGTCCGACGAATTTGCCAATTGTATTCCGATTCCAATGAAAATCGGTATCTGGGGTTCTTTAAGGTAGCAAATAACGAATGTGTGATCAGATAAAGACCTTTTTAAACACTGAACTAAGTAGAATCGATATACAGTGGAGTTCACTTAACACGAAAACTGATAACCCGAAATATTGCTTAACACGAAACAAAAGTCCAGTCCCGTTCCGATAATGCGCTTTTCATGCGAATTTGTTCGGTTATGGCGAAACGCTCATCGCTTAACACGAAAAAAATTGAAATCCCTTACACCTTTTTAGTACTTTTTCACCTAAGCTTGTGTTGAAAAAATTGCTTATAACTTCAACAGTAAAGGCCGTAACATAAAAATTGTCTGAACATTATTCATAGGAAATATGTACTTATTTTTGTTCGTCTAACCTATCAACCGCCAGCTGTCCGCTTTGTAAACTAAACAAATACACCCTGAATACAATGTATATACATATTTCAAAGCAAACGGTTAATACGAAATTCGGATACCGCGAAAACCTTGCCTTGTCCACACGATTTCGGGTTAACCGATTTCCACTGTAATATCAAATAGAATTAAACAAAAAAACCTTAATGATTCTATTCACAATTTATTGGAATCTAAAAATATTTTATATTCTCAATAATAAAACCCGAATGCATTTCGATTTGATTTACAAATCATCGTCAGCAATCACGACTGAAGGCCATATGCCGATTTTCATAAAATTTGCATAATTTTTCATAAAGTTGGTCGCCATATTGGATCCGCCATTTTGTTTTTTGAAAATCTGTTAACGGATTCTTACTCAGTGACCACGAAACCCCCATATAATGATTTTCATCACATTTGCTTAATTTTTCATAAAGTTGGTCGCCATAATGGATCCGCCATTTTGTTTTTTGAAAATCTGATAACGGATTCTTACTCAGCGACCCCTAAAACCCCCATATACCGATTTTCATCAAATTTGCTTAATTTTCCATAAAGTTTGTCGCCATATTGGATCCGCCATTTTGTTTTTTCAAAATCTGATAACGGATTCTTACTCAGGGACCCCGAAAACCCCCATATACCGATTTTCATAAAAAAATAATATTTCTTACGGTACTAAATTAATTTTGTCCAGGTTTTGGGGATTTCAGACCATTGTCGCAGAATATTTCAGTTGAGGGTTTTCCGAAGTTTTTCAGTTTTGCGGAGTTTTCAACCATTATTCAGAGGATTTAGACCGTTTTTTATGGTTATTTAATATTTTTAAAATCAGGGTTCTTTAGAATTGACACAATAAGCATTCCAAACGAAATATTATCGCTTTAATTTTTTTTCCCATGTATCGTCCGTGTGATAAAAATTTACATTTACATGAATTGCACATTACATTTATTGAATTAATTAATTGACACACGTACCTCGAAAACTAGACGTGATGGATACCACATATGTTTGGAACATTTAATCTATGACTCATTACCTCTTCATTCCAGCTAACAGTTAAGAGGGTAGCAAAATCGTGTAACGCAGTGTAATTAATCCATATTCGCAAAGCAGCCCGAATATGTGCCACCAATCACAATACACCTCAACTGGAACTATCAAATTCAGTCGATTGCAAATATTTGAAATTGTTCTACCATTCGAATTCGCTTTGGTGGCAACGAAAAGCCCAATGGTCGTTTTAGTTACAAAAGAACCTCTTAAATTCCAGCTATAGCACACTTTACACAAAATTCATTGTAGCACTAACGAAAAAAAATTACGAACAATTCATGATGAAGGCCCTTCTCTATTGGGAATTTATCAGATGAAATATCAGTCAGTAAAGGAACTATGATGATTCAACAAAGCGCATTCACAGCATTGCTTAAACGATTTAATACTCTCCGGGATCTTACCTAATATTACCTGACTTTCGAAGGCAGTACTGTTCAATAAACTTGGTTAATTTTAATGATATATTCTTTGCTCGTTCCTGGAGAAGATAGCAATGGGTATCATAAATATGAAATGCCGCCAATTACGGTAAAATGAACAATAAATCAAAATGGTAATGATTCGAGCATGAAATCAAAAGTCAAAAGTAGGAATTATATTTCCCAATCTATAAAAGTAACCAATTTGTTGGGTTCGGCAGCATCAATTTGCTCGAATGAAATTGTTCCCACACAGCCGCATTTAGGGAAGCAGGAAAGTTCCCAAAGGCCAAAAACTCCTAGTGAAATTCGCAAAAAGATAACCAAAGTTTTCAGTTGAACAAAAAAAAACAAAAGCTTAAGCTTACTGAAGAAGAAAACCTCTTCGACAATATTTGATTGATAAGAGACGTCAATTTCAGGATATCCTTGTACTCGTGTATCCCAAATGCCTCCCTGGCTCGTTTCCGTGTAGGGGAATTCTAAAAAAATTTGTTCACCCCCAACTTTTCTTTTGTTTAAGTAGACCCTCCATACCCAACGGCACCGAAGAAGGTAGATAAGAGTAGAGGTCCTGGGATCAATACCTTCTCTTCTTCCTCCCTTATTATCCTATTTTGTGATCTGAGCATTCCGACAACGTCAAAGTCACCGTCACTCTACTATCCCGGATGGATTTATGTGTACACGGGGGGGGGGGGATTTTATTACCCAAAAGGATTCACTTTCTGTTATGATTATAATCATCATCCTCATTGACGGAATTGAATTATCCCTTTGCTTGGATCGGGCCTTTCGAGCTTGATATCATCATTTGTAACCCAATTGGACAATGCATGGCAGTGGCTCCTCAATATACTTTCAATCTCTGGATTTCGTCCGCCGGCGGCTGTCTCTCCCTCTAATTGCCTTTTCGAGATAATGACATAACTTTGCTATAAATTGCCCGATCCTGTGCAGGACGTTCCATTATTCTTTTCATCTTTCACCAATTTGCGCCCGGAATCAACTACCCCACAAAGCTGGGAACATTTTCAAGGGTGTCGGCATAGATCCATTATAACTTCATATATTTGTTTCTCGCTACCAGTCAACGGATGGGGTGCATGGATGGCAATTTATAGATATGTCACCAAAAGGACATCAGACTATCAATTTTTACGATCTTGCACATGACGACAATTTTTTCCCCTTTTTGTTTGATGCCTCTCAATTCAATAATCGGTAAATTATGGTCTTCCTCTGTTGGTTTAATTCCCCTTCCGGGAGGACCAGGATCCGTTTAATGATGTATGACTTGTGCTTCCACAGGGTTTCGCTCGGTTTTAGCATGGGCGAAAATTGATTTTACATATGTATGAGATTTTGGATTTTTCTATTCTTTTTGCACAAATAATAACCTGAATAATTCATTTGTTGTTGCTTCCAAAGATGATGCGATTTTGAGAAGAGCAAGGTAAGGAACAAGGTTTTTTGTATATTCCTGTAGCAATAGCCCTAATAGTGCAGCCAATGCATCCATAAATTTATTAAGAATATGCTGACAAGGGTGCTAATTTTCTAGGGGATTGTATGCTTTGTGAACAAAAGTGTTGAATAGAGTTTGAAGGGAAGAGCACAAAGGAGTTTCTCTTGTATGCGATTGTTGCTGCTCCTGTACTTCCTACTAAGCGGACGCAAAACCGTATTTATTTAATGGATATTTGGATTGTTTTTTGTTTTGATTGTTTCATTTGTAAGGATTTTTACTGTGAACGGATGAATATTTACCTGTTTTACAAATGAAAATTTAACAGCACATATTCCATTTGCCAAATGAACAAAATAAAACCACATAGTCAGGTATTATTGGTGGTAAAAAATAGAAACAAAAAGATAAAAATAACTATTATGAAGGTATATAAATTTTCGGGGATCGGTCCTCCTGGTACGGGTTGGCCGAGAAGTTTACAACTTCTCCTAGGAAAACAATTCTTGTAACGGAATAGAGAAGTTAGTCTCGGAACAGGAAAAACTCTACATAATTTGCTATAGCCCAGTCGTCAGAGACAAATTTAGACCGAAAGCTCGCACAAAATGTGATCTCGCTGAAAATTGGGACTTAGTTACTTTTTTGGATGTAGAAAACGATAAAAAAATCTTTGCTGCGCTAAAGTGTATGGTAAGTTCACAATATCGAAAACAAATTCGAATTTGGTTCTTGCTTTATATATCGAAAAATAAAAAAATTTCGAAAAACTAATAGCGCCACGTGAAAGAGCGGAAAATTTTACTAAAATTTATGTTATAACTTATTTTAAAAAAAAATTGTTTTATTAATAGATATAAAAAATGGTAAAACTATAGAGTTGCAGTACCCACCTCCGATTTTTTTCAAATTTTCATACTTTATGTATTTTGGTGCGTAGAATCCATTTTTCGAAAAATTAATTGCCGCTGACGTACCGTTTCGCCGTTATTCAAGTTTGAAGTTGCCAAATTCCGGTTTTTGGAACGTCACAACTGCCATATTTCTTCTCCGATTTTTTTGAAATTTATATATTTTATGTATTTCGATGGGTAGAATTCATTTTCGAAAAAATTAATTGCCGCCGAGTACCGTTTGTTTTTTATTTAATTTCAAAGGTGCATAATTTTGGTTATTTGTAAAGTGATACCGCCATATTTACCCTCCAATTTTTTTGAAATTAATATTTTTATGTATTTTCATGTATACTTTTAAATAAAAAAATAAAAAAAAAATTATTTATTTCATTTAAATGATAGCTGCTTTACCAAAAAAAGAAAAAATCTTATAGAAGGCGTAATGTCGGTAAGTAAAAAATATTTAACCACCATATTTTGAATTTGTTTTTTTTGTTTTTTGTAAAGCAGCCAATATTTGGATTAAATATTTATTTCCTTTTATATAATTTATTTTTTTTAAAGTATGCATCAAAATACATAAATTTCAATAAAACGAAGGGGGATTATGGCGGTTATCACTTTCTAAATAACCAAAATTATGCAACTTTGAAATTAAATAAAAAACAAACGGTACCTCGGCGACAATTCTACGCATCAAAATACCTGAAATATATAAATTTCAAAAAAATCGGAGAAGAAATATGGCAGTTGTGACGCTCCAAAAAACCGAAATTTGGCAACTTCAAACTTGAATAACGGCGAAACGGTGCGTCAGCGGCAATTAATTTTTCGAAAAATGGATTCTACCCATCAAAATACATAAAGTATGAAAATTTGAAAAAAATCGGAGGTGGGTACTGCAACTCTATAGTTTTACCTAAAAAATTATTAAAAATAAGAAGCAAGTTCGAAAAATCTAAGCGCGCCAAAAGGCTGAATTTAAATATTCTAGCGAGGGGTTCGGGGAGAAACTCAAGTATTTTTACCTAAAATGCGCGCAAAAATAAAAATAAAAAAACATTTTAAAGAGGTGACTCTAAGCCTTCTAAGGAACCCATTAGTTTTTAATTTTTTGTTTTTTTTCTCATAGAAAATTTGACCGGAAGTTATAATTTGTAAAATTCTCACTGATTCTTATAAAATTGAAGATATATATTAATAGAGGCATACGAAAAAAAAATCCTTGTGCAAATAAGCAGTGTCTAGTGAAGTAAGCATTGCGGGTTCAAACTCCGAATAGGGCAGTTTTTTTTTCTTTTTTTTACCGACTTCAAAAAGGAGGAGTTTATTTTTCACGATATAGTAAAATTATAATATATGTATGTATGTACGTTTAGTAATATTACACTGCCATATGTATATGAGTCCCAGCTATCACAAATTAGGAGCAATGAAGTTAATATAACAACTAAAAGAGTCGCAAGGTAAGATATGTAATGCGACCGTAGCTTCATTGCGACTGAAAAATGAGATTTTAAAGGTTTATTTTGTAACTACTTTGGTCGCAATGAGGGGATAAATGTGTTGTAGCTATCTTTTAAATATGTTGTTGCCACAAACTGAAGTTGCACGCAACAAGATGAAAGATTGTTTGAATATCCGGAAAAGTTATTGTAATAAATATATTTGTAACAAAAAAAATATAGCGCGTGTAACCAGTGCACGTGAAAGATGTGAAACATCTTTGGCGATCTTCATCTTTCTTTAAATTGAATAATTAGTAAGAATAAAGGCCATTTTACATCCCAAACGCAAAGGGAAACGCAGCTCTAGAGCTCTTTTATCGCACAGCAATTTTGCGTTTGGGATGTAAAAAAGCCGTAAATTTTTTACACACCGATTTGTGTTGAAAATGTACCATTGCTGTTGATGACCTTTGACCATGATGTCTGACCGCATTTGAAATATATTTTTGGTGGGCTTGGAAACACATTTTTCTAGACAAGTCGATTTTATTTAATAATACAGTCGTTATACAGATTTTTACGCTCTCCATGTTTTTATTTTAGTCTGTTACAAGTCTCAGACTATTACTTAATCCGCTGACGCGACGCAGCGACTTAAAGTGCCCCTTGGCATACGACATGAGAAAACAGCAAGGCTACTATTACACGATTTCTTACCAGACATCAGAATCTCAAGAAGGCCCATGTTTGTGTTCTAATTATTTTCTAGTTTTTGGTACAGCTTATGATTTCAAATAAAACCATTTAACTTAAAAGTTTTTTTTACCTATTTTTATTTTCTAGTTTTTAGTTTGGTTTTGGGTCGTATCATCATGCAAACTTTCCATCCTTTCCAACTCTTTCGTTGCATCTTTGTTGCACGGTTTCTTACCTGTTAATTTCTCACAATCAAGCTCCTCAATACATAGCCCTTCCAAAGTTCTAATGCGACTCAATGCTACATACCATATTGCCAGCGGCATTTTGAATTTTCTAATTTTGACAACAAATACATTATTTCCGACCTTAAACACACCCAAAAAGCAATTTTCAGTGAAATCGAATTGTTATTACCAAAATCGTACCGCCATTTTGAATTTTCAAATTTTGACCACACATTTTGGATTTTCAAAATTTTGACAACAGAATCGTCATTTGTGGCCCTAAAAACAACCCGATACCGATTTTCAATGGATTCAGAACACATTCGCAAAATTCATCCGCCATATTGGCGCGGCCATTTTGAATTTTCAATTTTTGACTACAGAATCGTCATTTGTGGCCCTAAAAACCCCCCGATACTGATTTTCAATGGAATCGGAACACAATTGGAAAATTCGTCCGCCATCTTGAAACCGCCATCTTGATTTTTTACAAAAATTACAGATTGCATTGACACGGGAACTCAATGTGTGTGCAAAGTTTCATAAGAATCGGTTAAGTAGAAGTAGTTGAAAAAGCTGTCGCAAGATTTGAACCGAACAAACAAACAAACAAATAAAACCATTAAATATAAATAATAAAATTCAAATGCCGAGATCAAGAATTGAACCCGCGAATTTTTGGAATATCAACGTCGTAAGGCAACCACTCAACCATTTGTTCCATTCTGCCTATGTCTGGCTCGTCATGTCTGGCTCGCTGCATATAAACACTTTTCTTTGGTGCTACTATTTTTTTTTAAAATCTCCGTCTTATTCTGTCTTCCTCAATACAGATCTTCCGTTTCCCGGAATGAAAATTGGATTGGAACGAAGCGTTCCCTATAAAGCGTTCCCTAAAAAGCGTTCCCACAAAATGTTCCCGACCTTGAAGAATTACTCTCAACGCGCGCAAAGATGTTTCACATCAAAAATAAATCCCATTTTAATACTGGAGACAGACTAGAAACTTAATCCGGATTATGACGTCAGAATGACGTAGCCCCATATAAAAGATATGGGAATAAAATGGAGTCTGGTGCTGGTCTGTCTGATCTAGGGTATAAGTGTGTTTCAAAGGTCAGAGACATAATAGTGTACGGTAAAAATAAAGCTCCCTTAAAAATACCGCGCACAGATGGCGTACCTTTACCATGGGAATTAAATGCACAAATATTTTCTAACACGGCATAACAGTGTATAAATAAAATTGTGTGCTATTCTTTGAGCTAAGGGCTACACGGTGAAATAGTTTTCAATATAGTTGAACTATTTGAACTGTGTAAAATGGTACCACAAAATAAGTGCTTGCCTTTTAATTATATGATGATTCCAATATTTATTGGGCTCGCCACAAAATTGGGTCAGCAAAAACTATTTGCTCAAAAATAACATCGGGTTTCTGGTAATGTCTCATCAGGCACACATCGGGAAGATTATTGGTCTTCCTTGACAGATAGTGAATAAAATCAAGTTACTGAATTTTTTTCACTAATCTTTATATTATTGACTTATTTAGTCGATAGTATTGACCGAAACATTAAGATTAGTAATTTTAAAGATCATGGGTTTTGTAATAGGTGATGTGAATAAATTATAAATAAACAAAGAAAGGAGTGTCCCATTATGTAAGTGTTGACAACTAGGCGTTATTACTGAACTGCGCCGTATTTTATAAATTATTCAAAAAGTAAAAGTGTTTCCAAACAGAATGACCGATCTTTGAATAAATATTAGCTCAAAGGAAACTTCCGAAAATCAAAGTTGCTGCAAAACTAACAGTTATTTCCAAACAAATCTACGTCTTTCATGAGTAATGTACTTAAGCTTACACAAGAAGTGTACTTTACTATTAATTTAAATTAATTTTGAAAACCGCAACCAGTCAACGAGATGAAATATAATGAAATATCTCAAAATATGTCATAAGCTCCTCCATACTAAATTCGCCATCCCCAACCAAGCAGCAATCACCTAGCCACAATCGTAACCGGAGCTTGTTCAGAATCACGGCTATCCAATTCCTATATTAATGTAACTGGATGACGTTTGAGTTTAACTGATGAGCAAGAGGAAGCTGGGAGTTAAGCCTATCTCTCGTCTGCCTCCGTCATATTATTGCAGCCAGAACTCGCCAGTTATGGCTAAGGCGGCACTGATAAGCTCCTATCAACAAAAGCTCGGCATTAATAAACATGTCCAGAGATGCCAGTCCTGATTCTAATCGATTTCCATTTGTAATAAATTAAGCAAGCGGAGAGCGCCATTCCGATCCTGGTTGGCTATCCTTTAGCTAGGAAATGTAGGTCCTTCCTCTATCATGATGAGATGATGGCAGACAGTTTGAAACGGAGGTGGCTGGTGATAACGGATTTTCTCTGCTGGTTGTATCTGATGACAATACTCAATATTATGGTGTAAATATGGGGCGTTTTTATTTTTCGAGAATCATCATTGTATTTGATTTAGTTGATTGTAGGGATTAGGGTAGATAGCTTGGAAAAGTTTATTCGTAAAATATTAAGCTTTCGAAGTGTTCAAGGGTTTAGGCAAATTGTGCTTAGACGCTTGCGACGTAGTATTCCAGATGAGTTCATTTTTTATGAAAGCCCAAGTAAAAATAAAAAATGGGCTTACAGCGGGCGAACACCGGCCGCTTGGCTTTTTAAGGAGGATATAGTGGCCGTAGCATTTTCAACCATTTTTAATGGGATTACATACGGCCTAACGACGGCCAAACTTGACCAAAAGATTTAAATGGCCAAGTACTCAGCTGTACAAACGGGCATTCAACGCCCAATTTGAGCCAAAAAAAATCTGCACCAAATGTTGAGTGTGTTTTATGGGAACATTTTCGTTATGTACAATGGTCCTTTCGATTAAATTGTCTTTTAAAGACTTTGAAAAAAAGAAAATATACAATGAACCATTCTCCAAATTTGGGAATAGGTAAATTCTGTATTTAAAATAGATATTTCGCCTGTACAAATTTTGTACTAACGATTAGAGTAAACTTATGAGAAAAATTGGTATTCCTTAAGTAGTTTCGTATATGTTGTATGTCGAATATCTTCATTGAATTTAATCATATTCGACAGAAACCGAAAGGGACTTCGAATGTGATAAGAAATTTTCACATACCAGAGAGCGGCATGAGATCCAACACTTTGAGCATGTCCGGGTTGGCTGGTAGGCTTAGATAGTCACGCGGATCGTGTAGTTTTCCCAGAGCAGGAAGAACACGCATATTCCAGAATAGGGCAGACTAGAGAACGTGAATGAAAACTAGAGTGTTTTGTAACCCATATATTGTTGAATTCTTTAGCTCTTCTCTTTATAAAGCCAAGAAGTTTATGGCTTTGCTAATTATATTATCATAGTGCGAATTGAAATTAAATATTTCGTCTACGACAAACCCTAGATCGGTAATTTGATCGACATGATTCAAGACCTTGTCGTTCAGATAATAATAAAGGATAGGTCAGTATTGAACTTGATGACACTATATATTTTGAAGTCGTCCGTGTAAAAGAGATGCGGGATAATCTCTAATTTCTCTGGCAGGTCGGATATAAAATTATTGAATATAAGAGGACCAAAATGACTACCCCGAGGAACACCGGAAGCTATTTCGATTGCATTTGAAAATAATCTTTTGAATCTGATAACCACCTGTGTTCTTCCGTTGATATATGATTTTAATCATTCGAGGGCAGCTCCTGATATTACAAATTTTAACAGTTTAGTAATTACAATTTTATGGCTACTGTATCAAAGGCCTTGCTGACGTCAGTATAAGTACCACCAGTTCCTCTTAAACGAGATAGCAAATATTTATTCTCGCTTCATTCTGCCGAAATAAGGGTACAATCGTGGTGTCAAGCGGGTCCAAAAAAGGAGGAGGGTTGGTGTGGGGATGTTGTTTCTACAGTTCGTATAAGTGTCCTCTGGTTTCCGTATGTTATTCTCTGCTGAGGTTGTGACGTATTATTATGTGGCTACGGAAAAAATTTGCATGTCAGGTCTATTTAGGTTTATAAACAGTAGAGGGTGTAGTGAGTAAAGCATTGGTTAACTTAGATTTTTACGGATTATTGGAGTTTTAGATTAAGTTAGAATTACATAGTCATAGTTTTATGGATTTTTTTTTTGTAGAAATGCTAATAACTGGTTTAGAGCTGGGTTTCTTAGTTCTTACACTTAAGCAATTTTATCAACGGCAGAGGATAAAGCTACATTCTTTATCAAATTAATAAGAACACAAAATTATCTGAAAGCTATGACACTATAAAGAAAACTTAAAAAATGGATTATATCAATTTTTTGGTGAGAAAAAGTTTCAGGACATAAGGTAATAATTAAAATTTGGGAATGGTATTGGAGTGTTTGTTATGCAATCTAACACTTTGTGTGTTTTTACCAGACCCGTAAAATTCATTTAATCTTTGTATCGTTTTCGCGTTAAATCTTGTAGAATAGCCTGCTAAATCCTCTTCTTGGGTTGTTTTGAGACCCGGTATCGACTTTAGCCTCTTTTCAATAACTTTATTTTTTAAAAAAGCCTAAAGTACTACCAATGAATTGAGCCTGGGTTCGTCGATTAAATTTATCAGCTGACTGCTTTAATTTTTTTTTAAATTTTAAAATATTCATGTTTGCATATCATTGTGCCAAAACATGTTCAATTTGTGAACGCGCTTATTTGGTTTTCTACCAAAGCGACAATAACAACGCAAATTGGCCTCAATCATCAAAAAAAAAACTTGCATAAGAAGAGTGTGCAGTAACTAAAACTAACTAAAAGAATCTTAAGTTAAACTCCTCAATAACATTATTTATAAATGTATTACTAATTATTAAAGGCATCCAACCCAGAGAGAATTGTTTGCGGGGAAAATTTTAATACTCTTCACGAAGATAATTTTATTGGCCTTACATGTCATGAATCTATGGAACGGCCGGACAACAAAAAGGGGATAAATCCCTTAGTGGTTAAATGGATTGTCGCTATGCTCAAAAGCAGATTAGTGTCAACCTCGAAGGGATGACTCCCAAGAAGGGTACTGTAACCTGAGCTATTGATGAGTTCTTCAGGAAGCTGTCATCCTAGAATTTTCATGTACATTGAATTTTCATACGCCGTTCACCTCGACATCATAATAAGAGTTCAGGACTGAATAAACCAGGAAACTGATGGACCTTCCAGAATAGCTCAAATACCTAAAGATCGCTCTAGATAGCTGTACAGGCTGTGAGAGGGTAATAGGAAAAAGGTGAATTGTTATAACCAACATCAAACCCAAACCCGGACTACAGTGCCCAAAGATTCAGAGCTAATCGAAAATGTTGTTCGAGCGGCCTTCCTAAGAATCATAGCAGACATATGGTCTTATTGAGAATGCCAAATATGCCTCCCCTCAATCTAGTGCTAAGTATAGAGGCCCTCTAGATGCCCTCTTAACATGCTCGATGAGTTTCACGAGTCCCTGTTTAGAATCATAGATTTCATGCTTGTCTCGATCGAGGAGCGTGAAAAGTAGAATTTTGTGGAATTTAACCCACAAATAGGAAACTCGATGAAGAGGTGCTGAAACTGATGTTTACGCACCCAGGTGCTGTTTAGCAGTAGCTCTAAGCAAATTTCCTTTGGAATTTCAGTCGGAGATCTGTATCAGCCACAGAAAACGTCTTGTGCTATGCACATACATAGCTGAAGCGTGATTAACGCCTAAATATGTTTAGAATACAAAACCCTAGAGCTATGTTAAAGCTCATTATTAGACTTAGTTCAGCTCTTAAATAAACATCTATTGTAAGGGATAGAAAAAAGATCTATTACATGTCGAGGTGCACGAAAGGCACCAGCTGCCGAGTGCTCTGCAAAATAGAAATACAAACCGCACTTTCTAATGAATTACTTTCCTCATCCATATAGCTCGGTCACTCAAAACTTAATTCACAACATTGATGCACTGTTCGACAAAGACACCTTCCATAATACGTAAACGACAACCCCTAAAAACATCCATGTATCCATTGACATATCACAAAAATCTAATGGTCTTGTGATTATAAATTACATTTTGTGATGGATTAAGCCGGAGAAATAATTGAAAATTTTTTGCACTTCATGTTTCATTTTTGTTTCAAAAAGCGCATTGGTCCACCACTGTGGGGTATTGAAAAGTAATCTCTAGAAACCCATTAATCACGTCTCCATGCCAACGGTGCCATTAACTCAAGTAATCTCATGTGTTTTGACATCAAAGTGCCGGAACTATCCCAGTCGGGAGGAATTAATAGCCTCATAAAGGTTTCCTTAATCCCTCATCGAATTGAGCATAACCACGTTGGGGGAACACCTCTCCCCACCATCAAAACTAAAACCCCTTCAAGTCATATATGTGCAAACAAGTGCTGTGGCACAGGACGCCTTCCATCAGCTGAAGTACAACCAGCAACAATGATGGATCACTAAATCAAATTCACTTTGACAAGCCACCGTACATTGCTGCGTCGCCCAAGCAACTCATTACGTGGAACTCTCTAGGGGTGCATGAGGACATCCTGGCGTTATCCTTTGCTAGAGGCAAAAACCCTGTGCAAGCGGAGCGCGCTTTAAATCTTATTATATTGTAATTACTAAAGAATCCTGAAAGCTAAAGAAGGACCTAACTGGAATTTGCTTTCTTTTGAGCAATTTTCTGTGTCGAGAGATACTTTTTTCTGAAAGATTGCCATAAAAGGAGTAAATTTTTGAAGCCTTTAATTAACCGCACTATTTTGCTTGTAGTGGACTACTTTAGGTAAAATTGGCAAAGAATTTTTTGATTAAGCTTGTTAAGACGGAAGGACAGTTTTGGTTTTAACATTTTTCTAAATCCTTTCTATTATATTAAAGTCTCTATTTATGGAATCTCGCTATAAATAACAGTTAATTAGAAATTTGGCGGTTTTCATTGCCCTCGTTTGCTGGCAACCTTATTGTTTTGTTGCAAATCGCCATTTTTTAACTTCCCAGTTTATAGGGAAGTTATTGTAATCGGTCCGAAAATCGAAATAGTAATTTTCAACGGATTTTCATTTTTCAAGGTCCCAATAGCATTTTAAGCAAAAATTTGAGAAGAAGTATGTTGAGTGTGTGTGTGCGTACGTATGTGGTCATTTTTTCCTGCACGATCTCGCGCAAACCAAAAAAGTTATCGACTTCGTTGAGGTGACGATCGAAGCGTATTAACCGAAATATGATCTGAAAAGATTTTCATAAAATTCAGTCGAGTCGTTTTTTTTGTTTAAACAACGTAAGTGATTTTTGTACCTGCACCATTTCGCGCGAACCCAAAATGATACCGATTTCATTCAGCTACCGTATTGCCGAACGTATAATCTGAAAAGATTTTCATAACAATCGGTCGAGCCGTTTTTTGTTTGAACGAAGTTCGTGATTTTTGTACCTGCCCAATATCGCGCGAACCAAATATGATACCGACTTCGTTGTGGTGGCGATCGACGCGTAATAAAGAAATTTCATAACATTCGGTCCAGCCCTTTTTTGTTTAAATGAAAAGGCTTCGGCTACGAGTTACAAGCACCCTAAATTGATTAGTTTTTCTAATATCTAATAAACTCGTTCCAAATGAAGTTACCTTTTCTGTATTCAGCAGTGCGATAGCTTCCCAACAAGACATCACTTATCAAAATCCGAGCACTCTTTAAAAATCGTGCCAAAATTACGTTACCCAAACGCCACAAACACCACGAATTTTTCGTGGTTAATTGTTTTCCGCGTCTCGCAGTTTCTGGAGATTGAAGTTCATTATGGGATTTCCAGTAGTTACCGATAAATTTGGCCTTTTTGGTTAAGTCTGCCAAGCCCATTACATTGATTAGTTTTGCTAATATCTCTTAAAATCGTTCGAATTTCCAAATTAAATCACTTGCTTTCCAGTTTATGAGTGGCGCTTCAACCCGATCAGGGAGAGTTCGACCGCGCGCTCTTGTGTAGCGAACGAAGTACGAAGGAAAAACGTTCTGGAAAAACAAATTCTCTAGAAAAATCTTGTGGATTTACCACTATTATCGTTATTTGAACTAACTTCTCTCAGGATTCCTTTGGCACCAGTGCCGGTACTAGGCAATTTCCCACTAGTACTAAAACTATTGCTATTTTCGAAGTAGTCAGTTTATTAATATTATAGTGTTTAATATTACGAAATTTTTGCTATTATAGGAGTTGTGTTAGTTTCAAGAACCGTGTATGAGTTTTCTTTCAATTTGTTGTTATCGTTGTTCATTTATTATTAAAATATCCATTCATGATATTCAACATTCACTATACAGGGAAGTTGATCGTGTCCACCGAAAGGGTCAAACCCACAACCCAACTAGTTTTAATTTCCACAAACTTTCCAAATTGAAAAAAAATATGTTAATCTTTTTTTGTATATTCCCTTTTCCTAACATTTAAAATTTTTCTCTTCTTCGTTCTGGTCTTGATCAACTTGTCAACTGAAACTAAAACTATTGTCGAATGAAATGCAAGAAATAATTACTGCTTTTCCAAGCACGCAAACCTTCAATAAATCAAATAATAAATTGAAACGTTTTTTTCGTTTTCGTAGTGTATAGACCTTTCGTGAACAGTGTCGTGAAATCGCATCGCATAAGTGCTGCTCTGGGTGTCATGACTCACGATGGTAATTCACGTGACGTGATATAACATCAGAGGTGAATTTAAAATAAATCAGTTCTGTTCTGTTCAGTGGGTTTATAGCTGTTTTAATTACTAATATTATATTCAAGGCTTATATGTAAAAATAAAAATATTTGCTGAATGCTAGAGTTTTACGAGAATGAAGTCTAGAAATTTCAAAAACACAGTTACAGCGTTCTGCTGTATTGGTATTGTTATACCAATTCTTTGTAATTTAATTTAATAAAGTTATTTTAGTTATTTAATCTTTACAATAACTATTAACCAAATTTTGATGAGAAGCGTGCATGTTCTGTTTCTTACTGGCTTGAAGATCAGAATAAATTATTTCATTTTCTTTACCACGATAAATCTACAGGACAAAATCGCCTTCAAAGATTTTGGATTTCTTTATTTTTTATATAGACAACTTGAACAAATAAAAAAAAAATTTTTTGCTTTGAGTCCACATAAAACAGTGAAGAAATTCATGAATTCACTATTTTATTTATACGGCTCGTATTTTAGGAGTTATTGCAGTTCAACTATTTGGCTGAGGATTTCCAAAGAGAAAACTGTACACTCTACACCAGTGGACTCCAAACCGAAGGGTACGTAGAAAATTCTAGGAGGTACGCAAAATTTCTCTTCAAAGTACTTTATAAAACAGGCGGCTATCTTTACGGGTGCACGGAGATAGCGTGTCACGGGGCTACACGACATACGGGTTTAAAAATCGAGCAGCAATTGAAGAGGTACTCTTGCCTTCTGAGTTTTCATCAACATCAGAAGCTTCAGAGCCTATTGTTGGCCTTGGCTTCCACCAGCGTGCGCCTCCATGATTTTCGATCTCTGGTCTCTTTTCCAGTTTCTTATTCGTAATTGTCTTTTAGGTCTTCTTCGACGCCCTCTATATATATTTTCTTAGGTCCTCCTGGTCTCGTTTTTCCTGTCCTTTTCCTTCCGCTTCGCACCTCCTTCGACATGACCAATCCATATTATTTTATTCACTTTGTCAATGTTTCAGGGGCGAAGCCAGAAATATGGGTGTGGGGGGGGGTAACAAATTCTATGAAGAGATGATTGTCTATGCCAATGCTGTCTTGCTGTCGGGCTGGACGTTATCACACAGCCCTTCGTACGAGACCATTCCTTGTGTTTTTGGTTTGACCGGAAAACCACTGCTGCACCTGAAGGTAAACTCTCAGTGAATGTTGGCTGACAGCAGCTTTTGGGGCCTTGGGACACCGTTTGAGTTCCATTTTCAAATTTTTACTATTTCTTTAGAATTGAAGTAGGAACACGATGACATTTTTTCCAAAACTTTAAGTTGGTGAGTTGATGATGAAAAATGCTAATGAAATTTTATAGACTAATAATAACAATTTATTAATATCAAACGCAAATTTTAAATATACCACTACATAGAGTGACTCAAGATCTTCAAAATCGACCTACATAATTTTTTTGTACGATTAATGGTTTCGAAGATACAGTAATTTGAATGGTCGGCCGCGCGACGTTTTTTGAAATTTCATGCAATTTACAACCGTGCATATCTTCTGAAAAAAAAATCGCAATTTTTTTCCCGAAATATGGGTCCCCTTATTTCATGTGTAGAATGCGTCTGCAAAATTTAAAAAAAATCGGGATGATCAATTAAAATTTAGTGTTCGGTTTGACATGGAATGAGCGATATGCTAAAAATTTAAACTAATCTACGCGAAAAAGTTCAGCTAACTTAAAAGTGCCAGAAAAAGTATGAACTTTTCATACTTTTCGGAATCTTAATCTTAATTTTTGACATTTCAGACTTCATTGTTGATAGTATTGAAAGTTAGTGATTAATTATCGTGTGCATACAGTGAAATTTAAATAAATATGCGAATATGATAATATTACGTTGTTATTAGATACGAAAAAGTATTTATTATTTGAAATTAACTAATTGCACAATTGAAACTGCACGAAAATCCAAACCCGCCTTCTCGCTCACATCAAGATGTCCTTGTCTTTTCATACTTAAAAAGTCGACACTGAAAAAAAGTAAGTCTCATAACAGCATAACCGAATTTTCTGGTGGATTAAAAACAAACGTGCCCTATAATGCGTTTTTGATGAAGACGCACCTTTTCTTGTGAGTGCAGCTAACTTCAGAGTTGGGTTGGGTCAATTTTGGAGCATGATCCCGTGACCCCCCCGGAATCCTCGCCTGTCGCCTTAGACAAGTGGCAGTTGATCCTCTCATGAGCGACAACACCTGTACTTAGTGACATTAAGTGAGTGGTCTTGGGGAAATCAATTCAGCAGCTTATGTGCGTCTCGCTTTTACATAGCATCTTTGCTGTTAACATGTTATTCTGATGTTGCGAGCTCCACTCCCGAAAAGTCTTGTCATACATTATGCAGCTGTCTCATCCCTGGGGTTCATCTTGTCACGCCTGAAGTTTCTCTACGGCCATGAGCCAGACCATCACTTGTCTTCATTAAGTTCACTAGAGTTTGTTCCAATGCCATATCACTCCAGGTGCCATACCACCGTAAATTAGAGATTTCGAATGGAAAAAGTGGGTTATTGCGCAGACAGCCGAAATACGCCAATTTTCAACTAGCGCTTGACCCCGAACGGTTCGTTGAAGAAACAAACCTAAATAGTGGAATTTGTAAGAAATAACGAGGTTATTTAGAAAAAGAGGATAGTTTCCGAGTTATAAGCAAAAACCAACCTCCAAAACCCCCCTTAGCTACGCCCCTGGGTTCTTGGTAACTTCCATCAAGAAGAATGTTATCTCTTCCACAACACCTTCTATCATTTTATAATGGGGAGGTGATACCAGAAAGCAAATCTAATGCCGATTAATTAACACCCCTGTTCGCCTCAAATTCTTCTTTACCCAAAATTGATATACCAACCCCGTTCTCGAGTACAACGCCGACTCAATGGACGGAGTTCTTTTCAGGGATGGCGAGGTCTAGGTATAAATGTCTGCAAGAGCTTGGCGTCAATAAATCTACGGCCCGGACAATATTCCCCCCATGGTACTTAAGAAAAATACCTCACCTTTGGTACGCGAACTTGAATTCTATTATAAGTGTCACCGTGTCATTTACCCGAGTAAAAATAAAAAACGGCCTTATAAAGGGCGAACACCGGCCGCTTGGCTTTTTAAGGGGCATATGATGGCCGTAGAGTTTTTAACCATTTTTAATGGGAGAACATACGGCCTTACGACGGCCAAATTTGACCAAAAAATTTAAAAGGCCAAGTACTGAGCTGTAGAAACGGGCATTCGACGGGAAATTTAAGCCAACTAAAGAATCTGCACCAAATGTATTGTTGAATGTGTTTTATGGGAACTTCATCATTTTCGTTATGTACAATGGTTCTTTCGATTTATCCTACTTAAAGATATCGATGCACAAGAGAAACCAGCTCGCCAGTCGTCGGTTTGTTGTACGTGAAGTGTGTGGCACGTGTTGATTTATATTTTAGTGGGAAATTTTGTTATTTAACGGCTTGAAAAAAAAACACAACCGAAAAAAAATCAAACATTTAATTGCAGTGAAATATATTTTCTTATAGGAGGACGAATATCCATGTTGCTGCCACTGTACCACCGTCCTATACCCGTAATAGCAACCATACGGCCGCCGTACCACCGTCGTATGACCGTTATTAGAACTGTAAGGCCGTTGTATCACCGTCAGTCGTCCCCTGTACGGCCGTACTGTCCTGCAACGAGCCTTCTGTTAACCGCCAGATGGCCGAGGACTATGTTTCAATCACAGTCGGTATTTGCCCGTTCTAAGGCCATCATTTATTTTTACTCGGGTATATACGGTAATTTTTCCCAAAAATTAGTCCGTATCCAGTGTAAGCTCGTGAAATGGTATCTTTGTTTCCTTGTAGCCCCGTGACACGGTATGCCCGTGCTCCCGTGTATGGTGCGATTAGTGCCGCGCTCATATAATTAAGAGGTATAATTTTTGATTATTTTCGTCATAAGGGTACGCGGTCAAAAAAGTTTGGAGACTACTGCTCCACACAACCAAAAATGTTCAAAATGCTTTAGACTCTTCTGGCTGGGGATTTTCAAAGAGAGACCGAAGTCAAAATATAACCAAATGTGCGCAAGATATTTTGGACTGTTTTGGCTGATGAAAATCCTCAGCCCAAAACAGTCCAAATTATCTTGCGCACATTTGGCTGTGTTCTGGAAGTCAAATTATTTTTGTAAATACACAATTATGCACATAAGCACTCCGATTACTCAGCCACCACAGCTCAGTTTAAGACAAGAGTTTATAACAATGATTAAGAATAAAATACTGAATACAAAAATGCAATAAACTCAAAATAATCGAATTTACACTGCACTGGCTTTTTACTGTAGAAATGCTACTCCAATTTCTCTTCTTCCATTCCATGAGCCACTGGAGATTACCTAGTGAGTTTTGAGATCCATTTTGTCACTGTGAGTCAATTTGGTTTGAATGATAATAAAAGCGAACGCAGAGCGCCCATCCTGTTGAGCGTTCTGATGTTCTATGTTCCTAAATAGAATTCCATACTCCGTTTCCTGGGTCGTTGCCGTCCGCCCTGTCCGCGGCATACCTTGAGGATTCATGACGGGTTGTTTTTTACGGTTGTAGTTTGTCAGCCTGCCATCCAACTCCCTACGTTGAATACCGATCCGGTGTTATCTCCGTTTCGAAGCGTGAAACACTCGCCTTTCACTCTCCTCCGTCCGTTACTAATTATATAGACAAGAACATCCAGAGGTCACCCGATGTAAAGTTAACATCTTCGGGGAGATGGAAGTAGGTTTCGGTAGCATAGCAGTAGATCTCAGATCTTATTAACAGGTGGCGTTCCTCAGGACTTATCTCTGAGACTGTTACTAATTGACTAGTTTCCTTGTAAGTCGACATAAAGAACCCTAGACAATTTAATTTTGAGGATGTATAACACAAAGATAAAACAATTTATATCAGAAATGTTAGATTTTCTACCAGATTCCTTATAACTACTTCAATCAACAAAGACGTAGACAATTTCGCTTTCTGTTGCAACATATTTCAACCATCGCCATTACATGGCTGCAAAGCGACACTGCTTGGAGCAGAAAATAAACAGCCCTGCTGGGTTCTACTTTGAGTCACAAACATAAAGCGTATAGCGAAAGGCTATAAACATAACTTCGAAATGGCCTGTATAATGTTTGGTAACTCCTCTGCGAGTAGGTATCACAAGATAAAGACAGAATTTTCGAGAGGTGCTATATAAAACTCGCATAAAAAAATTTTCTGGTTCTATTAAAATCTAGCTACAGAACAGAACAGTCAACTAAATGAAAAATACTCGACACGGCTTGTGGTGTGTAAAAAACTCATCTCTTTAAATCACATTGCTAAAAAGACGAAGGTAAATCTACCCAAAAGTTTATTGCTTATCCCTAAGCTGAAACTTCTAAATTTCCTGCACCTTAAAAGGTATAAAGCTAAAATTAAAAATTGTTCCATTTTAATCTAAAGTCCCTTTCCAAAAAAAGAATTATCTCGTAAACAAATTTCCACAGATAAAATAATATTCACATAGTAAACTCCTTCTTAAGGCCAATTCATTTTTGGGTCTATTTAACTTAATGCTATGAAAACTCATCGAGAACGGCACGGGGTCAGGCGGGAAAAGTTTTTCTCAATTTCCATTTTGCAAGTACCTCCTGTACTTATATAGACGTTAGCTCTTGGATAATAACTTTAAGATTCCATTCAACGACATTTCCCGTTAAGCCAACCGGAATGAAATTTCCTATGGTTGAACACCAAAAAGGTCCCCATTTCATTTGAAAGAAAGCTTAAAAAGGCGAACCTTTCCGTTGTCCCATTTTAGTCGCCCAATTGATTCGAACAATCAACGCCTAAAAGGACAGAAAAATTAGCACCGGCGGCCATGCCGCAAAATTAGATGACGTTAGTGTGGGGTTGCCCGCAAGAACCATAGCTGGCAAGCTTAAAGTCAATCGAAAGGGGTTCGGGGTAGCTGGCAGCTGCCACTCGTCCTGCGGGGAAAGGGGATGCTGAAGTGAATGCTGTCACTTTCACAATTGGAATTAACAGCGAGACAAAATTGTGAAAGAAGACCCAAATAAGACTTAAAGGTCTAAAATAATGCCACATCGTTAGCGTAATGACGTACTTAGTAGTCAACAGTAAGGCCGCGCTTGATTTTTATTGAAGGAGCAAAACAGGCCCCCATCCATTGGTTGGGGGCTTCAAGTTTAATGGCGCTCTTGTAAGTGACATTTTAGGGATATGAAGTCTGATTTACTTAATAATAAAAGGCTAAGCCATTAATTTAGAAACGGATTAGGGGATGATGGCAACTGGATTAGGTATGTGTGGATTGAACCAGCTGTTAAGCCCGGGCTTGACTTGGTTGTTTTGTATTCATACTCACTTTCAACCCTTGTAAACATATCAAATGAGAAGGGCATCCCCAAAATAATTGAACAATTTCAAGTCACATAGATTTCAATGCTTAAAATTTGCATTCATAACGAAGCTTTGCTGAGTGACTGAGAAATAAACGGTCGATACCCTTTTACTTAATTGTTATCATCTCATAACTCATGCTTTTGGGGAACATATCGACTTTTGTAATCCAATATCATCCCCAGAATCATGAATCTCCTTCCAACCCTTCTCTGATTAGTTCTTCTTCTCAATTTCTGATCCCCTTAGTCGTTAAGAAATTTCTTTACAGCAAACTACTGAAGCAGAGCAGAACCCAACCTTTTACCACTAGCAGAAGGGACGATACGTATTTCTGGTATATAGGCATTTACTTAATTGAATTGCAGATTATCCTTTAATGCTTTCCTCTAGTCATTAGTGATGGAATTAAAAATTTTCTCATGCAGACCGGCTTCTACGGTACGCTTTTTTTCACTCAGCCAGGATTTTGCTTCCTGTCGCTGATGAAGCTGCTGTGCTTTCTACGTACATACTTGTGAGCCAAATGAATCTGTAAGTATGCATGTTTTCCCCTCCCTTCAAAGCAACTTTTTCTTCGACAATAATTAAGGACTTTATCTTAATTAACAAACGAACCGTATCCTTTTTGCAATTAGTGATAAAGAGATGTGGGATATTAAAGCATATTCTTATCGCATGGAGAGAACCGGATTTTTTCAAGTTTTCCAGTTTTCGCTGCTGACTCAAAATTAAATTATTGATTTTTCCCCTTTGTAATTTATTTTCTAAATAAGAAATATTAAGGAAATTGGATGATTTTAATTTATTGCTATGTGTCATGTACCCCGCTGACGATATCGTTACAGGCTAATCACCTTTATAACACGATTACTGTTCGTTTACACTGAAAGCCATAAGAACCGTTCTGCCTGGGTCTTCCAAAATGCTATTTTAGCGAAAGGGATGTATTATTAAAATAATGTTACTACGATTTAGCACAAATTTTCCTTTTTTATTCACATATTGCTGCACTTTTATGATAATTTCAACTTGTAAAACAAGGACTTAACAATTCGCTCTTTTTTACTCGTTTGAACTAGCTTTCCTTTCGCCTGGAGATTACCTGGAGATTACCAAGCTTCATCTCTTCACGGGGGATCGTTCCGGCATCTCCTCGCTGGTGCCTCCGATAACCAACCGATAACAGACGCACCTAGTGCTCGGATGTATAGCTGGGCCACCCTATCCGATTAGGTAAAATTGACGGATCCGGTCCGCCAGATAGAGGGCTTCAGTGTTGGGCTAACTACCGGCCTCCGTAAAAATACATCACTTAAGAAGCCAGGAGCAAAGATTGGGAACGGACAGGTAAAACGGCAACGCCTTCGGCAACAATACCTAGACATGATTTTTGGAACATGGAACACGCGAAGTTCTACCAGAACTGCAGCAGTAAAATCACTACACATATAAAATCAAAATACTCGCGATATAAGGGATTAGATGGATAGAAGACGGAACAATAGACCTCGGTGACTACAGAATATTCTACAGCTGCGGAAGGAAGCATCACTTAGGAGTAGGGTTCATATAATTGTGGGTATTGATATAGGGATCTTTATTTAGAACTAACATATGGTATATTGACTTAAAGAAAGAACACTCCTTTCTTCCTGGCACGTCTTCTCTAAGGTTGTATGTATTGCTGTACAGAACAGCTCTGTTTGGTAGAGAAGCATTTCTTCCTTGGCACGTCTTCTCTAATCGAAGGCCCGCACTGAAGTAGGGTGTCGGTTAAGTGGCTTTGGCTTGGTGATTAAGTTGCAAGAGGTGTACCTGACGAATGGCGGCGGACGCGGAATGACATCGAAGTGGTTTAATGCGCACCGAAGTGGGAGGCACCTAGTGACCACTTAACTGAACCATGAAAGACAAAGATTTAACAACTCAGACATCGATTTACCACATGATATTTTCAATCAAAATGTGGTCGTCGGACGATGAAGATGCTGCTGCATGTGTGCAAATTATTAACCTTAACAATAAAAAAACAATAAAGAAAAAAGTGCATTGGGTCCACCCACAAAAAAATGCAAAATACGTCATTTATAATGTTTATAAAGGTGATTTACACCTGGAAGAAAATAAGTTTAAACTTGTTTATAGAATGAACAAGGCCACATTTTGTAAATTTCTAGAAAAATTGCGACCAATGTCCTCGTACGTGTTTTCCCCCAAAAAAAAATAATAACCCAAGTTGCCCGTGAAGTGACATGCCACTTCAAAATTAAACTTGTCGGAGACTAGTGGCAACCAAATGGTCCCAGTCCACTTGCAAAACACCACTCCACCGCCACTCCATCTCGATGCGCGCTGCCCCAATTGATTCCGTGTAAATATTTCACTAGCCCCACCACCGCCACGCCAATTTCTCATCACCTCAGTGCGCGCCTCGTCTAACCTTGTATGTATTGCTGTACTGAACCCTTTCTTCCCTGTCACGTCTTCTCTAAGGCTGTATGTATTTCTGTTCGGTAGAGAACCCTTTCTTCCTTGGCACGTCTTCTCTAATGCAGCTCTCATTTAAAACTGATAATTAATTAATTAATAACAAAACATAAAACTCCTGTCGATGTGACAGTTAATCTCCATCTAGTCTTCTGTCCGAAAATATACTATTTATAAAGTATATTTCCGGCAAGTAGATATTCCTAGATATCCATTCCCACAATATTCCAGTCCATTATACACGACTCCCAAGGAAATTCTTCAACTTATCGATCATAACCGCACACGCAAGACAAAGGGGACACGATCAAGGACACTTTCTATTACAACCTTGAAAACGTATATGATATAGCAAGGACATCAAGACAGTGAGAGGAGACCTGAACGCCAAAATTAGAAGAGACAACTGGCACAGACCGACCATTTGAAAGGAAAGTCTCCCCGAAACATCAAACAATGACGGACATCTTGTTATCGAGTTTGCCTTGAGCAAAAATATGATCGTCAGTTAAACACATTTCCCAAGAAAGGACATTTAGAAACACTCGTGGAATAGCGAAAGATACTGCAATCAAATAGACCATAAGTCATAGACATAAGGGCAGCTTCCAGTATACTTCAAGTAAGATCCTGTAGAGGTGTGAATTGTGAATCCGACCACTTCCTAGTAAAAGTTAGATTCAGATGTCGGCTGTTCACTCAAGTAAAAGGAAAGAGCGAAAAACAAATTCGGTTATCGGTGTGGCGTTATTTTTGTGACGTTTTTCGTACCTTTATCAACGGAATTTTTATAAGGGAGCTATTTAGAAAAAAAAGCACTGCAGCTCTTTTTCAACTAACAGAAAATGTTTGTTGATGCATTAATTAGAAATTGTAAGTGTGTTTGTAAATCGAGAGTGTCACATCCTTTTGAAAATAGATAATGTTTGTACTAGACTTAGTCTCATTTTTCCTCGAAGAACAATATTAATATAACGAAGAGTGAGCTCCGATTTAGAACCTCTCGTGTCACTGTCGCAACAAAACATAGCAAATTTTCTCTTAACAAACATAAAAATAACCTTGTAAATTTATCTGAAATGTTTTCCTAGCACACCTGTCCGTGTTGTACGTTGTACGCAAAGCAATAAATTAAAACTAATTTCAACATCGTCATTTCAAAACGTTGGCAAAAGTCTACTTTGAAAATGACTTTTCCATTTGAGCTTGTAAAATTAGTTTTAAAACTTCTCCAGGACTAAATTCAATACTGAATGTTTGTTGTACAGTGATTTGCAAACATACGAGGAGAGCAGCGAACATAAACTTTAAACAGGATTATCAAAGTCATCATAATTGTTGTACCAGGTTCAAGAAAGTCATAAATACAGCACCAAAAAATCCTAGAATATTTAAGTTAAAGTGAATTCGCTACTATTAAAGGTTATTTTAAAATTTGTTCATTTCAAATTAATTCACTGAAATTGTCGATGAGGGAAAACTAAAATGCCAGCAACAATTTTCTCATGTAGCACTTTAGTTTCAGGAAGTGAACGAGTCGAACGAACTCTCGCAAATCCCTTTTGGTAGCAATGTATCAACAACTACGGCATAGACTGTTTGGCGTATTGTATATCAGTGAACATGAGGACTTAGCAGAAGGAATTCATAATCCTTTCAACATAATGAAACTAATTACAAGTTTCTATTCATCCTGCTACTTGCATGCCCTGTTTAACTGGAACATGCAAATATTTCCGTATGTAGTGACTGAGTATATGGAAAACTTTTTACTACACCGGACAACACTCGAGTGACACACATATAGACTAGCAGCCGGCAAGGACGTGATCTAAGGACTATGCTGTAGAAATCCGCCTGTAAGTCCATCTTTAAAGTTCAGAAATGTCCATGCAATTACGACGGACTAGTGTTAGCAGTTGGCAGTTAAGTTAAAGTCCTAAAGCATGCAGTCCTTTAAACAAAGCCCACTCAAACCAACGGAAAAGTTTCATTGAAAGTTTTGGACTAATCACTTAATTGAAATAAAGGGGGAGTATCCGGCAACGGCGTGGAGGGGTTTCTGCTAGGGTATCGGGGGTGGCTGGAGCTGTTGTACTCGTACTATGTCACTGTCCATTTTCCGACTAATTTCCAAGTTTTTCTAAAGGGCTTTTGTCGTGAACATCGTTTTATAGAAGAAACTTTTCTGTAAGAGCTTCCGTGGCAAGTTGAAATTGATAACGCGCGTTAAGACGAAAGTGGAGGAATTTTGTTGCTGCGATTATTGTGCAGTAAACCTTCTCCAAAAATTCATTTAAAGTTATAATAAAACGTTTACAATAGTTCGTAGGACTTCAATTTAAAGATTTTTGATTTTTGCTTTTCTCGAACGAACTTTCCAAAAATTCGATTCCTGGTGCAATGTCTAGCAGTATGCTTATTTCGAAGGAATGAATAAGTTTTAGATTATGAAGAGTCTAGAAGAAGTTGAGAGAAATACCGCCCACCTAGTTATCTCGATCATGACATCCTGTATCTTTGCCCAAAATTCACATAGAAACACTCAGCAGAAATGGTTTTGCTATCGTATGAAGCCCATCGATATCTCAGCAAAACTGCAAGAATGTTCGCTTCTACTATGGGATCGAATTTACCGTCATGACATTGAAGTCCCATTAAAGTGGGAACTACAATGTGGCGCTGGTTCAAGGTGCTGGCGCTCTTCTTGGTGGTGGCGCGTTCTCTGGTGCGCGCCATGTAGCTGAGTAACAAATACAATGCCGTGGCGCTAAGTCATGTCAAAACTTTAAAAACGGATTGGTTCTGTTTGAGGCTTAAGTTAGTCGAAATGAGGACAATACAAAAACAAATTCATTGGAAATTAATATTTTTTATAGGAAAATTCAAAAATTGATTAAATACGAATGTTTTTTGGGGGTACTTTTGACTTCAGCGCCATCATTTATCAAAATTCCCAACTGGCTGGTGTACTGGCGCGCACCAAAAGTAGAAAGCTGGCTAAAGTGAGCTACAGTGCCAGCACCACGCGCCAGCTACACGTTGTAGCTGCACTTCGGGTGGGATACGTTTTTTACTTTTGACAGTTTGCGCTACAGCGCCACATTGTAGTTCAGCCTTAAAGCATTTTCGTTTCATGTATTTTTCATAAAAGGAGTAGTTGTGAAACTACACTGCTGAAGGTGACCACGACCTGCGGATGGGTCTTGATTCTATTTATTTATTCGCCAAACAAGGCACACTTAAACTACATATTATAGTACAGTCATTTGGTAGTTTTACCTAGAAAGTTTTGAAAATTTGTAATTTTATGGATTTTAATGTGCTCTTTCCGAATTTCAAGTTTGCCACCTCGTATCTTGGCCACTCGCGCCGCCATATTGGAAAAATGGCGCCTAAAAGCAGTTTTTTGACAATTTCTCCTTTCCGACTTATTTTACGATAAAAACACTTATATACAAAATGAAACTAGAGAAAATTTCTATTTATGTAATAACTTTCCCTGAGCTATAGTCTTCCACATAAAAAAAAAAAATAACCTTTTTTTTCGTAAAGTCATTTTCCAACATGGCCACGCGAGCGGCAAAAATGCGAGGTGGCAAAGTTGAAATTCGGAAAGAGCACATCGATATCTATAAAATTCCAAATTTTCAAAAGTCCCGAAAAACTTTCCAGTTAACCTCTTTTTTCAGAACCAAATGACTGTACTAATATGTATAACAAAGGATAAAAGAAATCATAAACCTGTAGGTATAAAATAACAAGTAACAGTGCTGGCATATTTAAATGAATTAATTCTGAGATTATTTGTATTTAGAATGTCAGGAAGGATTCAAGTTTTTTTTATAGAATGCTTTATTTATTGAAGGGGAGTAACTTGATCTATAACTGTCGGGCTCGTTCCTTACATACTCCGTCCGATGTGAGTATTGTTTAAGTAGTTTCGTATGTCTCGTAAGTCGAAAATCTTTATTGAACTCGATCACTACTTTAGAAGTTCTTAACGGCCACCTTAAAATTCAATTTCTGTCGGAAGAGATACGATAAGAAATATTCTCCTACTAGTCCAAGAGCTAGTGACAGAATTGCAAAGTGATTTTGTAGAGGATGGGCCTTTGATATAAGGTAGATTAGGTAAAGCACAACCGATTAAAAATATTCGCCAGTTCGAGTCTACTTAAGTTTTAATTTTATGAATTTTTGAACTTGTCGATTTTTTGACCATGAAAAAAGTGATATTGCAGAGGATGGGACTTGGTATATAGGTTAATTGGGTTGCCCCCAACACATATTCCGATTCCCATCTCGTTTGGAGGTTAGGTTTGACTTTTGGGAATTTTTGAACATGTCGGTCTGATCAAGATGGACAAAGTGATATTGGAGAGGATGGGGTTTGGTATAATGGTGAGATAGGCCACCAAGAACCCTAATTCAGCTGCCCATCTCATATGCAATCACGGTTGCGATTTTGGCGGCTTTTAATTTTGTGGCCATTTTCGGTATGACCCAAGTGATTTTGTAGGAGATGGGATTTGAATATTAGGGTTCGTTACAACATCTACAATACATATCCACTTGCCCATCTCTTTCCCAGTTGTAGAAACCCTTGCCATCTCCAGTTGAAGTTGAAAAATCGTAAAATCTAGTTTTATATAGCAAATTGAGTTAAAATGGATGTATATACCCCTCTAGTGGCATATTTATGTTATATATTTCAGATATTATGAGTAGTTGTGTATTGTATATACAAACATACGCTGGGTGCGGGCGTGCAGAGTGTGCACCGCACGCGGGCGGCACTTTCAGGGGGCGGCAAACACAACAATCTCGTGATCGAACTCATTTTCATCATTTGCACCTAGGTTCTTTTTAGAATGCCATAACAATTACATGTATTGATCTCCTTTAAAAATAAACCGATAAACCGAAAACGTTCAAACCACTTAAGAAGGATCGATCTCTGAAAATAGTATAATATAAGGACAGAGAATGTAAAATTAAATTCCCATGATAGAAGTCAAATTTATTCTGTAAATAAAAGTTGACATTCTAATCTGATTATAATTATTGACAAAATTTTAAAGCAGTTTGACGTCTAGTTATGGAGAATTATCCATTTTTATGTGCAATAAATTCCCACGTTTAATATCATTTTTACTCGACCTTTACTTGAATATTGAATACTAATTACTCGAATGCAAGACGTCCAATGTTTTTTAAAAAAATTTATTGAATGTATGAGATATCAATAAATAACGTATTCAAATTTCAGATTTTTAATTTGGAATATGCTCCTTCAATCGATCTTCCTTAAGATAATTTTAAAGAGAATTCCCCGTTGTTCCATGTAGAGGAAAAACCAAATAAAAAGAAAACGAGTTTCCCATTCGCTCTGGTTGTTTAAAAGCGCAGCTTTTTCACTCATGCTGCGGGCTCCGTTTGCTTCTTAAAGCCCGGGACACACATATCCGAACCGTGTCTGCACCGCATGACAGCCGTGTGTTGGACAACACACGGAGAGTAAATAAACAAGTAAAATTTGATGCGGTGCGGACATGGAGACGCGGAAATGTGGGGACTGACTGGTAAGATTTTACTTGTTTACTTTTTCTCCGTGTGTTTTCCAACACACGGCCGTCACGCTGTGCGCAAATGTGTGTCCCGGGCTTAAGCCGGCTCTTCACGATGCGGTGAACGTTTCATTCGAATATTGGCTTCCAACGTTGGACGATTTTCGGCGAAAGTAGACCTCCTATCGAAAAAAGTTAAATATAAAAGTTGTAGGTAATAAAAAGATCTACAACTTTTGTACAAACAATTTTTTCCACCTTACCAACTTCCAGAGCAATGAGTCATCAAAGTCAAATTTTGGGTTTTTTTTAACTAAAATTTCAACTAAAACCACCTTTTTCTCCAAAAAATACCTAGTTAACTAATATTTTTTTTTACAAAATTGGAAAGCTTGGACAATTTCTTATCAATAATGTCCGGACAATTTGTATCCTACGGCTTTTATTTTTGGAGTTATAAGCAATTTTAACGCTAAAATTGTCTCTTTTTTTGTGCCTTTTCACCTAAGCTTTGCCAAAAAGTACCAAATAAGCACCAAATAAGGCAAATTTTAACATCAAACTTGCTAATAACTTCAAAAGTAAAGGCCGTAGCGTAAAAATTGTCCAGACAATATTGATAGGAATTGTTCAAGCTTTCCAATTTTGCAAAAAAAATATCAGTTAACTAGGTATTTTTTGGAGAAAAAGTTGTTTTTAGTTGAAATTTTAGTTAAAAAAAACGAAATTTTGACTTTGACGACTCATTGCTCTTTTGATTTTGACAGTTTTAGATAGGTGGGAGTATTCTGCGTACACTGGTATCCTATTCATGAAAATAGCTCAAAGGGTTACATAAATACAGGGTGATATGTAAACCTCTACAAAAAAATTTAAAACGCCCTAGCTGCTAAACCGTTAAGATTTACCCCCCCCCCACCCATACGATTTTTTCTTCGTCTATCCAAAACCTATCTACAGCCGGCCGCTTTGTAAGCTTAAAGGTATACACCCTGTATAATCATCAAAATGTTTTTTTTTCCATCAACCAATTTTTCTCAATTAAACGGAAAATATTGATGGAACGGAGATGGGATTGAAAATGTAACATTTGGCAGATGCCACGAGCCTATGGTCCAAATCTTGGGTTCTACAAAATCACTTGGGTCATACCGAAAATGGCCACAAAATTAAAAGCCGCCAAAATCGCAACCGTGATTGCATATGAGATGGGCAGCTGAATTAGGGTTCTTGGTGGCCTATCTCACCATTATACCAAACCCCATCCTCTCCAATATCACTTTGTCCATCTTGATCAGACCGACATGTTCAAAAATTCCCAAAAGTCAAACCTAACCTCCAAACGAGATGGGAATCGGAATATGTGTTGGGGGCAACCCAATTAACCTATATACCAAGTCCCATCCTCTGCAATATCACTTTTTTCATGGTCAAAAAATCGACAAGTTCAAAAATTCATAAAATTAAAACTTAAGTAGACTCGAACTGGCGAATATTTTTAATCGGTTGTGCTTTACCTAATCTACCTTATATGAAAGGCCCATCCTCTACAAAATCACTTTGCAATTCTGTCACTAGCTCTTGGACTATACCATAGAGCGGCATGAGATCCAACTATTTGAGTCTGTCCGTGGAGATTGATAGAATTTGAAAGTCACGGGGTCGTGTAGACTTCTCAGAGCATAGAAAAAAAGTTTCTTTTGAATTGATTCAATCCTGTTGCTACTTATGAGAAATATATAATCCCAGATAACACACGCATATTCCAGAATAGGGCGGACTAGAGAACAAAATATTCTGATGATTTTGCCTTTCTTGTGCTTTGACTCAGTATGAAACCTACTGACAAAATCTATCTGAAAAGGTATAGCTACAAATTTCAATTTCGGATCCTTTACCAATCACGCCTGGTGTTCCGCAAGGATCCATACATGGACCGATATTTTTCAACATGTACATAAATGATCTTGACAGTGTCGTGACAAAATTGTAAATTGAACGTGTATGCAGATGATGTTCAAATATATTTAAGTAGTCCTATTGGATTGGTAGGGAACTGCGTAAATAACATGAATGCCGATGGTCTCTATTCGATCACTCAGGACCGGTTTCACCGACCTGGATAATAAACATCGTCAATATTTCGTATTTACCGACCGCGATTTTCGGTACACGGATAAAGTTAATACCAGTTCCGAATTGGTAATAAGTCTCTGTTTGGTGCAACCGGTTTCTCATACCCTACCTAATACACAGGGTGTAATGCATAAAGTTACAAAACGGCCGGCTGTGGATAGGTTTCGAATAGACGAACAAAAATTCGTATGGGAGGGGGGAAATCGTAACGTAATCGTTAATTATACGAATCGATAATATGAAATCGTAAATTGCGTATAACTTCAAACATAGAAGCCATAACATAAAAAATATCCAGACATTATTCAAAGGAAATTATCCAAGCTTTCCAATTTAGCAAAAAAAAATTAGTTAACTAAGTATTTTTTGGATAAAAAGGTGGTTCCAGTTGAAATTCTAGTGAAAAAAACCAAAGTTTTGACTTTGACGACTCATTGCTCTGGAACTTGATAGGTTGGAACCTTGACTTTTTCAGTTTTAGATAGTTGGGAGTATTCTGCGTACACTGATACCTTATTCATGAAAATAGATCATAGTTTTTCAAAAATATAGGGTGATATGCAAAACTCTAAAAAAAAATTCAAAACGCCCTAGCGGCTACACAGTCACGATCTCCCCCTCCCATACGACTTTTTGTTCATCTATGCAAAACATATCCACAGCCTGCCGCTTTGTAGACTTAACGGATACACCCTGTATAGTAATTTGCGCCGCCTATAGCTGCAATCTTCCATTCTGCCCATAGGTACTCGTTCGAAGCTAATCAAAACTCTTATATTATTATCGTATTTTACTTACGCTAGCCTCGTCTTCCCATCCTTTGACGCCTCATGTCACGATAAACTCAATGTAGCCTTCAATAATTGTACAAAGTTTGTTTATAATCTTCGCCGATTTAACCATATCAGCCGATGTCGTTCTTCGTATATATTTATCCCTCATCAGAGCCCTATCCAGCGGTAGGGTCCGTAGGTAAAAATGCATTCGGCGAAATTATTAGAGCAACTGAAAAACTCGCGAATGACGCATTCGATATGGAACTCAAAGTTCCGAGACTCACGTTGAAGGAAACAGCTCGTTTTAATTATCAAACAGACTCTGATAAGGCGTACTTTCGTTCTGCTTTTTTTTATTCCATGGCTCGATACGGTGATTCAGAATTTGTCAGACTTTCTTAATGATATCCTTTCAAGCTTACCGATACTTCTCCCTGGATTTACGCAACTGAAATAGATTACTTGGATCATCTTGCTGCATATTTCAATGATCGAGTATCAGAATCCGCTGTAAGAGCTGAATATTAAATTGTGGTTTGAAAAATTATCAGAACTCGAGAAAGATGCCGAGGTTTTGGAAGTTCTGGATTTTTGTGACCCGAGCAGATTTCCAAAAATAAATAAATAAATAGTTTTGACGACTCTTCCGACCACAACCGCAGGTGTGAAGAGGTAATTTTCGACACTGAAGAGAATCAAAACATACCAAACTCAACGAGCAATGAGAGACTCGCCGTACTGTCAATCCATGGGGACTTAGGTGTTGATCCGAATGAGGTTCTCGAGATTATGGCAGCAAAGAAATCACGAAAATATAAATTTTGAATTTTTTAATTTGGTCAACGTCATTCGATTGACAATAAGCAAGCTGTTTTTCACTTTAATTAATTCTTCTTCAATAATAGAATTATCCATGTAACCCCCCCCCCCCCCCCCCACCGCCCGAAGCTTTCTAACAACGTCCAGGGCCCCGGACCAAATTTCTGGCTACTGCTTACAAACTTTTACACTTAACCCTAGGATGTTAATAGATGGATCACCGATAAGGAAATACAATAAGCTTGCGATAATAATGAAAAGATTTGGAACAGTGCGTCAAGAAAATTATCAAATTTTCAAATGGAACCTTGGGTTAGAGTAAGTTAGATATAGGCTTCTGGAGTACAACCGGAGCCCCAATTAGCGCTTTGGCGCTCCGTTTTGTTGCCACAACTGGGGTACGTAAAGTTCAGTGGTTGTTTGGTCGGCTGTCACGAGCCCACTCTGACTAATTTAGGAAGCTAATCAGTGATCTGATCTCCGGTATGGAAATCTCATTTAAGTAACGTTACTGGCTGGTGTGCGCTGTCTGGCTTTCGCATTTACACGGGAAGTGTACAAGCGTTTCCCTCCCAATCGTCGGAGGCCCATTGCTTTTTCTTTTTTTTTAAATGAGCCTAGTCGCACTAGAGATAGTGCAGGTCTGAACTTTTGGGTGGGTAGAATCAGCTGGTACTCAAAAATTGCCTTTTTCACCCCGCCTATTGGGCTGCCGACCATCTCGGTGTCCAAACCCGGTAGTCAGCTTTTTCGTTCCCACCTATGTTCCTATGCCCGGGAACCCAGCCAAGAGTCACTTTGTGCTTTCTACCAGGCTCAACTAGCTCATCTCTGCATCGCTCCCTAGCATGGAGCGCATCATTACTGAATCCAGAGATTTACAGAGGCTTGGATATATATGAAAATTCCAATGCTATATCTTTGTATAGGTTCAAAGTTCATTGCCTGGCGGGCCAGAACTTCTGCTTGAAATATACAAGCGTGCCCCGGGGTGCCAGGACTCTGAGATATTAGTGGTCTCTAGATAAACCCCTGCCCGGACACCTTCTGATTTCTTGGAGTCGTCGATGAATATTCGTATATCGAACTTCCTCAGGACGTCTTCATTTCTCCACTCTCTTCTTGGCGGTATTTCAACAGAAAAGTCCTTGCTGAACGTCAATTTATGGGGAAAGTAGTCCGTGGTTGTAGCGACCATACCTTCGGGTAGCAGGTTAAAGATGTTGTAGTCTGAGGGCACTAGGTGTTTGATGTGAAGGTGAAGAGAGTAGAGTGAGTGTAGACAGGGCCGGATTAAGGATCTGGTGGCCCCTAGGCGGAACCGGTGGTGCGGGCCCCCCCTCAAAAAAAATTCAAATCATTAAGTTCAATATCACCTCACATATTGATTGCCAGAGCTAATCGTTTCATCGTTTCCACGTCGGTAAAGAGAAACAATTCTGATGAATCAGTTCGTTTATTAATAAGGGGACTTGCGTAATAAACAAAACTGTGGTATAGACCTGGAGACATCTACAGGAAGTTCGGACACCTCCAGCTGGACATTGCCAGGGTCATCCTAAGACTCAAAAAAGGCTACATTGACTAATAGCATCACACCAGGCGAAACAATACGAATTTTGGACAACTGGAACGATTCCCCTTCACCCGAGCAGGTTATGTTAGCTTTGGCTGTATTTTTATTAACTCCGTCAAATTTCCCTTCGACCGAAATCATTCTGTTCGAATAACCAAGCTAGGGATATTTCAAGAGGACTCTGTAATATGAAACACTTCTGCTAAGCAAGCCGCTTGGTATTTTGCCTTCTGTAAAGGAGGAAAAATGAAACAATGTGAAAAGAAAATAATGATCAGAAACTCTGAACCAATTTTTGTTTGGTCGTTGGTCAAGATTACGAAGATATGATTGAAAATTGAAGAATTCTGCTAGCAAGGCAAAGGCAATCAAAACTAGTACACGAGTTTTTCAAAGATATTCTACTGGATACGCACTCTTCTTAAACTCGTACGACAACGGGAAGAAAACTATACAAATACGCCCGTGAATCTGTAATGTGGCAGTCACCGACGACATTCTCTATCCTTTGAGGTTATTGAATACTGCTGTATAAACAGAACTCGCACTTACCTTTTGTAAAAACCATGTGTAATCCAATACAAAGTTTGGGCAGTCTAATTCTGATTGGATTGTTGAAATGTCACGCAGCTATCCACTACAAGAGCACAAGAGATTTTCTTTCTGATTTGTTTAGACAAGCGAAACTAGGACCACCTATACTCTATACTCCGGGGAGCTGAACTACTTCGCGTGGTCGTTGCGCTGTAGAAGCTATCTTAGGAAGGTTAGAACACAAAATCGCGGAAATGCAGGAGCGACTCAATGGCTCATATACACTTTTTCCCTTCTTTCATAAATTTTAAATATTTATTAGCTCAATATTACTGAGTTGAAAGGAAGCTTGCGCCCCCCAACTGGCCGAAATCGTAACTTCTTGCCATGGTTGTTGCATAGTTTGAAATAGCTTAAGTTGTAATATTTGGAAGTAACAATTTCTATGATCATTTTCAGTAGAAACATAATCTATCCGCCTGCGCGTCAAAGTCGGTGTCTTTTGTGTTGAACTGCATAAAATATTTTGGTGTGTGGTGCGGGCCCCTAGGCGAGCGCCTATGTTGCCTATGCTTTAATCCGGCCCTGAGTGTAGAGGGAGAAAATCAAGATTGTTCGTGGAGCATGTTTTCTCATGGCACCTGTTGCGTTGCGTCTATTGTTGCTGTCCTCTGAACCCTTCCCAATTTTATGAAATATCTAATCCACCATAATAGCGAACCATACGTGAGAATTAGGCGTACCGCGTTCCTCGACGTACGATTTCTAGTTGTTTTGGATCTAGTACTAGTACTTCGTTTAGACATTCATGCATTTGCAATAACGCTAGGAACATTACTGACACTAGGTCAACTGCGCCTCCCTGTGGTTTATATCTGTATTTCATTGCCGTGTTGGTTCCCAAGTCCGCTTGGATTATTCTCGAGCTTAATATAGCTGCCATCCATTGCTATACGTTTAGGGCTATGAAAGCTGCTCGAGTCGGTTGTATTGTCCATTTGGTACATAATTCTGAATGTAACTTTGAACACCATGGTTTAGTTCAAAAATAAAAACTAGTAAAGTTTTCTATTAAAATGTTTTCAAAGTATATTTTTTTTTATTATCATATAAAATAATATTGAATTTACTTTTTAGTAAACATCTTTGTTTTTCTATTTTCAGGTATGTCGAATGAATCATTTTTAATATACGAGAAATATCAAAGCAGTTAGTGGTAAGAATATTTGGTTTATTTTTTCATGCAATCATATGGTATTCTAAATAAGAATTGTACCTTTGGGTTTAAATATTAAGTATCTGATGTAGCCTAGGGAAGAATTGGAAACTTCAGCCTATTACATAAGACATAATACATAGTACATAGTACAAAAGATGGACCAGCTTTAGTTATGATAGCAATTGATATATCACCTGTGAACAGTAAGAAAGATATTATGGACTTCATTGCACGATCACTTGTACATAATACATCTATAGTTGTGCATATTTTCGTGGTACTTAATTCACAGTACATAGTACACTACATCACGTACTCAATTTCTATCTTTAAACTTAGCTAAACTGAAATCTTAACTCAACTCTTAACTCAATTCAACTCAACTGTTAACGGACCTTTTAACTTATAGCAACTCTTAACTTAACTCAATTTAACTTAACTTAACTTATCCCAACTCTAGTCCACTCAATTCAACTAAACTGTTAACCCAATTCTTAACCTAACTCAAGACAAATATTACGACATGCCATGCGGTTTACTGTCACGGCGTGGTCTTACCCCGTCAATAGATGTTTCGCATTAAAAATACAGTTAACGATGACGATTTTTCTAGATTTACTCCCCATAAAACGTCGCTAAAAAAGCTTCACTTCAAAAAGTTGGGCAGAGCGGCGGGTGTCGGGTCTGCTTCTTGACTGCCCAGATTCCTCCGTTCAGCTTTCCATATGTTGGTAAGGATCATGGTACAAATAGTATTTGTACCATGGGTAAGGAGTATGCGAAAGCGGGCTAGAGTGTACTCCTTGGCCTCCCCAATGCCACTCCATACCATAGCAGAGTTACCCGTCCAATATGGATCTAAATTTAAACAATATTGGTGGCGGTGTAACAAAATAATTGTAAAATATGTTATGTAGAATATTCAAGCAATCCCCAAAAATTCTTGAACTTACGTAAAATAAAAAGCGTACGCGGCGGGTTAACGACCCTCAAGCAATTCTTCAAGTGTAACCTGAAGCGTCCGATGAAATTGACAAAGAAATGTTCGCGGAAACGACTGGGAAATTAAGCGTCGTCGTAAGCAAATTGCGCAAGTTCCTCGGCACTTAAGCTGATGGGTTCGTTTTTCCGGGCGGCCTTTCTATTGACTGTAGAGGGTTGATTGAATCGCGGGTGTATTTCTTGTAATGGAACGATGACATTAGTTTTCAAAGGTGATAATAAACTAGGTGATTTGCTTGGTAGCACAAAAGACAAAAAAGACGCACTTGAAAAATCGGGCATTTACCGGGTTGACTGTAACGAATGTGATTCTGTCTACATTGGTCAAACGAGACGTTCAATTAGGAAAAGATTCAGCGAACATGAGAAGTATATATGACACAGAGGCAAGTAACAAAATCGGCATTTGCAGCTCACGCTATAGAGAAAATGCATTTGAATATTACTATTGACAAAGTAAAGTTGATAAGAAGTGTGCGTGACGAGAGAAGACTCGATGCCTATGAAAGTGCCTATATCCACAAAACCAATAACACCGTTAATTTGGACAATGGCAATATCGAGTCGGTGTTGTTCTCTCTCCTATAACACCGGACCGTTTCAAATCGTTTAATGCCTACTATGGATCAACGCAAATTTTAGTTACTACAGTCGTGATTGCTGATGATGATTTGTAAATGAAATCGAAATGCATTCGGGTTTTTATTATTGAGAATATGAAATATTTTTTTTTTGTTTTTTTTTATATTCCAATAAATTGCGAGTAGAATCATTAAGGTGTGTTTTTGCTTAATTTTATTTGATATGGAACGATGATTTTGCTAATCAATGACGGCGGTTATCGGTTCACAAAATAAAAAAGATTAGTGAGCCTTAAACAGATTTTAAAGTTTTTGAAATAAAAAAAGGTTAATGAAATAAACAAGATTAGTGAACTAGATTTATATTTTAAAATGAAAAGAAAAGCTGTTTGTGAACTTAAAGTAAAGATAAAAGTTAATATAAAACAAAAAAGCTTTGTTAACTTAATTTGTAATTAAAGTAATTAATCTGATTTGGAAAGGTTTTTTATATAACAAATATCACACTTTTTAAAAACTCACTTCGAACAGTAAAATTCTTAAAAAAGTGTAAAAGAAACAAACACGAAAGGCACAAACATATTTCATGTCACTTTATCGTAAAAAATCATTAATTGCCTTGTGATCACATGGGTGCATAGCCTCACTAGGAGTACTCACCACAGCTGTCGACTTACCCTTATTTATCTCAATACTAAAACGTTTTTCAAATTGAATAAAATCCATAAAAGCATCAACCATCATTAGCACCAACTTACCATGTGACGTGACGATAAAAGAAATTGGAGTGTGCACAACAAAATTAACAAAATTGGTTAATCAATAACAACCTAATTAACTCCTTTGACTACAAAACCAAAAACATTTAAGGTCCAATGAGCAATGATCAAAAGAAGAGGAGCGATCCAGAACTGGTTCAGGGGTAGCACCCACATCGCTTCAACTTCATGCAGATCCGCCAGGAAAAATTGTTTTTCAAACCGAAACAGAACATAATTAATTGTTAAGGGAGGGTGTGGAGCGATAACGATTTAATTACATCAATTTAGAAAATTAGTAGCATGAGATAGGGGACACCGCTGTACCTAGACGAGCCTAATAACCCATAACTCATGCCGTTCCTTCGCAGTCGCATCCACTCGGTACATGAAGCAACCTGGACGCAGTATTACCGGTACACAAAGGGTCATTTGAGTGCTGCAAAAATAAATATATTGTTACACGGCGGCCCTTGGTTCAACCATAGTACAACCTCACTTCGCGGAAATGTTTGCAGTGGTGGCCGAGGGCAGACGCACACACCCAACTGGTTGAATGGGAAGCGCGAAAGGCTGCTATCATAATAACAAGCCCACAGGATTGAATAATTAGTTTAATTGTTTTGATATTTCCTATGGGTGCACTTGGACTGAAATTATTCATATTTAGCGCTCGACTGTCGCGATCCAGCGGTCTCAACCGGAGACAGTAATGCCGGAAAGTTATCCGGCTTAAATATGGCATATGGGAATTGAGCCTGGCTTATTTGAATTTAATCACTTATTTGCAGATTTCAGATCTGGTATTGAATTAATTTAAGCTGTTAATGCATTGATCATATTAAAATTTAAACTTAATATTTCGGCTGCTATTGAATATGGAGTAGGGTAAGGGTGTGAGATATAGCCAATTGCTAGCGGATTAAAAGTGTGCCAATAAGCGTTTTTTCAGTGCTCATTTTGCTAGTGTTTTTGAAGGTATTTGTTCAGGTGGCAGCCCCCTCCAAGGGCACACTACACAATTGACACAATTGGGGCTGAAAGTGCACCGTTTTGCGAGCGCACTTGTGAAAAACATTTAAACAAGTATTATAGCAGTGTACTTTGGATGACTTCTTCCGACTTTAGACATCTCTTTTTTAACTTATAGCTTCCATTACAGTTAAACTCGAATGTAGGTACACGCACAGAGTAAAGAGTTTTCGTTAAATATTTAATGCAATTACGAATATATACGCTACAGCAACAACAACTCAACGAAAGCTCAACTCGACTCCAATGGAAACTCGATATTAGAAACCTCTCGCAAATTCTGTCAGAAATGGTTTTAAAGGGCACGGTGTCCGATACTACCAAGAGTATCTCTGGCGTATGAAATTCTCAGTCTGGCTGCATGTTTCTCGAAATGTCCAATGGCGGAGAGTTATCTCTTCTTACCATAGTCAAGCTATGTATTAAGCTTGGTACTCTTCCGTAGGGTCAAGTTTTATTTTTGGTGTGCCCAATTCATTTGCGTTCTCGTTGCTTTTGATGTTCCTGTTACCCAGCACCCACTGAACAGTGACTCTGTACCGCCAAGTAATATAAGAAAGCTGCTACTGAAAGGTTTTGAACAGCTTAGATGTTTTATAGATCGCGTTTAGGTGTTCGATAACAGGATTTTCCTTGTTTCTAAGCTTGGGTTCGTCCGAATTTCTAGGCATCTGATATTTTTAACGTTTAACGAGAGGGAGAAAACTCCAGCGCTAAACTTGACTCTGATTTGGAGCCATATGTGTACAGAACTACATGTGTCATAGTTCTTGACAGGCCAGAAGTTTACCCATTTCTCTCTGGCGCGGATATAGAAAGCGAATCGTGGGTTTAAGCTAAATGTCGATGCCATGTCGTCAGATGGCCCTTTTACAAATGTGGTGGCAGCAGATCGCGTATTACGTTCATTGATTTCTGCAGTGGTGGCAGCACACAAAGCCCCGTTACTAGTGGACTTAGCCTAGTCTGGATTTGTTATCAATCTTTTTCTAGATCATAACTTCATCTAGATCATAACTCCCGCCCCCAGCAGGAAAAACTCGGAGCCCTACTAGAGAAGCGTATTTGGATCGCGCTGCCATTATGCTCCGAAGGGATGAATACCGGAGCTTTAAGAAATTGTATAGGACGAAAAAAGGGCAATTTTCTTGGTGACCATAAAGGGTGCCATTAGCATACTCAATACATTGGTCCTCGCTCGATTACGGAGGTCAAGCAGCATTGGAAGTAGTTAGTATTGAGTTGGGGGTCCGTTATTAGTTGGTAGAACCGTTTTCGACACTCGAGAACGACCAAAACATCAACAAAATTAGGCAGCTGGTGGTTGAAAATGGTCGTATGAATTTTCGAGAATTGGCTCATGGTTCGTGTAAACATCAAAAGCGGGTCGCCGAAAACACCTCATGAATCGAAGCTGTCCAGAGAAATTTCTAAAGATATGCTTTATGCAAGTTAAATTGGGCATCGCAGGTTCCAACTTACAGCGCTAGATGTCAACTTCTTGGACTCCAAACACTTAAATGCAGACGTATTTTGGCATCCGCTATGTTTGTAAAGCCTACTTCACACTATCTGGGAAAGTCATATGACTTCACATATGTTAAGTCAAAAACGAGAACAATGACCGTGTAAACACATATGCGGCTGTGTTATGCGTTGACATATGTGAAAGCATATGACTTTAAAGAAATTAGATCTGCTTCTATTTTCGTTTGAAAGTCATACGGAAAAGCTGAGCGTGGAGGTTTTTTTATAATTTTATATATGTCATTGTTTTACAGCTTTCTGACCGACAAATTATTGAGATAGCTGAAATTTTTTTACGGGTTCTATATCGAAAAAAGAGATACCTATTAGAGGATTTTTATTTTTTTTTTCAATAATTTTGGAAAATAGAGGGAATCGAAAATTTGAGAATTTGGTGATTTTTGGCTAAAAAATTTATGAGTCCGGTTGTATTTGAGCTAGAACCTTAATTTCGAAGCTAAAAGAATCACCCAATTCTCAAATTTTCGATTCCTTCTATTTTCCAAAATATTGAAATAAAATAAAAATCCTCGAATACGTAACTCTTTTTTTCCGATATAGAACCCTTAAAAAAGTTCAGCCAAATCACAAATGTCGGTCTATTTTTGTCCAAAGCCCTCCGGTTTGTAAAACAAAGACCCATTTGTAAGATTGTCGCTTAAAAAACCCATTTGGCGACATTCTGTCCAGATGCCGTAATTTGTATGGCAAGGTTAATAACCTTCTTAACCGTACGGTACAATACATTTGTTGTTGCAGGTACCGATACAATTGTTGTTGCAGGTAGCTATATTTGAAAGATACAAGGAGTTGTATTTATGAAAGGGCATTTTTCAACATTCCCGTAAAATTTTGAAAACTGTTTTCATCTTCACATTGTAACTCTTTGAAAACTAAACTTGTCATATCTCTGCCAGAATTTCTCCTAAGAAGAATTTCTATTTTTGCACTTTCTATAGAATTATAATAATGAAAATGTTTATAAAGGAGAAATAACACCAGAAACAACGTTTTCATCCATTTTTTTTTGACAGCTAAATCACACATAAAGTCAAAAGGTTTGAACGTAGAACTATAAGAGCGGTGATATGTTTAGATCATATGCTATCACATATAAAAAAGCATATGTTAAATCATATGACTTTCTCAGATAGTGTGAAGTAGGCTTAAGACATACTCTTTGCTTTAAAGTTCAGTCTTCTCTTCTAGCATTGTTATGCAACTGAGACGCTCCTTAGAACTAGACCTTTGCTGTTTGTACTGACGCACAGAACCAAGTATGTGCAGAATGAGCCAGTCTCGAGAGCGGCGTCGTTGAGGAATGCCGCATGTAGCCCACGTGAAGAGAAATGATTGCAACCCGATTTTAATTTTTTTGGGAAAATCAAAATTGGAAACAGTATAATCTTCTGGATCGGGATTCGAACTGTTAGATCACTGAAAACACTAACGTCTGGTTACTTGATTTTCACTACAGTGTAAAGCATCTTGACTGTTATGAGGCATCAAATTTTCTTGATTAGAATCCTGTCGAATTCTGCTTAATTTTTTTGATCTTAAACGTTTAAGCTTACGCTGTTTAAAACTGTCCATATTATTTTTTGTTGAAATAATATTTTTTAACAATAATTAAGTAAAAGTTATGTAAATGTTAACAATGTTACGTTTGTTCAGTTAGACATATTTTCGGAAGCAAGGCAACAACGAAAACAGCTTTCCGAGTAGATAAGGCTTAGTAGGTACTAAATACTTTAAGTGTGCTCATAAGACTCTTATGATAAACTGGTAAGGCTTATCTCACTTCAGTATCTCCTGGCTAGGGTAACCGTAAGATCTTAATGATTTTAATCATGTCAAATTCTTTGTGTATGTGGTACAACTCGTAATGGTATCTTCTTCTCGACGCACCCTCTTCATTCTCTGCACCTATGATCCTGCCAAGGGCTTCTATCGTACATGCTCCCGATCCCTGCACTCGTTTTAATTTAATTTATTGATATGTTTTGCTCGTTAACAGTATTCTTCCATTATTTCGATTCTTATGATCTCACCTTTCTTAATTTGGTTGTAGAAGTAGATCAACTCGTTTATGGACTTCTCTACGCTCTACCTCTAGTACTAGTTCTATTAAGTACCCACGTATATGTGGTACCGCCACATAGGCTTTCTTTTCTGCAATCATTGTCCTGCCTTAGGTGAAATAATAACTGACATGTGGTTGCATTAACGGAACGCAGGCTAAGCAAAAATTGGTCTGCTTTCAACTTTTTCCTTATTGCCGCATTGGACACATACTCAAACCATACAACCTCACACAACAAACCCATGCACTCTTCGCTTAAATTTTGTGGTTTATGTGAGAGACGAGACGGAACGAAAAGGCTATTATCTGTCAGTGAAAACTCGGCATTTATTGCGGAATCACTGCATGAACCGCACGCACGCATGTATTTCAAGAAGGTCTATGTACTTTTCCTAAAAATTTATATATGAAGTTTGCGCCTATGACTTCCGTATATTTAGACCGCGCTGACCAATTATATCTTCAATATTGCACAGACGATAGTTTGTAATATTTTGATCTGTGTTAAATTCTGGTTTGCTGGCATTCTATTTTAACATTCGATATTTTACTCGGATCCTTCATTTAACCATGAAGTGGTCGGATTCAACATTGGCACTATTTTGGGTTGCAATATACTCGAGCTACATCTACCGTCAATAAGAACATGTTTACAAGTTCGATTATGTGGTGAGCGTCATGTCATCTTATGTATTCTGTTAGGCCAAATATAAGTGCTTTTCAAAAAATTAAGTAATATTGTTTAAATTGTTGAAAATCTATACCATTAAGCTTTGAGCGTTTCCAGTTGACCTGACAACAGACAAATGGATTGTACATACATACACACAGATTTAAAATTTCTCAGAAATTAATATATTTGTGTAGGTTCTAAAATAATAAAAATATTAACTTCATATTACAAATATTAAATCAAACCTACATTACCCTACACACCCTTAGGGCCTAACAATATAAAGTGAACATTCATTTTATGCAAAGTCCTCTTCGATCCCCCTCCCAAGTTTACACTGAATTTCTCATTTAATAAAAGCAATTTCGAGTAAAATCTTTGCATCAGAAACAAAATCTCGCCAGGACCTTTTTTACGATAATTAAAGCCCCAACTAGGGTGTATGTAGGGCGAAAATTTTCAACGAAAATAGGGTTAACAAAATAGAAGTAGAAATATCTTCAGCATCCTATTCTCAACGTTTGGGAAATGTTCTTTAATATTTTATCGGAAATCCATTTAACTGGAAATATCTACATTGCCTCGAACAGTGAACATCGCCATCCCGACAATTTTTGTTTTTCATCCTCATCTTGTTGTTTTATCGTTGTACAAATTTGCTCCTACTCAATTTTTGTTTTCCATCAGAGAAAAAGGAAATCAAATTTTATTAAAGGAAACTGTTCACAAAAAAAATATATAAAAAAAATTGATTGCTAACTCCCTAGCACAAAGAATTCGTGCGGTAGGGGAGTCTAATAAAAGCGAAGCTGGAGAACGATACATCTCACTTCGAAGGCAGAGGGTCCTGTCTGTGGGAATCCAAGCCAGATCTATAAAGCGTTGCCGATGTAGTATATTATTCTATTTTCCGCCCTGAGTGTATCCTTCTACGGGTGGTGTGAGGTTTTCTTTAACATCTATAAATTCAGCACCAACCTATAAAGAATGGTCACTACATCCTCCTTCGGCTGTTGGCCCGTGCTTCCACTGCTTTCGATTACACATCTGTATAACAACTTTTGATCCCATCCCTTGCAGGGTTTTGTTTTTCTACTTAAAATCTTTTAGTGCTTTCTTTCAAGAAGCTTAACGAACGTGTTCACAGTTGCAAGGATTGCTGCCAGGAATTCAGAGTGTGCTTTTCTCAATTTCACCCGTGCCAAGAGGAAACGAACAAGGGCACACTACTGGCTTCTTCTAGAATAAATGTTGCCGTAACAGATAAAAGAAGCCTGCATTCAACCTTACCCGAGGACTTTTAGCGATTTCACGTCTGTTTGCCCTTGAATTGAGCCTCATCATAATCGGAATCCCCCATCATGGTGGCTAGCAAAATGCAATAGCTGTGAACATCGAACAAAGGGATGATCGTCGACTGTTATCGCAAATTTGTGATTGAAAGGTCACTCTGTCTATTCTTGGCCACGTGTCAGGCGTTTGGGCAATAATCATTTGGCTGCACCGAGGCCATGATTCTGCATCTAAACTAGCGCACGAATATTCCGGGTGAGTGCAAAGGATGTGGATCAACCGAGAATGTTTAACGGCACCGTCAGATGATTGCCGACCAGCCCCAGGATCCTATCCCGGCAATTAAATCCCTGGGCACGAAGTTTGCTGAACAATGGCCGTCGTTAGCGAGGAGCAAGTCCTTTAAGCTAATCGGATGATAGAATTAGCTTATCTTGATGATTCGTCATATTCAAATTCGTTTAACCAAAATTTTAAGGGTGACGATCCTGCCCCCATAGTGGCACCGGGTTAATGTTCCAACATCACGTAATTCGTTATGGAAAGAGTTTTACATCAGGCAATGAATCACTCGACGCATTAAACAATTTTGTAAGGACATAAAATGGCAATTAGAGCGACAGTTGGGAAGGGTATTTATCCTAGAGCTTCACATGATAACGAATTCATGCATAAAAAGAATTGCTTCCTTTATGTTGGCAGCTTATTTAATTACCCTCTTAGAAGGGTTGCATATTGGCTGCTAGTTGTAAGGGGGTCTTTTTAATTACTTTAATTACATTACATAATATCAATTATATCTGAAGCAACGTTTGCTTTTTCTTCTGTTTATTGACAACATGTGTAATTACAATTTTTTATTGTAAAAAAGAGTTTTGTGCCAAGATAATCTTTGTTTACTATCTATTTTCTAATTCGAATGGCTTATACCTACACGCAATCCCAAGGCCAAAGTAGCTTAAGAAACTCGTTACAGAATAGCAACTTTGCTTGTTTAGTCACTGTCATCTTACTATTCATAAAAGATTAATGAGTGTGAAAAAATTAGTCAAGATCGTATTATCTCCTTGTTTTATTTTCCTTTTGAGTTTTGTCGGAGTTCACGTACGTAGAATTGATTTTCACTAGGAATCACGTTTATGGAATTAAATTATTCATCAAAATAAACACAATCGCAGGTCGCCTGAGAGCATTCACAAAATTGATTCCCACCTACAGAAAATTGTTAGATCTAATTTTTACTAACTCATATGAAAAGGTAACCGTTTTACCCGCATCAGAAGAGGAGAATCTTTAAATCAATACTATCCACAACTCCGCATGGACACTGCAACTCAATCTATCAATCAAGATTTAGAGTACACTAGACTAGTTTCTGAATTTTCTCTTAGGTCACGCAGGGCTTATACTGAAATTTGCAACATGTTTGCTGATAGGTTTCGTGAAGTCTTTCGCCCGAAATCTGGTACTGCACACGCTGATTTCACAATTATAAACAAACTTCCGGTGTCCTGCAGGGTAGTCATCTAGGTCCGCTTTTATTCAACATATTCATCTCTGATCTCTCCGAGAAATTAGAATTTAGGTATCCCACATCTCTTTTACGCAGGCGACCTTAAAATATATAGGGCCATCAAGTCCCAAACTGACCTTTACAAGAGTGGTGCACTGTACACAAATTACAACTTAAATCAGCAAATGTCACGGAATTACCTTCACCCGCAGTAAAAATACACAGCTCTAGTGGTATTAGCTCACAGACAAAGCACTGGATCATGTCCATATACTATATTTATGGCTCTAGATATTTTTCTAGACACAAAGTACAAACTGTATAAGATTGTTCCATAATCGAATTGCTCTGTTGTAAATGATAGTTCTAGTGGCAAGACCAGGAAATCACGTCCGCAAAATATGACGATATCAAGGGCCTCCTGTCTGAGAAAACCCGGACAAGATGCCTCAACCAACTTCTCTCAATACAGGAGCCCGGTGACAGGAAGCCCGCCGACATGCTCCGCGATCTTTGATCGTTAGGGTACAGCCTTGTCATACGACGAACTCAAGTCCTGTTGCTGAGGATTAACTAGAGCTTCGGCACGCGGCGCAACCGAAAGGAGACTCCGCGGAAGTGCTGGTACCATAAAACGCATAGTTCGAAAGCAACGAATGTGGGCCCCTTACACTTTCGCGAAGAAGGCCTCCATGAACACTACACTCTCAAAAAACTAGTTGGTCAGGGCTTCACAGTTGACTACCAATTCGAAGCAGCTTGATGCCGACCCCAAGGCATATTTTACAAGCTTTTAACGAGATATCCTTCTTTAACCAAACCGCCGAACGCTAGTCAGTTGCGTTTACCCAAATAATGGGATACCATTTCAAACAGGAACGAAATATGCATGTAAGAAAAACTCGACCACAAGCAATTTTCAAACAATTTCTGGAGATTTTCTGTAATCATAGCTTTAAGTTTATTCGAGATAAAACATATGAGTTTTAAACATTAAAATTTAACAAATCATGAATAAGTTAGATGTATTTTTAGCCGCTGGTAATGCCGTAATTTTTATCAGGTTTCACAGTGTGATCATAGATCGAATTCAGTAAAAGACTAAATTTTAACAGAACGATTTTTTGGCCACTGAAATCTTCCTAATATACAGAATATCATGTTTTGCATAAATTTTCTTCCATAAAAGTACAACTTAAATATAGTCTCTTGGCCCATACTGCCAAACCGCAAGCTCCATGTGGAGGAGTTTAAGGTCATGCGCAAAAAATATAAAAACTTGGTTTGACTACAATAAGCAGAGATCTGTAATAACTGTCTGGTTGTGTTTGGGTGCGCCTATAGCGCGACGAAAACGACCTTACTTCGGTCAAGGAAGAAGGTTCCCACAGGACAGAATACAAAAAAAATAAGGGATTAGGAGATGCATGGTTCCATTCGAGTACCACCGAAAAATGTCGCCGTTAGAATACAACCCGCTGCGCCGATGATAGCACGCCTAGCGATGCGCGGCTTAGCTCGCCGTGGGGGTAGGTTCCCGGGCAGGGGTAGTCGAGAGTCGACAGTTATTAATAAAAAAAATAAAAAGACTCGCGTGCTACAAAAAGAAAGGCGAAATCGGTGGTCGCGACGAGTTAGCATACACCGAGCGAGAGGAGGGAGGCTTTAGGGTCAGAGTCATCGGTCATGCCGCTTGTTGGTAACTGAGTGCCGGAACTATTACATGGTGAGGTCACTCACCTGCATGGGAATCTCTTTTATTGCCGGGGGACCATACTTACCCATCGCCTAGGGAGTCATTGGCGTGATACCTATTCCTTAAGATAAAATTTGAAAATCAACATAACCATACTTGAACTCATCATCAACTTTAAAATTATTTTATTATATTCAGAACAAGAGCAATCTTTCGAATTCAAATACAAGAAAAAGTTACAAAAAAATCGATACATTCGTCTACTATGATTATGATTGGTAAGTACAGATGGCAAGTTCGGTCTAGAATTGCATGTTTCTTCCTTTTCTTTTTTTTTTTTTAAATTTCCCCGAAATTGCTACCTCACAGCTACTACCACCTATATCTAATAATAAGAAACCCTAGCTTCTGACACAACAAAAGGAAATTAATTCAATTAGGATAGAAAAAAAACCAAGAAAACGATCCAATTCGTGGCTCATACTTCAGCCATGATCTAATACTTCTTTTCTTTGTGTTGTGCGTACATATTATCTTGTACAGTTTTTCTTCTACCTCCTATCGTATATTACCATTTATCTTCACAGATTATGTATATATATATGTGTACAACTTAACAATGGTTCTCCTGAAATATATATTAACCCCCCTTTTTTTTTTTGTTTTTATAGGTTTAATAATTTTAACTCTTAATTTATTAACTACTAACTAAAATTGGTATATATATATGTTTAGCATGCAAAAAAAGTTAATATTATATAAAAAAACTTATGAAAAAAAAATTGGTTGCAACCTTACAATTGGTTAAATTGTCTTTAATCTTAACTTGGTTTTTCCTTCTCTGCACAACATAAAGAGATTTTCAATATTTGTAAAACAAGTGAATCGACTTCGCGCGAATTTTCCGTCTTGGCCAGAATTCCATTTTATCTCAAAAAAAAACATAACGTTAAACCATGACATAAAAAAACTCTACGCCGGTCCACTTTTTTTTTTTTTTTTTTTTTTATATCCTTGCTGATTAATACTACCTATTTCTTATTATTTCTCTTTTAATTTTGTTTTTTTTCTTTATTCTTGAATTTATGTTAGGATTTTCTACGAATTTACTTTACGATTATAAAAACCTAACCTATGCATATACAACTCCACGCTTCACACAGTTCATTAATTTCTTTACCGCAGCTCGGGTGCAGGTATGGAAAACAAATTCCGTTAAACAAAAAAACCTTTTCCTTGGGCTACATACCCTAAAAACTCAGGCGTCAAGAAATATATACTAAAAGCTCTAATATTTACACAAAATGTTCTACAGGAAAATTTCATAACACCTGTTCCTTCAAAATTCCGGAAGTTGCAGCTATGGAGACCGCTGGTCTGGTGCACGTTCTCTGCCCTAACCTCACTTTGGAGCACAAATAATGAATTATGTATATTCACCTTAAATTTCCAGTGTCTTACTGGACTACTGATACCAAATCCTGCGTTCACCTGTTGTTACCGGATCTGCTAATGGTTCCTTCGAATATTCCAGGAATTTAGGTGCCGTCCACGAGCACACCTTCCTCCACTGCTCCACGGCCTCAAAAAAAAGGTCACGCCGCCATTTCACAACTGTGGCGAAAATGGCACGATATTTGATTTTTCACGATAAACTGATGTCAAATCCCAAGGGCTACACAATGCCGTCCTTTGGGGTCCTCAGGTAAAAAAAACCTGCAGCTTTACCTCCTCACAACTTCAACTATTTTTCCTTTTTTTTTCAGGATCTCAAAAAAAAACTCTTTTAGCGCTATATTTTAGACGGTCTGCTCTCCTCGACTTCTTGCACACTTTCCTTCTTCCCGGAACTTCCAAAAAAAACTTCTTCTTCTTTTTCGCATTCATGTGCGCCATCCCGGTGAGTTCCGATAATCAGCGTTAGCGCTGCCTCTGTCGCCGATTGCTGCGTTCGTTAACCTTAACACACACAGGCAATAATTTTGGCAATTATATAATGTTTATATAAAGAAAATTCCTTTTTGTTTTTCATTTTCCGTATATAAAATATTTCCTTCTGGTGGGTTAGAACCGTACGTATATTTATTCTCAATCCGTGTGGTACATAGCGGTCGGCTGCTGGTGTTCAGGCATAACACGAAGTCCGCGGGTTTTGAACTTAGTATTTTCATCGAACCATATGTTCGGTTCCTTGGAACTTCAGTAATAGCTCAGTTTCTACATAGGTCTGTTTATGCAAGACGGACGGCGATGTCTGAGTAGAGCCCGGTGTGCTAGAGTCAGGAAATAAATCACACCGGAAAATCGAGTTTCGCAATGACAAGCAGATGTCGCTTTTGACCGAATTTCAGTTTAAATTTTCTGTTTTTCTTTTCTTTCTACTTTGTCCCCTTACTAATTTAAATAGTTTCATTAATTCCAAACAATCATAAAACAATTCATGTAATGTCTGCGATGAAAATTAAATAGCTGTCAAAATTCCTGAACTGCTGTAATTTTTCTTAGGGAAATGTTTGCAAGAGTTTTCTTGATATGGATATGTTCCAAACGTAGAGGGACTTTGCTTCCAATCTAGGTGCCGAGCCTCGACAGCCTTCGGTTCGCTAATGGAAGTTGTAGTTGTGCCGATACGGTGGCTCCAATCTCATAGCGCGTCCGTTACACCACGCGCCACCTAGAAGCCGACAGGAGAGAGGGGACGCGAAAAAGAACAAACGGAGCTCAATTCAGCCCCGGCCATTTAACACTTGTCGTTAAGAAGGTGAAACGCTTACCACTAATTGTATTACTGAATTGGTATTGTGTAGAATTGAGGTGACTAAAGATTCTAAGTTCCCTAACTTTGGTATAGAATTGGTTAAAATAACGTAGAAATTAGACGGAATTGACTAAGTTGGTGCGGTGTGCCTATAACCCAGTGTGGCTCGTCTCACACCCTGAGATTAAGAGTCTCATGCTCTACCGACTGAGCTAGCCGGGCCATACCGAAAGTAGTGGAGAGGGCTGTTCTTCACATGTGTTCGGGTTGACGACTAAACAATCGATTCAAGCGGTTTTAGCCGTAGCCTAGGGGAGGAGAATGTCTGCGACACCGTGAGTCCCATCCATTCTATTCTATGTGGGGGGGAGGGGTTTAGCGCCGAATATCTTTGGCGTGATATATGCCTAAGGACCGTCCTTTTAAGTCCTCTATCTCATAACGACTGTGTCCTACTCTCCTTCTTACGCGAGCCTTCAAGAATTTGGCTGCCAACTTAGCGTTGAAACAGTCCACCTTGTTACTGACCGGAAAGTTTCTCCTGTACACTATTTGTCCGGGGTCGAGGCTTACCACTCGACATCGCAGGTCATATGAATTTTGGTGCCGCAAGTGAGCGTCCGCTAGCTTCTGCTCCACTCTCTCTCGTAGCAGCTGTGACCGGTCTGCTGAGGGGAGTACGTCGATATCCCCATCTTGCAAGGCTCCCAGTTTCTTCAGTATAGGATAGGCGGATCCGTGGAGGATCATTGGGTATCCTAATAGGGCTTGGTATGGAGACATTCCTATTGATTCATGGTGGGAACTTCGAAGCGCACCTTCTATTGCGGATAGGTGATTTGCCCATTCTCGGTGGTCATCGGCCAGATAGGCTCTAATAGCGGCCAATACAGAACGGTTGACGCGCTCGGAAGCGTTCGGGTGAGGGGAGTATATTGCTGTTCGTAGATGTTTTACCCCATAGTCATTTAATAACTTCTCAAATTCTTTCGAGGTGAAGTGTCGACCATTATCTGTAAATATCACTTCCGGCACTCCGAACGCGTGAAAAATGCGGTGTTCAAGGAAGTCGGTGGCCGCCTTTGAGGTTTCGGAGGCAACCGGATGAAGGAAGGGGTACTTACTGAAGGCGTCTAGGACGACTAGAATGGCGGTGTATCCTTTTTTTGATCTGGGATAAGGGCCCAAATAGTCAACATATAAGAACTGAAAGGGTCGCTGCACTTCCATGGCCTTGCCCATCGGCGGCCGTAAGGGAGTGTTCGGAGCCTTTGATTCCTTACAGGCATCACATTGTGCAATATATCTTCGGACCTGACTAGTCATGCCCGGCCAATAATATTTCTCTCTGAGCCTTTGTAGCGTTTTACCAATACCGCCATGGGAAGCCTGGGGTGGCGCATGAGCGGACTCGATCAAAGGAGCAGTGAGTTCCTCAGGGATCCACAATTTCCAGGACAGGTCATCCGCTATAGGGTCGCCAGTACGCGGAGACGAACGGTGGAACACGTATCCGTCTGACACCTGGAGATCGGGTAACTGACCGGCCCTCTTGCTGATTTGGTCAGCGAGGCACTGGTAGTCCTCAGATCTGAAGGCGGGAGACGCAAGGTCCACGTCCCGACTGAAAGACAGATCGTCCACACAGTTGACACGTGACAACGCATCCGGCACCACGTTATGGCTACCCTTGCGGTGCTCTATAGAAAATTGGAAGCCCTGAAGTTTTAAGCTCCAGCGAGCCAATCGGCCGCTTATGTCTGTCTGGCTCATGAGCCACTTCAGGCTGGCATGGTCGGTAATAATGGTGAAGGGGTGGCCTTCCACGTATGCTCTGAACTTTTTGACGCTTAGCACCGCCGCATAACACTCAAGCTCTGTTATCGAATAGTTGCGCTGCGCTCTATTAAGTTTTTTTGAGAAGTATGCAATAGGGTGCTCGTCATCGCCATGTTTCTGGAACAGGACGCTGCCCACCCCCGTCTTGCTTGCGTCGCATTGAATAAAGAAGGGGCGGGTGAAGTCCGGTGTGACCAACAAGGGAGCGGACATCATCAATTTCTTCAACTCCATGAAGGCCTTTTGGGCTTCGTCACTCCAAGCAAATCTAGCGCTTTTCAGGCAGTCAGTGATGGGAGAGGCGATGCTCGCATAGTTACCTATGAAGCGCCTATACCATCCCGTCATGCCCAAAAATCGCCTAACCTGCTTGGTCGACTTTGGAGTTGGGAAATCTCTAATGGCCGATACCTTATCGGGGTCAGTTTTTAGTGACCCATCCCCGATTATAAATCCTAGGTACTTCACCTCCCTTACACAGAACCGGCTCTTGGCCAGGTTCACTGTTAAGCCAGCAAGGCGGAGGCAGTCAGCGACTCGTTCCAGCAGTCTGACATGAGTCTCAAAATCTGGAGATACTACCAATAGATCGTCTAAATAGACAAACACATTTTCGCGAAGGGAACCCGGTATTACTTTGTCCATCAGTCTGCACATGCGCTGTGGCGCATTGCAAAGTCCGAAAGGCATCACGGTGTACTGATACAACGGTCGTCCGGGGACGGTAAAAGCCGTCTTTTCTCTAGATTTTTTTTCCAAAGGAATCTGCCAAAAGGCATCCTTTAGATCAATGGCGGAGATGTACTTAGTATCTTGCAACCGACCCAATAGACCGTCGATATGGGGCAATGGGTACGCGTCCTTCACCGTAACTGCATTCACCTTGCGGGAGTCCAGGCAAAGCCGTACTTTGCCGGGCTTTCGAACCAGGACCACAGGCGATTTGATAGTGCTAACATCTTAGAGGCGTAGGCATCGTAGGACTGACCGAGTTTGGTCTCTAGCATCTCCTTGATGATTTGGTAATCAGTTTCGCGACCACCGAAGTGGTCCGCCAGGCCGATCTTGAAATCGATCCACACTGGGCTCGGGCGTTGCCGACGAAACTGAGTCCAATACCACTCTTCCGCAGGTCCAGACAAAAGCGCGACTATGTTCCGAATTAGCTCTAAGTTAGAGATTCCATCGTCGCCAGCTCTGGCCTCGATCCGATAGAGGAATTCCTCGGCCGAGATTTCTCCCGGTCGACCCGAAAATTTTACATTCCAACTTAGCACTGGGGACTTCCGTTTGTATGCGGGTCCCGAGTACTCGTGGTGGGAGCTCGGTCGCTCACCAACGCTAGCGGACGGCGGCAGGGTGGTAGAGGACTCGTTCGCGGCCGGCATAGAGGATCGACGGAGTCGATCGGAGGTCCCTTCCTGAGAGGTCTCCTGCGGCATCAAATTCTGCCGATCTTTCATTCTATTGAATTCGTGTTGCAGGGCTGCTAGCTGTTCGACCATACCTGCTAGCAAGTCATCTCGATCTGACTCTTGGTGGTCGTGCTCAGATCGGGCGTCATCATTGTTATCATCATCATTACCGTCTGGGGCCGTGATGGCTCCTTTTGGCTTTCGCCCCATTATGCCGAACGACAGCTAATTTTTCGGATACGGAAGATAAGCCGTACGCCTGGTTTCTCTCAGATAATGTGGAAGATGGGGGAGGGGGGTTTATACACAATTCGGTACAATCTAATTATGAATTAGATTATTGGAATATTTCTCATATAATTTCTATTATATGCAGAACTATATAGGTATCTAGTAGGGGCGGTGAAGTAGGTAAGACCAATTCCTTTTAAGTATTTAAATTGCCTTCACCATCAGCAACACTCAAAAAAAAGAAATAGTGAGAGAAAATTACAGTGATAACAAAGAATCAAAAGAAGAAGACTTTCGCTATTCCATAGAACCTCATGGCAGAACTGCCTCTTCACCCCGCTCTATTCTTAATAGGCTTTTTGTTGCTATTAGTTAGCATACACTAGAGTTAATATCCTGTCAAAAAAAATTTAAATTTTTGGTATACCGACCTAAAGTGATCAATAGTTATAGTAGTCGGAGCTAACGAGAATGTTTGCTTATATATGTAAGATAATAATTATGACACACGAGCAGAAGTAAACTTATAACCCTACATTTACGGTATCTAAACTCGACTAAGAAAATCCAACACCCTAATCCCTAACTATGCGACTTTCTAATAACACTAACCTAATAGTAGACCCAGACAACGAAGGCTTGTTAAGAAAAGTTTTTATGTTTGTTCCTAACGAACGTCTATCTATAATTAGCTATAATACTAATGATTTTATAAACACGCTAAATACAAGCAAAAATTCATAAAGTAAGTAGTAAGGTCCCCGGCAAAAGAATGTTCCCCCACAGGCAGCGGTGGCTGACGACACTGATGTCAGTCTGTTGTGAATCGTGACTCATTTCATAGCCGGATCTCGACTCAGGCCAAAATAAACCATCATAGCTGAGCGGAACCAGCGTCGTCAGGATCAATGCATACCTCATGCAGAAGGCTCGTTGGAGGGGAAGGTGCTAGAACTAGGTATGACACCATCCTCCCCAAAGGAGACCTCATGCCTCGACACCCCAGTTTTCCAACCGGCTGGATGAACGTAACCATGACCATGTAGAAGAAGAAAGTGATAGGAGTCTCCGTTAGATTAAATCTGGGAACCGCTCTGCAGTCTCACCACGACTGGTCAACATATAATGCCGATTTCCAGGAAGGTGGGACGGCTAGAGGGTACTTTACGGGGTCGGCTGGCTACCATGGTGCCGAACCTGTCGCTAGGCCAGGCGGTGGAACGCCTGTTAGCCCAAACGGTGCTAGTCTGCCATCACGACATCCAACCGACCATACTACGGGTTAACTCAAAAAAAATTGGCTTCTACTGTCCGAGCAAGCTTGAGCAGAGCCAGGCGCTATACGCCTGTTAGCTGGACTCCGAGTCCGCTTGGCAGAGAATATTTAAAATCGGAGACTACCGCAGAAACAAAATTGAAAGGGTGAAATGGTGAAATAAGTGCGATAGGAAACAGGAAGGAAAGTTGTGATGAGAGCTAAGGCACCGCGGTATGTACCGTCGCCCCCTCATGCTCCTCTCCTTGGTAAGGCTGTTAATTTTGAAAATTTTGTTAAGGTTCGGCTGATCTAGTGTGAAAACAAAATTGAAGAGCTAGTTGAAAAAAAATATATCTATGTTGAGCGATGTTGCCGATTACTGAGGACAAGATGGCCTCTTAATAAAATTTACTATGCGTTATGTCTAATGAATGAATCGTTAGCCATTCCGTTGGGCGCCATTTTTGTAATAACTGTCTGGTTGTGTTTGGGTGCGCCTATAGCGCGACGAAAACGACCTTACTTCGGTCAAGGAAGAAGGTTCCCACAGGACAGAATACAAAAAAAATAAGGGATTAGGAGATGCATGGTTCCATTCGAGTACCACCGAAAAATGTCGCCGTTAGAATACAACCCGCTGCGCCGATGATAGCACGCCTAGCGATGCGCGGCTTAGCTCGCCGTGGGGGTAGGTTCCCGGGCAGGGGTAGTCGAGAGTCGACAGTTATTAATAAAAAAAATAAAAAGACTCGCGTGCTACAAAAAGAAAGGCGAAATCGGTGGTCGCGACGAGTTAGCATACACCGAGCGAGAGGAGGGAGGCTTTAGGGTCAGAGTCATCGGTCATGCCGCTTGTTGGTAACTGAGTGCCGGAACTATTACATGGTGAGGTCACTCACCTGCATGGGAATCTCTTTTATTGCCGGGGGACCATACTTACCCATCGCCTAGGGAGTCATTGGCGTGATACCTATTCCTTAAGATAAAATTTGAAAATCAACATAACCATACTTGAACTCATCATCAACTTTAAAATTATTTTATTATATTCAGAACAAGAGCAATCTTTCGAATTCAAATACAAGAAAAAGTTACAAAAAAATCGATACATTCGTCTACTATGATTATGATTGGTAAGTACAGATGGCAAGTTCGGTCTAGAATTGCATGTTTCTTCCTTTTCTTTTTTTTTTTTAAATTTCCCCGAAATTGCTACCTCACAGCTACTACCACCTATATCTAATAATAAGAAACCCTAGCTTCTGACACAACAAAAGGAAATTAATTCAATTAGGATAGAAAAAAAACCAAGAAAACGATCCAATTCGTGGCTCATACTTCAGCCATGATCTAATACTTCTTTTCTTTGTGTTGTGCGTACATATTATCTTGTACAGTTTTTCTTCTACCTCCTATCGTATATTACCATTTATCTTCACAGATTATGTATATATATATGTGTACAACTTAACAATGGTTCTCCTGAAATATATATTAACCCCCCTTTTTTTTTTTGTTTTTATAGGTTTAATAATTTTAACTCTTAATTTATTAACTACTAACTAAAATTGGTATATATATATATGTTTAGCATGCAAAAAAAGTTAATATTATATAAAAAAACTTATGAAAAAAAAATTGGTTGCAACCTTACAATTGGTTAAATTGTCTTTAATCTTAACTTGGTTTTTCCTTCTCTGCACAACATAAAGAGATTTTCAATATTTGTAAAACAAGTGAATCGACTTCGCGCGAATTTTCCGTCTTGGCCAGAATTCCATTTTATCTCAAAAAAAAACATAACGTTAAACCATGACATAAAAAAACTCTACGCCGGTCCACTTTTTTTTTTTTTTTTTTTTTATATCCTTGCTGATTAATACTACCTATTTCTTATTATTTCTCTTTTAATTTTGTTTTTTTTCTTTATTCTTGAATTTATGTTAGGATTTTCTACGAATTTACTTTACGATTATAAAAACCTAACCTATGCATATACAACTCCACGCTTCACACAGTTCATTAATTTCTTTACCGCAGCTCGGGTGCAGGTATGGAAAACAAATTCCGTTAAACAAAAAAACCTTTTCCTTGGGCTACATACCCTAAAAACTCAGGCGTCAAGAAATATATACTAAAAGCTCTAATATTTACACAAAATGTTCTACAGGAAAATTTCATAACACCTGTTCCTTCAAAATTCCGGAAGTTGCAGCTATGGAGACCGCTGGTCTGGTGCACGTTCTCTGCCCTAACCTCACTTTGGAGCACAAATAATGAATTATGTATATTCACCTTAAATTTCCAGTGTCTTACTGGACTACTGATACCAAATCCTGCGTTCACCTGTTGTTACCGGATCTGCTAATGGTTCCTTCGAATATTCCAGGAATTTAGGTGCCGTCCACGAGCACACCTTCCTCCACTGCTCCACGGCCTCAAAAAAAAGGTCACGCCGCCATTTCACAACTGTGGCGAAAATGGCACGATATTTGATTTTTCACGATAAACTGATGTCAAATCCCAAGGGCTACACAATGCCGTCCTTTGGGGTCCTCAGGTAAAAAAAACCTGCAGCTTTACCTCCTCACAACTTCAACTATTTTTCCTTTTTTTTTTCAGGATCTCAAAAAAAAACTCTTTTAGCGCTATATTTTAGACGGTCTGCTCTCCTCGACTTCTTGCACACTTTCCTTCTTCCCGGAACTTCCAAAAAAAACTTCTTCTTCTTTTTCGCATTCATGTGCGCCATCCCGGTGAGTTCCGATAATCAGCGTTAGCGCTGCCTCTGTCGCCGATTGCTGCGTTCGTTAACCTTAACACACACAGGCAATAATTTTGGCAATTATATAATGTTTATATAAAGAAAATTCCTTTTTGTTTTTCATTTTCCGTATATAAAATATTTCCTTCTGGTGGGTTAGAACCGTACGTATATTTATTCTCAATCCGTGTGGTACATAGCGGTCGGCTGCTGGTGTTCAGGCATAACACGAAGTCCGCGGGTTTTGAACTTAGTATTTTCATCGAACCATATGTTCGGTTCCTTGGAACTTCAGTAATAGCTCAGTTTCTACATAGGTCTGTTTATGCAAGACGGACGGCGATGTCTGAGTAGAGCCCGGTGTGCTAGAGTCAGGAAATAAATCACACCGGAAAATCGAGTTTCGCAATGACAAGCAGATGTCGCTTTTGACCGAATTTCAGTTTAAATTTTCTGTTTTTCTTTTCTTTCTACTTTGTCCCTTACTAATTTAAATAGTTTCATTAATTCCAAACAATCATAAAACAATTCATGTAATGTCTGCGATGAAAATTAAATAGCTGTCAAAATTCCTGAACTGCTGTAATTTTTCTTAGGGAAATGTTTGCAAGAGTTTTCTTGATATGGATATGTTCCAAACGTAGAGGGACTTTGCTTCCAATCTAGGTGCCGAGCCTCGACAGCCTTCGGTTCGCTAATGGAAGTTGTAGTTGTGCCGATACGGTGGCTCCAATCTCATAGCGCGTCCGTTACAGATCATGCGACCTCCTGATGATGACGCGGAAGGACATCGTCAGAATCGTCTTGATAATAAGCAGACACTGATTAATTGGGGAATATGCGGCTAGATTGAGAATCTCATACAACACACACTGCCATAGCTCGGGGGAGGAACAAGCCAGAGAGACAACCGAACATTTTTTGCAATTATCCGTCTCTGATGGGACCGGATCAGACTGCGTTTTGGGCCAGCATTAAGTGCGGACGTCTAACCAATATTGGTCGGGTGAAGAGAACCGGCAGATCACGGTAACAGGTGCCCAAATAAGGCATCCCGCCAGCTTAACTGGTTAATAATAGGGTACCAAAGTTCCACTTAGGTCTGGTCTTCACCTAGCAGACGGTGCATCTCTTTGTTCACCTGGTAGTCTGGTACTGCCTGCGTCAAAGCCTTCGCCGGCTAGTTAGCGGGATTCTCTTGTTTCAGGAGGCATAACAGTCTGACGAGGCCGTCTCCTGCTAACCCCGACTGTTATGGCGAGGTAAGCTTACAACTAGACATTGCACAACGATGTAAACGACATGACTAGAGAATTCGATCCCGGCCCTTATTTCCAATCTCGGGATTTCGGGATTATAAACAGACAATCCCGGGATCCCGAGATACCCCCGGGATTTTGGATTGTAAGAAAAAATCGTAAAAATTATGTAAAAATCTGCGTTTTTATTTCATGTTTTTAATTGACAATGTAATCAAAGTAGTCAAGAGCGTTGTTAATAGTTGTAGGTTCAATTTCCATGTTGCGCTCTTCCTCTACGTCATTAGTCTTCGTGCTCTTCCTCTCAAATAACGAAACTAACTTTTTTTTTATTAAATTCTTGCTGGGGCTTGAAAACAAATGCTTTATTTCGTCATCTAAAGTACTATCAACCCTATGAGGATTTTGTAGATAGCTTAAAACACCGCTCAACTATTTCGTCTGCGACCTTGTATGTGTTCTTGTAAATGTGTTTTCAATTTAGAAGCCAAAATGTAGTTATTGTCATTCAACTGTTTAAAAAGAAACTTTAGAGTGGCATCAGCCGTGCGTAAATTACCATCCGAACAAGAAAGTGCTTCCAAAGTTAGTTTGACAGGGGCCAAGACTTCGATAATCTCATTGATGAGATCGAAATCGTATTCATCCAATAGTACTGGAATTATCGAAATCTGTAAGTGCTTTTTGGATGCTAAGTTTCAAAAGGGCAAAACGCTCAAGCATTGTAAAGAGGCTATTACACCTAGTTTTGCAATCAAGCAGTAAATTAAGATCTTTTCCGTGCTCTTTTCATACATATTTTTCAAGTATGGTATCATTCTTTAACGAAGCTCTTTTGAAAATAAGAATTACTTTTTTTTATTACGCCCTTAATGTTCTGGTTATTCGTTAAATGCGGAAAATGTTACGTTTCAATGACTAATCAAGATATTCATCATCGTCATACTTTTTTTGTACAACAAATCGCCAACGTCTAAATGAAAGGAGGGCAAAACAAACTTGATGGTCCGCATCCACAAGTTTTCCAACTTTGAGCATGATGACATTTGGACCATCAGTTACGATTGCAACAATATCGGTATCTAGAGATATATCGAATTGGGCAAGGCGCTCTTTTAACATTTGAACACAAGTTTCAGCCTTCAATGATACATCAATGCGAATGAGATCTAAACTTCAAAACTTTTCATCCGACCTGGAGGTTAGCTCTCAAATAAAAATTCTGCTGCTGCTTTACTTGGATCTGAATCAGTAAGCAAAATTCTGCTTCTGTACCTGCTCAAAAAGCTGGATCTGATACGGCCTACAGTGTTGAATTAGACTTGCCTACACTTTAGTATGTTATCTCTAAGACTACATACGGCGCAAACTACAAAATCGCTGGCAAAAAAGTTTACAGGTAAAATTAAAGCGTTTCATTTCATGGAGTATTTTTTCGACACATTTAAAAAAAATTGTCAATCCCGAAAATCCCGGTTTTGTGAAATGTAATCTCGAATTTTTCGGGACTGGAATGTGATCGGGATCCCGCGTTCCCGGGATTCGGGATCCCGGGATCGAATCCTCTAGACATGACGCACTGGTAGTATAAAGGGTGACACCTAGGCTTAAACTCTTTCGCAAAAACAAAAAAACAAGGCCGTCACGGGCCCAGTCGACCGAAAATACAAGAGAAAATCCAATAAAAAAATTTGTGTTGATTTTTACAATTTCTGGCGAGTCTTCTTGCTAATTTATTTTCTTTTATGTATCTACCATCTGTTTCAACAAGCTCACGCTACTCTTGCACTAAGTGAAATCCAGCTATTGGTATAAACTAAATTTTATCACCCGAACTTTTCCTAGCCTATATTAATAACCTGCTCTCTATCACCCCCCTTTACTCCAAAGGTTCGCTGATGACGATACTCTGTGTTACTCTTATGGCAATAGAAAACAAGCATATGACAGACCTTGTCGTTATTATCGTGAACTGATGTCCAATTCAATCAAACGGGATCAAACTAATTCTTCATTAGGGGCGCAAGAATCCAATTGAAATAAATACCTAAAAAACTAAGTACTGGCCCATTTCTAACAAAACTTGCGCCGACCTTCTTACTGTCTCAGTAGACGGTGTGAATCTACCATATCACCCGATTAGTTTAAACCCCACGCATACAATCGAATTTGAAGCATAAACTTGAAAAAAAATGATTTTTTTTAATTTCAGTCGATTTAGGGGTGGTTTTAACCCTTATCATAAAGTTTGGCTTGATTTAGTATAAATCAACCACCTTCGCAAATAAATATTGAAAAAAGATTATTTTTCATTACTATTGATTATTTTTTATTATTATTGAAGGAGTGTTTATTGCATTTTTACGGGCGACCCCCATATTTTAGGACCCCGAATTTCGTAATCTGCGCCCCAAAAAACATGTAGGGTTCGATTTTCTTAACGGTGTTATGTTGGGACACACTAACGCGCTTTTTGAATGAACTAGTTCACTGAATATATGTATGTAACATGAACCCTGGGTTGGTTGCCCGAAGAAGCCAACCTTAGACCCACATACAAAAAACAAAAATTTGAACAAAAATCCTCAACACAAAAAATATCCCAAGAAAACTGAATATCAAAGGGGTACCTCCAGAGAAGGGCTGCTCGTCGGGGGGTCGTGTGGTGGGTTGAGACACCAGAGGTACTACCTGTTTATATGCATCACCACCACTTACCTGTCTGTGAGAGCCCCACTACCAGGGCGGACGCACAGACACTAGGGGAGAATATGGTGCACCTGAAAAACAATTCCCGAGGTCAGGGCCATCGCCCGCTGCTATGCCATATTTTTCAGGGCTTTAGCCCATCATCTTGAAAAAAAACTTCGCTCCAAACTAAGTCAGCAGATTTAATAAGATACGGGCATGTAACCTTAGTACAAGAATAGATATATATATTTAAACCACAAAGAATGTTTAATTACAACAAAATAAACAAAATCAGCATGACACGGAAGTGTTTTTAAAATAAAAACTCATACATTAGGGTAATGTTACTCAAAATATTGTACCATAAAAAAAAGTGTAACTGAAACAAGAAAAATCGTCGCTCTGGCCAGTTCGAGGATCTTTTTCACAATAAACCGTAAGGAATGTACGTATAGTAAAACTAGTTCGTGATGATTCACGAAACAATTGAACAAATCAAAATAGTGTAAATAAGAAAGTATTTAAATATTAAAATTAATACAATATAGGAAAAGTGAATATAGTTAAAGAACAACAAACCGCACAAATATGATATCTTATTTATTTTAATTTTTTTATTCTTTTGTCATTAAATGAAAATCCATCTTAGGTCTTCGTCTTCTGTAGTTTCACCACAAATCGGTGTCAGGATGCGTGGTATTTAAACGGATGAATTAGCTCGAAGATGATTGCTCTAATGTTAATTCATCAGCATACGCACCACAAGACGAAAATGACTAACTTGTTAGCTACCTGACTATATGACACCACTTAAATATGCAGACCTCTTGGATACGTGTTCCTAACTTGATTCCAGAAATGCACATAACACATAGTAGGGGAGCTGGCACTTGAAAAAATCGTGTCGTCCCAACCTTCTGCCGTTTGGTATATAAGCTTTTGAAGTAATTTTAAGCATTTTTTATAATATGACATTTTTGCGGGAAGTGGACCCATTTCGAGTTAGGGGTTTGGGGGGTAAAAAGGGGGTTAAAATTGAAAAAAATTTCTGCCGCTTCGTATGTAGGTTCTACTAGGGCTAAATAACCGTTAAATACTAGTGGCAGACATTTTTGACCATTTGGACCCTCCCCAAGCCACCCCTAGCTGAAGTTGCCATTTTTCTCCGCACACCCTAGCAAATAGTCAAAAATTTCTGCCACTAGTATTTAACGGTTATTTAGCTCTAGTAGAACCTACATACGAAGCGGCAGAAATTTTTTCCAATTTTAACCCCCTTTTTACCCCCAAAAACCCCTAACTCGAAATGGGTCCACTTCCCGCAAAAATGTCATATTATAAAAAATGCTTAAAATTACTTCAAAAGCTTATATACCAAACGGCAGAAGGTTGGGGCGACACGATTTTTTCAAGTGCCAGCTCCCCTACTAACATTCCAGGTCCCATCAACCGGGAATTCTTTAAGCTCCTCTAATGCGCGTTCATATAATTCAGCATGTATTAATTTACCGGTTTTATAAATATTCTTTTCTGCTATTTTCTATTGTTTTTTTTTCTGGGGGTTGGTATCGTCAGTTTCTTGAATTTAAATACTTCTGATAATGAATAAGGACCTAGACAATGTCACGATTGCTGTTTCTGGACCATTCCAGTAAAATACAGAAAAAAATCCCTGATTGCACCTCGTCGACTTATCTCAGGGGTTGTATAATCCTCACAATAATCCAGAAGTAATGAACGCAAAAAATATTGCTATTCAGTTGAAATTGCCAGTTTAAGTTACCGTTGGTGTGCTGTACCGTTAAAACCGGTTAGTAATCGGATAAACTTTATAATACAATTTTTCACAAATAAACAGCACTCAATTTAATATAAGTATTTACGTAAGGAAATTAAAATGATTTCTGACAAAAGCGTTAATATTCCATAAGAATGTCTTAATTAACAAATTCGCTTAATACTATCCAATCAGAAAAAACACATCGCGTATCTCTCTAGAAAACTTTTCTATTTTTTTTTATTATTTTTGGGTGCTGCCTCACCCTTTGCTAGCTATATTTTTTTCCAAACTGATTTTTTTTTCATCCCCTCGAAATTTTTTCCTTTTTTCTCCGTCGCCTCCTTACAACCCCCAAAAAAATTATCCCCAAAATTTTCCAAAAACTTAAGTAGTTTTTTTCATTCATTCCTTCAAATTCATCAAAATTTACATAATTCTATAGTGCCTACAGAACAGAGTGTATTTTCACGAGGGAATAGCCGGCCGTTACAGTATGTTGCCTTTTTATGTACCAACTACCAAAGTCTTTTGTTAAATTAAAAATATTTGTATAACAAAAGGAGGACCAAATTTAGATTTCCTTAAATATAGTAAGAATTCAATTTGTAATACGCTTTTCTAAACGAAAGCCGCAAAACTTCGGTACCATTCGAAATCTGGGCATTAGGCATTTGTGGTAGTCCAGGTAGGTACTGTATCTATAGACTCTAGCAAATCTATATCAACAACTGAGTTGAGGTGATTTTCCCATTATTTACCTTGTACAACATGATGCAGACGATATCTAATTATTCGTGTGATGCATCCTGAACATAGTAGTGTGTTTAGCATAAGTTACAGCCCATGCAATATTAGGAACATGACCTCTACATATCTTTCTAAATTGCTGAGGGTAGACCATTTTAGTGGTGTTTTCTGTAGTTTTAAAGTGCACTGGTTCACATCACAATCCACTTATTTCAATGAAAGACCTTTGTCAATTTTATTAAATCACAACGATGTGTCTTGGAGCTCTCGAAACCACTTATCCCAGCAAAATGTTAAAACATATTTAAATTACTTCAAACAATTAAGGAAAGTCCATTGCTTGGAAGCTGTCCAAAGGTCCATGGATGTGTCTTCAATATACTGCAATCTCCCTTGTTCGAGTCCCTTATCAAATTTATAGCGTCAGCATTAAAGAAGGTACATACCGTGTAGGCTATACCATGTGCCCGTATAAACCAATAAAACTATTCCCTTTAAAGGACAGCCGGATAGGAGGACTCACTCATCCCATCAATTCTTGTCTTTGCTACTTAGATCTCCTTCAAAGGTTAATCGAAATGGGGGGTAAAAGGGGGGCAGCTTCCTCCACCGGAATACCCAGTTGGGCCTGAAACGTATGCGTTTCGTAGAATTCAATGTTTGAAGGATACTAAGAGAGGGGTTAGCATCACCCACACATTTGTGACCGACCAAAAGATGTCCTTCGTTTGATATGGTAGCACAAAATCAAATTTAGCAGTGTTGTCCTGTGATTACGTGCAATTTTATTTTGTTTCAATAAATCGGATTTGATACAAAGAGAAAGGGACTAAATTCGGCGCAGGGATCAAGAAGTCCTCCGGAAGCTGCCGGACTGAGTCTAAAAGATGTTCAATTGGAGGGGGACCGCATAGGGACTGTTGACTTGAATTATTCTGCTTAGTCCTTTTTTGAAATTCCTTTGTGGACAATTTTTGCTATTTCTTAGTCCTTTGTGTGCACAATTTTTTATCGTATGTATAGTAACACATTCATGCATTCCCCCACACAGGTTTCACATACATATATATAAAAGTGTTTGTGACACAATAAAACTTTTACGATCCTGTCAAGCCACTTTCTCAGCAAGAAGATTTCACTGTGGGTAACTTTTATACAGAATCCAGCAGAGTTTTCGTATCATGGAAAAGGAAAAAACTCGTAGCCGAGTTCTTCATGCATGCAAAACCATTTATTTCCGGATTTCCGTTTCTTCTCTTCCTTTTTCGAGATTTTTGTCATTTTGTGACTCTTCCGTTTTGTTCAACTCTACCCCATTCCCCTTCTTAAATGTTGGTTATAGTTGCCTAGGCTGAAAACCATTCGGGTATGTCCTTAGCGTTCACATGACCGGCTACTATATTTATATATACGAAGGAAGTGAGTGATGATGGGGAAATAAATGAAGGAAAATCCTTATGTTTACTTTGTCCTTCAGATGAAATCCTTATGAACTAGTTTTATTTGTTATTGTTTTCTTTGATTGTTATTATTTTTTTAGACGATGTCAACTTCAGCATGAGCACACCTCTAGGTGATTACTACTTTTTTTTGTTTAAGCCGGGCTTCAAATTAAAAGTTTTTCGGAAATGTGTAAGTACATTATTTGCAGTTGAGTATCACCTGAAGAAGTTCATACGAATATGCGTGGATTTCGTTCAGGCTCATGGAAATGTTCTGTCAGTCTGCTGTCAATGAAATATTTAGTGTTGTTTTAGTATAAGTTATTAATCGAAATTTCCCTAGCGATAATTGTATAGAGAAAATGTACAATAAAAAGTAGTAGATAATAATTATCATATATTTAAATTGGAATGCCTTAAGAAAAAAGATATCCTGTGGAAAATTTGTGCAAATTTGGTTAATTCAAAAACTAAATGTAGTCTTCGTTTGTATTGTATGCCGAAGTATATAATTTATCATGGTCCGTCATGTCCTTGTCCCTGACATAGCTCACAATAGCGCTTCCTACCGCCAACCCCAAGTTTAAGGTTCAAGTCTTTTGCAGCGAGATGGTTCTTTACCTTTCCGCTTCCTTCTCCTGAGTAGATAGCATACCTTTTTACATGTGTTCCATCCAGTGGCGTAGCGTGGGTGTCAGCCGCCCGGGGCGGACAATTTTTTTGCCGCCCTCTTATTAACTTTCCAGTTTATAGGGAAGTTATTGTAATCGGTCCGAAAATCCAAATCGTAATTTTCAACTTATTTTCATTTTTCAAGGTCCCAATAGCATTTTAAGCAAAAATTTGAGAAGAAGTATGCGTGTGTGTGTGCGTACGTATAGGGTCATTTTTTTCAAAAAAGATATCGACTTCGTTGAGGTGCCGATCGAAGCGTATTACCTGAAATATATATGATCTGAAAAGATTTTCATAAAATTCGGTCGAGTCGCTTTTTTGCTTAAACGACGTAAGTGATTTTTGTACCTGCACGATTTCGCGCAAACCAACAATGATACCAACGTTACAATCTGCGTATTACCGAAGTTACAACCTGAAAAGATTTTCATAAAATTCGGTCCAGCGGTTTCTTTGTTTAGACGACGCAAGTGATTTTTGTACCTGCACGATATCGCGCGAACCAAAAATGATATTGACTTCATTGATCTGCCGATCGACGCATATTACCGAAGTTATAATCTGAAAACATTTTCATAAAAATCGGTCGAGCCGTTTTTTGTTTGAACGAATTTCGTGATTTGTGTACCGCCCAATATCGCGAGTATCAAATATGATACCGACTTCATTGAGATGCCGATCGGCGCATATAAACGAAAACATTCGGTCAAGCCCTTTTTTGTTATGAATTTTTTTTCTGGATTTAGCAAAGCGATAGAACGGTTTTTTGTCAATTTCCTCTCCTTTTGTTTTGGATCGCCTTTCTGAGTTGTTGCAACACCCCACAAAAGTGTGCAGCTGTGATTGTGGTCCTACGGGACAGGTAATTGATCAACAACATCCGTTTGGAATCTCAAAACAACGTTTGCCTTTTTCCGGATTCCACAACTTTCGCTTTATTTGGTGTTTTGGCGGTAGGGGCGAGTGGAGTCTCCATAGTGGCTGAAGCCTGAAGCTGGTGACATATCCAAGCGTACATGCGTTGCATTCGTTGACAGATAATATAGAAGTGTGTGTATTCAAATGCGACCTGACGAAATATTCCGTGAATGTTCCGCATGCCACGCAAATGTCGGGCTACTTTCAACTTTTTCTTCTTTTACACACAAGCATACACAACAAACACATGCGACTCGTTACTCAGATTTTTGGGTTATCTGTGAGAGCCGGGACGGAACGCAACCATGCAATTATGTGTCAGTGGAAAATCTCCGCATATCAGGGAGCCGCTGTATGCAATGCATGTACGCTTGTATATGTCACCAGCTTGACTGTCGGATCGATCGACGCACGCGCATAGAAATTTTACAGTGCTGCCACTACACCCAGACGCAAATTCCATGAGACTCCCAGACTTTTCCCCCCAACGATACGGATTTAAAAAAATTGTGGAACTTAATTTTGAGACGACCCTCGTACAATATTGAACACTATTCTTTATATGATAGAAGTCATTCTCGTTGAATATTAGTCATAAACAATCCAAGCACAAAATAAAATATGGAGAATCCCTGCAAGTGAGTACAGACGGTGTTGCCAGTCGCTACAATGAGCAAAACGTCATTATTATACATTCAATTAAAGAAAGGGGATTCCCTGATTTCGTCCGAGTATAAATAATAAAAAATTCCGTGCTCATTTCGATCGGTCCGAATCGTAGGTGCGACAAAAATAATATTTACAAGATATTATTATTATTTATTGTGAAATTTTGCCGCCCCCTAAAGGTGCCGCCCGGGGCGGGCCGCCCCTGCCGCCCCTACTACGCTACGCCACTGGTTCCATCTTTCCAGCTACTCTCTGTAACGCGGCAATGTTGGACAGGATCGGGTGGAAAAACCGCGTGTTAGCAGGGCCATTTCTTTCTCTGTACATGTTATTGTTTCGAAAAAATCTTGAAATGTTAGAATTGTCGACAATGCATAGGGGCTTACCTCTGAGCTTTAAAGGAATTTAGGTGCTCCATTCAAATGTCCACAATGGGGTGTTTAATTTTTCTCTTGCAGACGGAAATTGTAAATGCAGGTTATGTTATGTATCTGACGAAAATTTCTTAGTTTTGTTTGTTTATATCATTTTGTTTTCTAAATCTACGAATGATACACAAGGTATAATTTGGAAGATATTTTTTAGAAATCACCCTATATTTAATAGTTCTTCTCCTTTATGTAACAGCTCTTGGATTAAGGCATCTGTTGTAAAAGTCCCATTTTCTCGTCGAGTCCTTGGAACAGGGTAAACATCATCAATCAATCAATAGTTGATAATATTTCTGAGGGAAATGAAACAAGTTATGAACCATATTGACTTGAATTCAAGGTATCGTTTAAGTATCGCTGCAGGATCAGTCTTGATTCCATTCTTATCCGGATAATAAGTAATAGCAATGAAAACAGTGAGAATCGTGCGATCCTCCTGTGTTTACGACTAGATATAAGCAATTGTGTAAATGAGTTCAAACGTGGCCGTATATCCACAAATGATGAACATAGTGTGGGACGTCCAATGAAAGTGCCTATTTCATCCGAAATGATTGACAAAATTCGATGAAATGGTTTTGAGTGATCGACGCCTCAAAAGTGCACGTAATAACACTAAAAATCGGGTTTGGAAGAAAGTTCGGCAAGATGAATGCCGAGCTTGATCTCAATAGAAAATAAACGTATCCGTCGCAAGCGTTCTGCGTTCTGCGTAACTGGAACGAAACAGAGATACCGGATTTTACCAATGTTGGTGTAAGTAATTACAATCATAGCTAAGAAATGCACATGAATAAACATAGCCACCACTCTATGGTTAATACCCGTATTCTAAAAGCAGTCACAAGTCATAACGCAATCACAAGTGTGTGGTGAGTCGCAACTTATAGTCTAAGATCCGGCTGCAAATTTCTGCACTCATCGCTTTTTTAATCAAAATACAATTTTTATTGATAGTTTCAAGTAGAGAAATATATTTATGCCGGGTTGCCTATAAAAATCTGCAAGTACCTATTTTAAACCAGGTCTAAGCTCTGTTAAATATATACCTACGTTCATAACGTATCCACTTAAGTTATATATCAAATTAAAGCAAATTTTTTTCTTTACACGAGAGAATAGGGTTGCCTCTGTCAAAGTGACCGCAAATAGGGGTTTCAGTACATTTGCCCCTTACACGATGTAAATTGTACTGAGGCCTCAGTTTTTTTAAATGTCGCGGTTCAAAAATAATGTCCTACTGGTGTATGAGCGTGTATCGAGATAAATGAAGCGAGGTGTAATTGTAACTTACTAAGTGGAGAGTTTCTTCCTTCTTTTGCGGCAGTAAAATATCCAATTTGAACTGAGGCGAGGTGAGATTGCAAACACGAACTGGAGAGACATTTCTCACTTCTCTTGCGGCAGTAAAATATCGAATTTAAACTGAGCCATGGTGAGATTGTAAATACGAACTGGATGGAGAGCCATTTCTTACATTATTCGAGGGAGTGAGGTTTTGTCCTGAGACAATTCTTACATTTTTCGAAGGAGTGAAATTTTGTATTGGAGAGAGACAATTCTTACATTTTTCGAGGGAGTGAGGTTTTCTCCTGAAGAGACAATTCTTACATATTTCGAGGAAGTGAAGTTTTGTACTGAAGAGACAATTCTTACAATTTTTGAGGGAGTGAAATTTTGTGCTGGAGACACATTTCTTACTTCTAGCAATATTTCCAACTTGAAATAAGCGAGGTGGGATTGCAAAATATAAGTATACGGCCACGTACAACTAATTAGAAACAGTTTCATAAAAATTGCATTTATACAGTTTTTATGTTTTTATGTAGGAATAAAATTAAAGAATTCCCACCATCTCCTGTTAAATTTTTTTTAAATATATAATGGTGGGCCTATTGAAGGAAATCAATAACAATATCATAATGAATTGCTAACAGGATTGCTACATAAAAATATAAGAAATGTATAAATGCAATTTTTATGAAACTGCTTCTAATTAGTTGTCCGTGGCTGTATATTGTGGAGGCTTAGATTTGTTTCCTACTCTTAGGCAGTTTAATGCATATACTAGAATTAAACTTGTAAAAATGCCCTTCATTGGTATTTTTTTTCTTTCTTTTTTAATTTGCTCGTTTTTGTCATGGTGCCATTACAATAGCACCTCGCCTCATTTGAAGTATAACTTTGTACTGGCTCAAAAGAAAAATAGAGGCACCTCAACTCATTTTATAATCGTGTCCTACCCAACACTACTCAACACATAGCCAGCTTCGGTGAGAAGTCCCACAAAAGCTTTTGACTTATGACTGGTCATAGGACCTGACATAACTTCTTCCAGTCAATCCTTCCTTGAGCTTCTTATACAGTTGAGGAGCTTCAACCTGTAGGTTTACCCTGAAACGAATCGACCGATGATCCGAGAAAGAAACTTCATCTGATTCTCTCCAGTTTTCTATTTTGAATGTTCCAGATGTCCAAACCCTGGAAATTCTCTGTATACTTGGGAATATGAATATTGGGGTTTTGTCCAGGTTTGAATTAATGATAAAATCGAAGAATGACTCTCCCTCAGGCCCGTACGTACGGGGGGTTTTGAGGTTTTGAACCCCACCCCCCCCCCTGAGGATACACAAAAAAAAAACAAAAAATTCAACTAACTATGAATTGAGAATATTAGAATAAAATAAAATTAATCTAATAAGAGTGCATTCTCAGGAAAAATTGTTATACAATAAACTTTTCCTTCCGAAATTATGCGCCATTTTGACTTTCATGTTTCCTTTGTCTCTTATTGGCGCGTTAGGGTTCTGCCGGCGCCTATAATTAGTGAGCCACTAGGCATCGCAGCAGCAATACCTCAGTAGCAGCCGCACTGATCATGGTCGTAGAAAATATCTAGCATCTTTTGGAATTGCATGGATATTCGACCCTTTTTTCCTAAAAACAACTAGCCTAGAAATCGAAAATGTGAGTATGCATCCAAGACAAAAACCTTTTGCCTGTGAATTTGCAAGTGCCGAAACAGAAGCTGGATTTTCTTAATCAAAAAAAACGACATCTGACTCCAGCGATCATTTTCTGAGGGCGACAAGGCTTGCTCTTCGAGGTTTCAAGGATACTGGTAAAATTTTCGATAATTCTCATGCGATAAATGACAGAAACTGTAGGGCGCTCTTAACACTGCAAGGTAAAAATTACAAAAACCTGAAACTGCATTTACAATGGTCACCGAAGAATGCAATCGAATCCAGAATGAACTCATCACTATTTGCCACAATTTGATTTTGCTCGAATCAACAAATCAAGAGGATTTTCTTTTCTTGGGGGTGACACGCCCGGAATCGGTGGAATAGAACAAGCTTTAATTTGCATTCGATACTTAGATGAAGTTGATGGCACGTTCACTATTCGTGAAGACTTTTTGTGTTTCCGTCCTATTGCTGATATCTTCAGTTTCAGGGAGCCCAAGCTATTATCAGAAATATTGACCCAACTGGCACTTTACTCGCATTGTGCTGCCCATAGCTTTAATTTACCGATCAGCTCTGCATGCAATGTAACTGCATTTAAGAATAGCCTCGGAATTCTTGAAAGCATTCACACTTTTTTTATCTATCCGAAACGCAGACTTGCTCTACAGAATGCAATCGATGAAGATGAAAATCTGAAAGAAGATAGGGTGAAGAAATTGAAGAAAATTTGTGCAACCAGATGGGTGGAACAACACGAGTCTGTCAAAACTTATATGCATTTGCAACCTGCGCCTGCAGTAATTCAAGCCCTTGAATTGAATTCAACAATCTGGAAGGACTCAGAGACTTCATCTAAACCTTTTCAATTGCTTTCGCCCATAAAGACTCCGAATTTTGCTGTAAATTAAATAATATACTTGTTCCAACTGTTCAATTTAACAGTAATTGTTTTTTTCCCGGATCATCTGGATCAGTGAAGTTTAAATTTGGCGACGACGCATTGCCCGAAAGGTCGTAAAAAATTCGCTTGAAGTACTCGACATTTGCAATTGACATGCATTTCCGACTGTACATCAAATTCTCCGCATTATAGCTATTTTTCTTGTCACTACCGCGATAAATGAACGCTCTTTATCTACACTAGGTCGTCTTAAATCGTATCTCAGATCGACCATTTCTGAAGATCGACTTTAGCCTCCTTCAATATACATCGTGTGAGGTCGAAATTGATGTGCAGAAAGTTCTAGATGAGTTTTTTTCTTCGGTTCCTCGAAGAGTTAATATGTTTACTAACAATTATTGATGTACCTTTTTAGCATAATTAAATGTATTTGAGGATTGAAAAACGCATTTGAGTAGTTTTTGCCCTTAACTCCTGCTATCCCCGGTTGTTATTCTCCGTGCTTTCTCAAAATGTCACACGCTACAATCCGGTTGACTCTATTTCATTTTACGGCTGTTGTCATCTGCAAGAAATCCTCCGCAGGTGCTGGTAGGTCGTGGGCCATGTAGTCGGAGATTAATATAAAGGCCCTTCTCGCCTTCGACCCACTATTTATCTACAGTTAAATCCGTTGAACTGTTTCAATGTGCCATTTAACAAGGATATTAACATCTTTACTTACCATACGTTCTGTCCGTCCAGGGCTCTGGTATTAAGGCAATATACATATTTTCCACCTTAGAAAGATCCGAAGTTTATCTGTCGCTGCCTTGGTGAACTGGAGGTTGATCTGCACGATCTACAGTCAGAATAATTTTAGGTAATTTTGAATAAATTGACTTAGTATTAACATTTACAATGCATCTTTGGAGCTTTGGATCATCCACCTTACATTTTTGACTTTACACTCAGCATCTTATTTCCTCTTCTTGCGCTTGAAATAGTGTCTAAGTGGGAGTGCACAATGGTTTGGAGACGCCGAGAAGCTCAAGACGGCCGTTGACAATTGGTTCAATTCCTAGCCGCCACTGATTCAACTCGTAACTTCTTCTATTCAGAGAGTTTAAAGAAGCTAATGCATCTTTACAGTACAAATGTACTGACAGGAGATTGTCAATTATGTATGAAACTAAAACCTCCCATAAAAACTTTTTCTGACTATTGTCACATATATTTTCATTGAATAAAAACAATTTCAATTATGGCATTGCCCAGAAAAAACCTTTTTTCATAAAATTACTTCAAGTACGTTTCTTTAGAATAATTTACATATTATTAAAAACTCCCTTCTGCATACATTGTTTATTAATTTTTTAGTGCCCGTTAAGGTAGAGCATCAAAATGCAATTATGTTAAATTAATATTTTGAATTTTCTACCTTGATAAATGCAATTGTTACCAGCACCCATCAAGCCATAAAATTTAAAATCACAATTAAATTATTTTAATTTCATTTAAATCCAAACTTTAAACAGGGATGAATTATTCCAACATTTAAAATATCTTTCCTTCTTTTTTATTTTTTTTTATTATTATTTGTGCTCAGTCAAATTATTTACTCGATGGCAAGCGATGAATACGTAAATAGTAAAAAATAAACTGATTTTAATGCAGGGCCATGTCGTAGCTGCTAAAAGCAATTCATGCACTGAATATCCACTAGAATAATTATAATTTGTGTCAAGAGCATTATCAAATAATTAATTTTATTTTAATAGAATAGGAAGCAAAATTTGCGTATGTGGTGATTGGTTAAGCCTAATTGGTGTTAGAACTCGTAGGTGCTGTGCATACAAAATTAAGAATGATGGATTTATGCAGAAATTTATTTGAAAAATACTGTCAATTTTTTTTTCAAAGATATGTTTATAAAATATTTTTTAATGTGTGCCATTTTAAAATTTCTTATAAAGAGCTCAAACTGTATATGTTCACCAACAAACTACAATCGGCTGCTGTTTGTTTAATTTGTCTATTAAGAATGTAAATAACTAATCTTTATACAGTAAATATGTTTTCATATTTTGTACCTACTTCTCAGAATTATTTTATGCATGCGTTTTTTATCCTTCTTATCTTCACTTATTCGCCCGAGTATTTATACCAAAATGTAATTAGTCAGGTAGCCTCGAAAAAGACCATTTGCTAGATAAAGTGCAAATTCGAGTCCTGAAATTTATTTGAGACAAATTCGGAGAGAACTTATGCAACCAGCATAACATCAAAGCTGCGCAACGCCAAGCACTCTATCACCAACGAAAGGACGAATTTCGAATTCAAACACAGCTCATAGTCTTACCATTACACAACCTTATCAAGTGCTTTGATGCTACTGCAGCCAGTAAAATGTTCTGGTCCTAGGTAACTTCTCAAGAAAATTCAGACTTAGGCCGATGTTACAATTGGGGCTTTGACTTTACTTTGACTTAACTTCGGGCTTTGATTACATGTAATGGCATTAAAGCTGATTAAATAGAAGCTTCGACTGAACTTTGTCTTCGACTGTATTTCGACTGCAGTCCGGCTTTGAGAAAATTCAAAGTTTCGTCCGCCTGCAACCAACTTCACTTCATGTGAAAGTACTGAAAACCACTTTTTTAAAGCGAAAGGCACGGTTTTGAATTTCGAGTATTTTTTATAGACTGCGAACATCATTAAAATTAATTCCAAAGCATTTTGTTATATTAATTTTCTTCTTTGCTTCTGCTTTGAAAGGAAACAGCTGATTGCAGTCACAGCTATAATTTAATTTTAAAGTCGAAGTCTCTGGGGGCTTTCTTTACAGTCGGAGCTGAAGTCGAGGCCAAAGCCCCAATTGTAATACGGCCCTTAAGTATACTCGAGAAGTGTACAGGCCTCTTAAAGAGTTTGACGTCAAAAAATCCACTGGGCCTCATAATATACCTCCTCTGGTCTTTAAGAAATGGGCTTCGCCTTTGAATAAACTTAAGGTCAAAACAGAATTGCGACTGCGACGGCGGACGGCGAAGTCGGTCGTTTAGCGCAAATGTAAAACAACGTTGTATAACGAAATTACAACTGCAGCGGCACTGCGCCGCAAAATCGAAGTCGGCGTACAAAACATAATTTTTTTCACACACAATTTTTGGATATGCAAAACGTCACGTCTCAATAAAAGTTGCGGTTGCAATTTCGTTATACATTAGCTGCTGCGTCCAAATATTACATAAATCGCAGTTGCAGTCGGCCGTCGCAGTCGCAATTCTGTTTTGAGCTTTATGCGCAAACTTTTTACCCTCTTATGCTTTTCCGGAGTCCAGACACTTAGAAAATAGATCATGTTCAGTCACAACCTTCTATATTTACAAGCCATGAACAAGAATCTCAATTGAGAGAATCGGACCACCAAATTCTCCCAAATTCTCCAAATTACACTAACAACATAACGTGATTTCACCGAGTTGTGGTCCGATTGAGCGGAAATTCGCTCTCAATATTTTCCTTGTTCATGGCTTGTAATATAGAAGGTTGTGGTTCAGTCCATTCCATTCCGAAAAAAGACAACTGCAACAACCCCTCTAACAGGGCCGGCTCAAGACTAAATCGCGCCCTAGGCAAACTTTTTAATGGCGCCCCCTAAATATATTTTTAAGTTAATAAACACTTTTTACTTACTAAATATAATATTTTGTTTCAATTTTTTATTATAATATAATAATTAAAGACTGATTTAAAAATAAAAAAACAAAAATAGAAAATTTAGTATATTAGAAAATTGTTTTCCTTGATTTTCGACCGTTAAAATACTGAACATTTTCGTGTAACTTTTCAAATTAAAAAAAAAGGTTTCAAATCTTGAAATATTAGCAGCCGCCAATATAAATTTGTTAAATATGGCTGCATATCGCGGTGTAAGAGTCAGATAAACGTATCTACATTTTCTCAATTTTACAGGAAAGCAAAGATACTGTGAAAATTCGGCTCTTTAAACTTTAGCAGCTTTTTAATACAGATAAAATACTAGTATGGAAAAAAATTTTTTTTCTATGTATTGCCATACTCTTAGAGCTTTGAAAAAATTAGAAATTATTTATTTGTATATGCTTACATAGACGCAATATATATATTTTTAAAATTCGGTTGACATACGTTAGTGTGGCCCTTAATTATTTTCAAACTTATGTTGTTATCAAACTTAAATACGTCATTTGTGAACACTGCGTTACACTGGCTATTTAAACTAAGCATCAAAACAAAATTTTGTAACGACCAAAACAACGTATAAGCTTTTACGTTCTTATGCCCCAGTTACACGAATGACATACTTGTCATTTTTTCCGTCATAATTTGTCATTATCATCATACACGGTCATAATTTGTGTCATTATTTCTGTCATAAAAAATAAATAACAACAATGCCATTAATTATGACCAGAGATTATGACAATTGTCATTTTTTGTCATTCGTGTAACTGGGGCATTACGTTCATAATACGTTTTTCTGGTTCCATTGAAAATGATTCTTAAGCTATTTGGTTTTTTTGGAATTTGATAAATATAGACTTTACCGTTACGTCGTTTTGCCAATTCATAAAGGACTATATTGTGAACCGTTTTATAAAAAAAAAACTTTTTTTGATTTTTTTGTAGATACGTTCATCTGGTTCTTATACCGCGATATTTGTTAGCATATGAAAAAAAGGCTAAGAGAAAGAAGATATATTCCGCCAATGTCACTACTTTGGATAAGTACTTGGTAATATTTTTTTCAAATGTTACTTATTTCAAAAATAATGCTATCCTTTTCTCACATAATTTCTATATTTTTTGCACAATTGTTTTCTCTAGCAGATTTATCAGCCGAAAAAAAAGCGAGGGTCATAAGGGCTTCAATTGACATTTGCATACTTTATGCTCAGAAATGTTAAATTCCCAACTTCAGAAGACTGTTCTTTTATTTAACTATAGTTAGTGTTAGTGAGTATGAATAGAATATGAAAGTGAATATGATTAGATTGATTTTCTGATAAAATAATTCTTTAATTATTAGGGGGCCTTGGTAGTCTAGGGACTAAGGCGCCTGGCTACTATCCCAGAGGTCCCGGGTTCGAATCCCGGCAGAGCCGGACGGTCCTTCGCCTTTCCCACCTTCTTTCTTCTTCCCTCCTTACATTCCTCATTCCCCTGTCATAACTTTCCGCCAGCACTGCCCCGCTCCACCAAGCGCATGTCATCGGTTGGTTGGATTCAACTCGTTTCAGGAGGCATAACACTCCAGCGAGTTGTTTCTCATTGCCCCGATGCCAGAGTCGCGATAGAAATGGTTGGGGTTAGGTGGTTGTGGCAGTTCCTTCCTACTTTTCTCTTCCCCTTCACTATCTATCGACTAGAGCTTGCTGTTTGACATTGCACTCTATACGAAGAAAATAGATTGTCGACAGTACAAAGGGCTTTCCCTGAGCTCTAGTCTTCCACATAAAAAAACATTTAACTACTAACGCAAAAGTAAAAATAAATTTTCAATAATATTTTAATAATTTTCGGTATGTTGGTAGGGAGATTTAAGTAATTTAGGCGCCCTATGCAAAGGCAGTAATTTCGGCGCCCCAGGCAAGGGCCTTGCTCGCCTGTAGCTTGAGCCGGGCCTGCCCTCTAACTACCGCCTTCTGTTTTCTCAAAAACACGGAGACAATAATAAATAAAAGATCCAAGCAAATACTACACGACGAGCGATTCGGCCTTTGCCCGTAAATATATACTGACATCTGCCACATTTCCTTGTGGTGCCACGGCTCCACGATTGGGGTGCCACGGCTCCACGATTGGGGTGCCGCAAAGTTCAGCCATTTTCTTGGAAATTTACTTGAGTGTAGTTAGTAAGTTATGTAGTAAGCAAAATGTGAATATCGAGTGATGGATAGTGTAATTTGCATCATAAGCCGTGTTCCTTTTCTACTTTTAAGTACTCCGGCGTAAAAAATTAAAGAAACGCGAAGTTTGTCGATATGAGTAAAACCTATGAATTTTCTGTGAGCTTAGGCTTCCAAGTAAATACGAGTAAAAAGAGCAGAAAAGGAACACGGCTATTGTATGCATCGCTAGTGTGGGCAGCGGCATTGCAAATTACACTAGCCATCACTCGATACTCCCCAGTAGGAATTCTAGGTAGCACTTACCGATGGAGCACTGATATAAGTAGTCATCTGGTAAGGGGTACTCATATTTTCTTAGGTGTAAGAAGAGCCCTTATATAACGCATTACAAGAGAAGGCAGATGGTAAGAGGTAATCCAGAATTAGACCCAAAGAAGCTATCCCAGTAGGAATTCTAGGTAGCACTTACCGATGGAGCACTGATATAAGTAGTCATCTGGTAAGGGGTACTCCTATTTTCTTAGGTGTTAGAAGAGCCCTTATATAACGCATTACAAGAGAAGCAGATGGTAAGGGGTAATCCAGAATTAGACCCAAGTTAGAAATTTGCCCGATGACTCAAATACCACTACAAAAATACGAAAACAAATGAGTCATCGGGTAAATTTCTAACTTCGTTGGGTCGAATTCTGGATTACCCCTTACCATCTGCCTTCTTTTGTAATGCGTTATATAAGGGCTCATCGATGTAGTAAAAAGTAAGGCCTTACCTCCTATGACATCGTGTGTAAAAATAAGTACTTCTGTAAAGGGTATGGTAAGGCCTACCCCTTACTAGTGAGGGCTCATTTCAGTACTTCTGTAAGCTTACAAGTCCTACTGGGTATAGAAATTTGGCCGATGACTCAAATACCATTACAAAAATACGAAAAAAAAGAGTCATCGGGCAAATTTCTAACTTCTTTGGGTCTAATTCTGGATTACCCCTTACCATCTGCCTTCTTTTGTAAAGCGTTATATAAGGGCTCATCGATGAGCAGTTCTGTAGCCTGTAGGTACTCAAAGGTAAGTACTTATGTAACTACTCTAAGGAAAGTAAAGAAGTAAGGCCTTACCTCCTATGACATCGTGTGTAGAAATAAGTACTTCTGTAAGGTGTATGGTAAGACCTACCCCTTACTTGTAAGGGCTCATTTCAGTACTTCTGTAAGCTTACAAGTCACAAGGGTCACATCAAAACGGTTTGTGTATGATGCGGGTATTACACTAAGCATTCATTTTTCTGATTCTTTTTCGTGTAACGATTGTGATGCCTTTTGTAGTTGTACAATAAACGTGAATGAGAGGGGAGGATTTCTCATAGTTTTCGCAGACCTCGACTGCGATGTTATATTTGTGTTAGTGTAATGGATGGGTGAGCCTGGCAAATTTTGTGGCTCAAAAGTGAGGAGACATATGACTCATGACATATACTTCCCTGCGACCCCTTGCCTAAAAAATCGGTTTGTGTATGGGGGTAATAAACGAAATGATGAATAATGTAACTTGCATCAATAAGAGGAAAATAAACTCTGTGTATCGGTTAAGTGCCCTTCGGGCATGCTGTGCATATCGTACTATGTCCGACGAAGCAGCATGCGTAATAGCAGGAATGATCCCCATTGATATTCTTGCATCGGAAGGAAAGAGGTGGACTCGGAATATGCAAGAGGGGAGTCCAAGGAAATGCAACAGACTCTGAGGCGCTGCCTGTCCATCGCAACATGGCGGGGGGTGTGGGACGAGTGTAGAAAGGGCTGGTGGACCCATAGACCCATATCAAATGTTGTTAAGTGGGCTATAAGTACGGTGACCATATTTCCGAGAACGAAACACAGTAGAAGCAGAACAAAAAAAACTAGCAGAGTTGGGGTGAATCTAATATTTGAAATGGCAACCCCTATTTTTTTCACGGTTTCTGATTCTTCGCAGGGAAATATGAAACTTTTGTCGGAAAATTTTTTTTATCCGAAGCCCGCCTGCATTCCCAAAAATCATCAATAACCAAAATTATCCCCAAAAATCATTCAGGGTACAGAGAAGCTTCGGATAAAAAAAAGTTTCTAACAAAAGTTTGAAATTTCTCTGCTAGGGGGTCATTTTTGTGTTTAAACGATTCCACCCTCCAAGTTGAGCAACTTTCGTTCAAAACTTTTTTCACGAAAACCTACCCTACCTACCCTAAGGTTGTGTAGAATTCTTTCCTTCCAAAAATTGTTTTTTTCTCAAATCGTTTGCAAAAATACAGTACATTAACAGCAGGCTGTGTAGATAGAGGACATTATACAATTTTTCAAAGATTAAAAATTCCAGAGGACAGGTACACTGAAAAGAGTACTGTACTGTACAATACAGTACGGTTGTTCACCGTAGGTATAAGAGACCATGTGGAAGTAGCAGTTCCTGAGTGGGCATGGAGGTAATAGGGCATACCTTCGCAGGGTTCAGGCTGGACGACTCACCGTTCTGCCCGGAATGGCCAGACGATAAACAGGACGTGGAGCAGATTTACGGATCACAGGACTGTTAGAAGCAGTTGCTGGAGTGCAGCTAATATCTGAGAACATCTTGAACAATATTTTTTTTTTGTTTATTGCAGCTTAATAAAATCTATATCATTAAAATAAATCTAAGCTAAGCCCATCACATAAACAGATGTTTGTGCGTGAGGGCTGTGACTGCCTAGGGTTTTAGTTAAATTAATATTTTTAATTATAATAGTTAAGCCAACAAACTTATATTAACATAAATTACTTTACTGCTTTAGTTAATAATGGTAGTGATATTTAATTCAAAATTAACAAAGATTATTTAAACATCTAAAATCTCATAAAATATAAGACGCGACCGCTCACGCCGGGAACTAAAATTCGACTCCTAGTTGGCTTCTATATATTGTGCCACTTTTTCAAAAAACTATTTATATATTCATTTAGGACAATGTACATAGGCCCTTCGCAGACTTGTCCATAATTTCAAACCGGTTTTAATATGAGTTCAATAGTACACTCGGAACTCACTTTTCTCCATCATTTTCGTGTAATGATTGTAATGTGTATGTAGTAGTGCTGGGATAGCACAGCGAAGTAGCCCAGTAGAAATTCTAGGTGGCACTTACCGATGGAACACTGATATAAGTAGTCATCTGGTAAGGGGTACTCATATTTTCTTAGGTGTTAGAAGAGCCCTTATATAACGCATTACAAGAGAAGGCAGATGGTGAGGGGTAATCCAGAATTAGACCCAGAGAAGTTAGAAATTTGCCCGATGACTCAAATACCATTACAAATATACGAAAACAAATGAGTCATCGGGTAAATTTCTAACTTCGTTGGGTCGAATTCTGGATTACTCCTTACCATCTGCCTTCTCTTGTAATGCGTTATATATGGGGTCATCGATGTAGTAAAAAGTAAGGCCTTACCTCCTATGACATCGTGTGTAAAAATAAGCACGTCTGTAAGGGTATGGTAAGGCCTACCCCTTACTAGTGAGGGCTCATTTCAGTACTTCTGTAAGCTTACAAGTCCTACTGGGATGCTTGGGTTAGTGTTATGGACGGTGAAACCAGAAAATGTTTGGGTGAACAAATGATGGAAAATTATTGAAGAAAAACTGTCTTCCCTGCCACCCCTTGCCTATAAAACCGGTTTTGTTTTGATGTTATGGAAGGCCATAGAGACCAGTATTAAGGGGAAAACATAACTTTTGAATAATGGACTTGCCAAATCTAAATTGTGAAAGCAATAAATTTGCCCTTAACTGTCTTGATTTTAATCTACACATCTTAGCGAAAAAAGATAATAATTTTGAAATATATACATTGTCACATTGTCATCTTACACTGAATTCATAATCCAGATTGTACTATTTACATAATTTCGCAAAATTTATTATTTTTATTATAAATATTTTTCCATTTCCAAATTCTCAAAAATCAATTTCAAACTTTAATTACTATTATTATGTAACTTATCAACTAAATTTGACAATGACTATTGATTAAACATTTTGTCGTTTCCATAACTTCATATGACTAGGCCCTACTATACCTGAATAAGCCAGTTGCGTTACTTGGTGTCCGTCAATATCTTGGACCATATATCGGTCATAGGCAATGTTTTGGTTACAACGTATGGACCTCTAAATTTTGGCAACAATTTTTTATTAATACCGGGTGTATTGACATAATTCGTTATCATTACATAATCATCGACTTTATATCTACACGGAGACTTTCGAAATTTGTCATAGTATTTTTTGGCATAAACTTGATTTTTCTTAATATTATCTATTGCATTCAATCTAATCTTGTCTAAGTCTCTTGATTCAGTGGTTTCCAATACTTCCCTAAGAGGATCATCTACGTGCCCTCTTTGTTTCAACCCAAATAACATCTGACTAGGCGTTTTACCTATCGTTCTATTAACTGAATTATTTAGCGCATGTTCTACACGAAGCAAAACTCTATCCCAATCATGGCCTGAAGATGAGCATAATTTTGCCAACATTGGTCTCAAACTCTCATGAACTCTCTCTACTTGACCATTGGCCCACGGAGATCCTACAGCTATTTTGATATGCTGAACATGATTGTCTTCCATAAATGTCTTAAATTCGCCTGAGGTAAAGGAAGTCCCTCGATCAGAAATAATTTTGTTTGGAATGCTATAATTATTAAAGTAATTCCCTGAACATTGGATAGACTCCTTTGAACTAGTGCTCTTAACAGCTTAAAGCTTCACGAATTTAGTAAAAGCATCTATAATAACAAGAATATGTTTCTTCTTTGACCTAACATTTTGTAATGGACCGAAATGATCTATGTGTAGTACATCAAACGGTAGCTCCCCTTTCGGAATATTGTGAAGGTACCCTTCTTGTTTACCCACCTTAGAAGAATAGGATATGCACTTAAAGCAATTAGTGATATACTTCTTAACTTTGTCTCTAACTTTTGGGAACCAATAAGATCGACTAATTTCGACATAACACTTTTCCACACCAGAATGCGCCAACATTTCACGGTAAGTCCTAACTATTTCCATTTCCATTTCTTTCGGTACGTAAAATAGAATCTTTCCTCTAATCTTTCGATAAACCAATCCATTCCGCATCTCATATGTACTGCTTTCCACTTCTTCTAACTTAGCCCGAATATTCTGAATATCTTTGTCTCTCGTCTGACAAATTGCTAAATTTTGCTCTAAAGTATTCTCCTCTAATATTAGAATGTTTGTATATCGACTTAAAGCATCTACATGATTCATCTTTCCCCCCGATCGGTGTTCCGTAAGATAATCATAATTTTGGAGTTCTAAAGCCCAACGCGCTATCCTTGGATTAATATCCCGTTTATTCAGCGTTAATACGAATTGCGATCTGTAACTATCTTGAACCTAATTCTTTGTAGATAGATCCTAAATCTTTTCAGTGCGTAAATTATCGACAGGGTTTCTAACTCGGAACTATGGTATTTCTCTTCGGTTGGGGTTGTTCGTTTCGAAAAATAAAAAACCGGGTGGAATTTATTGTCTGATTTCCTTTGCATAATAGTACAGGATACGTAGAACAACGACCTTCACCGATCGAGTAACCGAATAAAATTTTTTTTGATGATAAAGAATATGCTAACAAAAGTAACGGTGATGGGTTGCCTAACGAAATATGTTCAAGGCTATATTTAATAGGGGTTTTTTCGCCATTTTCTGCCCTTTTCTCTATTTTGAGGAGAAACTAGGGATTTTGGTGAAAATATCAAAAGAGCAAGTTGTAGAGCATAAAATTTCCTACAAATTTTGTCTTCACTGTTTTTTCGAATTCCGCACAGTTTCGCCGCTAGCCGCCGTTTTGCGCCTTTTTTATATCTATTAATAAAATTTCCTTTCCGAAATCGTCCTCTAATTCCTGCAGCAACCTAAAATTGAATGTGGCCAAAGAATCTCTACCTAAGATTAAATTGAATGACATCGTATTTTTATCAACAACGAATACCTTTATTCGTTTAGTAATATTATTAAGAGTTACAAAAATTTTTAATTCAGATATTATTTTAACTCTACTATTGTTTATTCCATAAAACTGTCTTTCCTTAACATTGCGCATAAGTTTTCTCGTGACTTCGTCAGGCAACGCATCTGCCCTAATCATACAGACTGGACTACCAGTATCTAAAATTGCTAATACCGTATTTTTAAAATTTTTATTTTCTAAGCTATACTGAATTGTTACCTTTTTGAAAACGTTCGCATCATCCTTTGATGAGACTAAATTTGCCTTGTTTTTGGGGCACTCAGTTGACATGTGCCCGAATACCCCGCAGACATAGAAGGAACCTCTCTGTCTCAGCGGCTTTCTGCATTCACTCTTGATGTGTCCTCGCGAGTTACAGTTAAAACATTTGGTTTGCGAAGATTGCCTAAATATCGGTTTCTGCTTAGCAGGTACTGCAGCTGCTGGTGTCGCTCTAATCATCTTGCCTTGGCCCTGTATCTTCTTCAATTTGGAGAAGGCACTAAATAGCTCGTCCAAATCACTAAATTGTTGTACTTTAGCCTGTGACTGCAGGACGGGATCAGCCATTCCCTCGATGAGATATTCCATCATCTCATCTTAGACCTTAGACAAAACCGCGCTTGATCTTTTAATTTTCTGAAAGTGACTGAAAAAAAATGAATTCTCATTTGAAACGCCTTACGCGCTTTTGAAAAGCCCATATTGTGTGGACGTACAATGTACCTTTTTAAGCACAGCCTTTTGTCCGCGCAGTTTTGCCGCACGGCCTTTACCATCAACAAAGTCGTAAAAAAGTCATAAAACTCTATATAAAAAAGGCAAAAGCGCGTACGACCCAAGTCCGTTAGTTTTTCGTTAATGATTATAAATATTTGTTGAATTTTGAAGATTTGGATTAATTTTAAATGTTTTAAGGTTGGGTGCAGCGAGGCGTACTGGATCCCAAATAGTTTTTTATATAAATTGGAAGATTATTGAATAGCTTAGGACCTAGTGTACCTGCATGACGTTGGGTTAGTGTTTTTTTAAAAACTGCCGCTTCGTATCTAGGCTCTATTAGGGCTAAATAACCGTTAAATTACTAGCGGCAGACATTTTTGACCATTTTCACCCTCCCCAAGTCACCCCTAGCTGAAGTTGCCGTTTCACCCCTCCCCCCCATATTCTAATTCAATAAATGACCACATCAAATTATTCGTAAGGAAATGCACCCCAAAATTTTTATCATTTTTAGTACATATCTTTTTTATTATTAATATTATGGCAAAACATTATTTACGAAAGTTGTAGATAATTTGATTATCTAAAAAAAATATTTCTACAAAAATTCTATAGGACTCACGGTTTCCGATAAATAAGAAAAACCATTTTTCACCACTCAAAACAAGATGGCGACCGAACGTCAGGCCTCCGGATCGCGAAAACTCGGTTTTATACTCCCAACCAACCCCCCACACATTAAAAAAATGCTGTTTTCATAAAATGTTCAAATGGCCTTTTTTGCACCATTTTACTGGGCTATAAATCCAGTGTAAAAAGGTAGCCAATAGCTTTCTGCCGATTATTGTGGCCGCTTCTGGCGAATAACTTCACGCAAACGATGCATAAGGCTCAAATAACATTCCTTGTTAAAAGGTTGGCCTGGCCGAAGGAGTTCATAATGCACCCCGAAAATCGAGCCTTATTATTTTTTTTATCACGGTGTTATGATGTAATTTCATTTACCATCAATGATTATATCTGACTAATAATTATATCTGACTAAAATTAATTATCTTATTTTTCAACGGCTCTACAACTGAGATCGGGTTCTGTCCTCTCGCAACTGTTCTCTCCACCGGTCCCGATTCGTCCAGTTTGGCATCCCTGAGCTCTGGGAGTCCTGGTCTACGTCATTCTTCCAGCGGGTGTTGGGCCTCCCTCGTTGTCGTACCCCATAGATCTTCTCGTAGAGAGCTAGTCGAGCAGGTTCCCTTTCTCTCATACGAACTAGATGCCCAGACCACCGGAGCCTACCGAGCTTTATCTTTTTAACATCTATATGTCATGATAGCGCTCGTAGATCTCATCGTTGTAGAATCACCGGATACCGTCCTTCCTCACATAAAGGGCCAACAATTTGTCAAAGGATTTTCCTCTCGAACAGGGCTAAGAGGTTAGAGTACTTTCTGCTAAGCACCAAGGTCTCGGATGCATATGTGAATACCGGTAAGACCATCGCATTATATAGTAGCAGTTTAGAGCTTAGCTTATATAAGATATTTGCGTACCTCTGTCGTGGTTGTGGGACCAGACCGATGTGCGTTTTTGCAGACGGGGCTACCATTCTTTGCTTTGCTTTTATTGATGTGCAGTCCTAGCGTCCCAGCTAAATGTGCAACACCAAGACAAGACAAGACTGCAAACCAAGACTATTTTTGCTCATCACTATTGAAAAAGAAGCAGGCCAGACCCGTCCGCATGTCGGAGTCGATTATAGATGTTGATTGGACTGGACAGTGTTCCAAATATCTTGACTTGGCTTGTCTTATTGGTCATGGTCAACCTACATTATCGAATCAGCGTATTGGGGATGTCGAATTTTCTCATGGTTTTGTAAAGTGATTGAGTTTTAAAACCCTAGACATTTTTTCATCGCCTCGATTAGGGTAAAAATCTGATCAGTTGTTGATTTGAATGGGCTGAAGCCAGGTTTCTATCGTGTTTTGTAGGATAACAGAAAATATCTTATACTCGTACTCAACAACGTTATAACACGATAATTGGTGGACGTTCTGATATCTCTTTTTTTATTTACTGGGCAGAGGAAGCCTTTTTTCTAGTATTCTGGCATCGGCTTCTATTCCCATGCAGCGTGGTGTGAATTTCAGCAAACAACGTACTCTTCGGTAGAACTCCCACGTCTGGTGTGGCCGTCGGTCTATGTACTATTCTTGTTCACACACGAGATATTTCTCCTAGGCTCCATTTGTACATCTGGGAACTCCCTTTCCTCTTTTCGGAGCTCTTTGTCTTTCTCTTCGAGGGCTCGTGTTCTCTGAGACCGCTGCATTGCTCGGTACGCAGCATTCTTACATTTATTTGCCAACTGCATACATCATCAAACTAGTTGTTCCGATCTCGGTACGTTTGCACAGTCATCAGGCCCGAAAGGTGGCGGCGGTATATCAGCACATGGTCTATTTGGTTGCGAGTGGCTCCATTAGGAGATACCCAGGTGGCTTTATGGATATCTGTAAGCGCAAATCTAATACTGGCAACGACCAATTTCTTTTTCACACTCAAGTTTTTGCAAGACACCATTCCGTGTCCATCGCACCGCTTGAATAGCGGTAATGTCAAGCTGCTGACAGAAACAGGCGCAAACGCCGTGCGGGCAATGACAGAGAGAATAGAAGTAGTGTATTCAAATGCGCACTAACGAAATGCTGATTTACGCTACGCACACACCGCGGAAGTTGCTTTACTTTCTACTCTTTGCGCGTTGCCGCCGCGTAGTGTCAAGAGATGTTTGTGTTTTGAGTCGTGTTTTGATGGTGGTGGGCATATGTTTGGAGTCGTGTGTTGGTGTTGGGTGGGATAGCAAATTTGTTGGATTTTATATTTAATGAAAATCTTAGCACCTAAAACAAAGACAAGTCCTGTAGGATAGAAAAATTATATGTAAATCATTCAGGTTTTTCAATTTTTTTCCTGTCACGTCCACTTGTCACTTTGATTTCGTTGTTGTGTTCAAAGTCTGAGCGCGCCGCCGACACCGCAACATCATGTCAGTGAAAAGTCGCCACATACCGCGAAGCCGATGTCCGCACCGCCTTTGCGCCTGTTTCTGTCAGCAGCTTCAGTTTTATACTTTGACAGGGTATCGGCTAGATGTTGTGCAGCTCGAGTTCTGTACAGGGTTCGTACGTTCCATGAGAAAGTTCTTAAACCATTTTGCTTTTTTCGTTGCCGTGGTCGTCGTCGTATCCAGTATCCGGGGCATGTGGTTCGTTCAGCTATAAATTTTGTTTTCCTGATGTGGTTATTAGCATCGCGCCAACCTTACTTGGAAAAGATTAGCCCAAACATAGTAGCCTATCCTCTCTCATAGGATAGTTACCAGTGGCCACCTCTAGTAGGTTATAATCGCACTTCCATCAGTCTGTAATAGCTGCGGCAGTTGCATATATGTACAGATAGCTACTGCATGTTTTTCCACCTATTCTGCTGATGACTCACTAGCAAAGCATGAGAAATCTAGTTTTTCTCGTCGCTATCGTCCAATTTTTCAAAAACTCCGTTAAATGTATGTAAAAAATCCTCGTCGCTAGTTCCGTCAGAGTTGGGAGTATGTAGGCTGTACCGATAGGAATATGCTTTTTCCCCAATTTAACTTGCTCGAAAAATAGATATCGATTGGGTGTTATCAATTAATTTATTTATTTTTATTTCATTATTTAAGAAGTTTTTGGCGAGTATAAGGACCCCTGCTCCTCTTGAGGGGCGCGTGTATAATTATATAGTCTTTATCGCACTTATATTATATTAGCCAACTGCTGCATCCAAATATTTAATTATAGCTGGGATCCGGTGCGCCTATGCTGCTCCCATAAGCCAATAGTAGTAATCAGGTGATATGAATTTTAATATACAGTAGGAGAGTTTGATAAAGGCAATTTTTTGGTATTTTTGATTCCAAATAACAAAATGTGAAACTATTAGAGATCTGACATTTTGATCGAGACAATAAAAACCATCCATTGACATGGTATTTTTCCACATATGAATTTTCATACACAGATAAAGTGTCTCAATGAACCGCTTATTTTCTGTATTTTGGATAGCTGGGACCCGGTGCGCCTCGCTGCACCCAACGTTTAAACATTTAAAATCAATCCAAACCTTCAAAATTCAACTCTTCTTAACCATTAACGAAAAACCAACTATTCCTATAAAAGTTGGAGTCATTAGATTCCAAATACAGTTATTTGAACGAGGACCAAAATTGCCTGTGTAAATCTAGAAGTCTGCAATAACAAAATTTTTCTAAATTGAACTAAATTGAAAAATAAAACAAATTTTTTATAGTTGGAAAAAGCAATGCCTAAAAACCAACTTTTATTATCTGTTATTGTCACATATTGCAAAATTGCGTTCATATATTCGAATTAAATGTAACAGATGCCTTACGTTTCATAGGGGAATTAATTGTACAATTATTTTCTAAAGGTGCGTTTCCACTGCGGTCTGCAGACAGTGCGCGCACACAAAAATCCACACAAATAGAGCAAAAAACGAAAAATCTCAAACTGTGCGGAGACAAAATTTTCATTGCGTATCCACTAAAATCTTGCAGGAAGCATATGAAAAGTCTCAAACTATGTTCTAAAGGACTGTGCGCGCACTCTACAGAGACAAGACTTTAGATGGATACGACCTTGAATGATAAAATTGTTGTGCGCGCAATGTTTTATGTTTTCCGATTTTAGTATAAATATGATTTAATGATTATAATTAGACGATTTTAGTCTAAATATACATATAGCCGCTCTTTTTATTTTTATTTTTATAATCGTTTAATTCGGCATCCCACAACGACTTATTCTGTTCGAAAAATTTACCATTTGCTGGAGTGTGGGGCGTGAAATGGCAACTTCAGCTAGGGGTGGCTTTGGGAGGGTGCAAATGGTCAAAAATTGTATTTAGCCCTATTAGAACCTACTTACGCAGTGGCCTTTTTTACACCCCCCCCCCCCCCCCCCCCGCGCAACCCCCTAACTCGAGAAGGGTCCACTTCCCACAAAAATGTCATATTACAAAAAAATGCTTGAAATTATTTGAAAAGCTTATAACACTATACCAAACGGCAGAAGATTGGGATGACACGATTTTTTCAAGTGCCAGCTCCCCTACTAATTACTCTTGTCTGTCCTAAGATGTTTTGTGTTTTCCATATTCACGGGAAAACAAAAGATAAGCCTCAACATGCAACTTTAAGACTTTTCGAAGTCTTTTTTCAAGTATCCACTGCATTTACTTATCCGCGCACAGTCCCCGCAGAAATTCTCCGCACCGACACAGAACATTTTTTAATGGATACGTTTTGTATCCACTGGAATATCGGTGCGCGTGTGTAGTCTTCGCACTTCTCATCTCCGCACATTTCTTATCTCCGCACATTGATTTTGGTGGAGACACTTCGGCGGATAATGTATGCAGATGGTGCGGAGACAAAACCCTTGGTGGATACCCACCTTAATGTTTAGCGTTCTTTTGTGCCGTGTATAAATAAAATTGCGATTCTGCACTTCTTTGAGCTCAGGGCTACACGGTGAAACAGTTTTCAATATTGTTGGAGAGAGTTTAAACTCTGTAAAATGGTGCCACAAAATAAGTGCTTGCCGTTTAATTATATGATCTTCAAAATTAAATTCTTCATAACCAATAACGAAAAACCAAGTATTCCTATAAACGTTCGAGACATTAGAAGAAATTATTCTTTTTGAAAAAAGAATGTGCGAACAAAAAATATATCGGAACAAATCAAACACTCATTTAAACGAAAAGCTTTCTTGTTAATTTATTTTACTTTTTTCTTATTTATTTAAATTTAAATCGATTTTATTTCGACCGGCTCGAGCTACGGTTTTCCTTCCACTGACTTGAACAATTATTTTGACGGTACCAAGTACCCGATCTTCTGTACTAAGACCAAAGGGTGCAATATAATTCTTAGAATGCCAGTAAGCAAAAAATATTCATTGCGCGTGGGAATGAGAAATGTTGCAGGTGCATAAAAAGTGCATTGAAAGATAAAAGGTTTTATGGGAGCAATATTGTAATGGGATATTTAAATTAATTTAACTGGAATTGGGATGTAATGGGATATTTAAATAATAACTGGAATTGGGATGTTTGGGTTATGGATTTGCTGTTGTTCATTATCGTTAACTACGTTATCTATAACAATTAGACGCAAAATGCATTTATTTGAAGTGTGACCAAAATTACTTATATGTGTTTTGTTAAAACCACGAACGTTAAAACATTTAAAATAAATCTGCAATTGCTTGGCCACTGGGTTCTCATCTGCAATGTCACTGACTCAGGTTTTATTTGTTTACCCAGATGCCAGCCTCTTCCCGTATTGCAGAATCCTAGACTTATACCTAAAAATTCAGAGGTGATGATATGTTTCTTTCCTTCTTATCCATTATACATAAATCATCCCACATTTCCGTTTCTCCTTACCATATTTCCAAAACAAATCTTGTTGATCAATTCTGAACCGATTGCTTAGAGAGCTTCAGGATACATTAATGTTTTTCCATTTGTAGCTAGAATGTCAAGATTTTCCAATTTTCGAACTCCTGAAGACACTACATACAGATAACCGCGAAATGACACTTATTTGGCAAAGTTCTTCCGCCATATTGGCCCCACAATTTTGAGTAAGTTTTGATCATAAATTCGTTATTTACTACCTTCAAAACTCCCATATACCGATTTTAATCGGAATCGGAATACTCGAATTAATTGGAATCGGAATCTCAAACTCGTCGGCCATATTGGTGCGGCCATTTTAAATTTAAATTTTGATCATAAGGTCGTTATTTGCTACCTTAAAAAACCCCAGATTCAGATTTTCATTGGAATCGGAACACGATTTGCAAATTCGTCGGCCATTTTGAATTTATAAGTTTTGACCACAAATTCGTTATTTGCGACCGTAAAAACCCCTAGATACCCACTTTCATTGGAATCGGAATAAAATTTGGCAAATTCAACCATATTTCTGCGGCAATTTTGAATTTCGGTCATATTTCGGCCGCCATTTTGAATTTCGAAAATCTGATTTTCAACGAAGCTCTCCATGACAGCTCCATCTAGGAGTGGCTTTAGAAAGTAATAAAATAGCCTATGTTCTAAGTTTGAATATAAATAGCACATGGTTAAAATTTCATTAAGATCGTTTCCACCAACATTTTTTTTATTCACTCTTGTAGTCTGGTAAAAATATAATAAAAAGTAGTAAATAAGAAAACATTTTTTCCGTTCTTTTTTTTAAAAAAGCGTATACCCGTCGGTGTATGTGTAGTAGTGCCGTATAGTCCTGCAAACAACCTTCTGCTGCTCAGCACATGGCCGAGGACTATGTTTCAATCACGGTAGGTGTTCGCCCGCTGTAAGGCCATCTTTTATTTTTACTTGGGTGTCTCGAAGGTAGTGAGAACTACAAACAAAATCCAAAAAAGGTCCCAAATAATTCACATGTTATCTACTTTGTCCAAATACAAAATCCCCTAGAATAATGTTATTTGAAGCCGATTTCCATTAGAAATCACTTTTTTAGAACCCTTTCCCCAGGAGAAATTAATTCATACTTTTTACGCACCCTTAGATTTTATGCTATCATAATCGACCCATCTTTTACCCTGGAAAATTGTCTGATATCTACCCAGTAGAAATGAAAAAAAGCGTTTCCTTTAACCCAACATGAGAGAAAAAAGGAAACTAATAAAAGAACCGCTCGGAACATTATTCGCCTTAACTTTAACGCCTCAATCAAAGGCACAAGTAAAAACAGAGCTGTGCTCCAGATCTTATAATGCTCAACGTATCCTATACCAACTTTGTAGCCTCACTTCACGTGCCTCACTGCTTCTTCTGTTCTTATTATTTCAACCCTCATCCCTTTGACGTGCTCTCTTCGAGTTTTTTCTGCTGCTCTATTTTATTCCTGAATATTTCCTGCTTCTACAAGTTCGTTGTCTGCAGAATTTTAACTAGAATCCTTTTCCAAATACCACCGAATGTTGAATTCTTGTTTTTTAAGAGAGCTTTAAGGATTTTCTATTCTCTGTCCGCAGAATCCTTTTTATTTTAAAAAAAAGTGCTGGTATAATCTTGCGAAAATATCCTTTATGGGATTGCCGCTATTCTCTTTGAAAATAATGGTATGTTTTAATAAAATATTCCTGAACACTTCAATTTAGTGGCGGTATAGTTCAAAGAGTTTGAAAGAAACAGCGTAACAATCAATCTTTCATTTTAAAGCAGAATAAGATATAAGGCTTTGAGAAATATTAAATAAATAGTTGGGGGCAGCTTCTCTTCGTGATCCTTTCCATAGTGGTAAATGGCTTAGCAATAATATTCTTCATATTTATTCTTCATCCTTAAAACCATTCCTGGTGTAGAAAATGATCGACTACACTGCCACGAGTGAATACAGAGCACAGACTTCAATATTTGTTCATATCTTAGAGATCGTGGGATTTTTGTGGTTTTCATATTGCAACTACTTGTGGTTTCTTTTCTCTTCCTGCTGGGTTATAAGAAATATCCTTTTATCTAAATATATTATTTTATTTGGCTATATTGTTGAATAGAATGCATGTATTTAATATAGAACTGTTCTAAAAAAAGTTTAAACGCTAGCTTCAGTTCAGAAAACGAGTTGCTGAATTTTACAATTTCGTGTACTTAATGGCTGAAAATGTTGCAGAAGACCTAATGTGAATCGTGCATTTTAAAACACGGTAATATGTAATTGGTAAATATAGAACATGCAAAAATATTGGGGAAGTGATAGTTGGCCTCAACGCGACCTCAATCAGTTGAAGTCGTTGCTTCTGAGGATGAACTGACCATGCTTTTCAATTTAAGATAAAGTTTAGCAAAATAGAATATTTTCTAATTGATTATGGAGTCCATAATTTAAAGTTGGTTGGTTGGTATACTATTCTCTGCTATCGAAATCGTTTTTTGTAAAAACAGGAACTGAGGATCGACCTGTAAAATGACTTAGGTTCACAGCAAATCTTTCGAAGGTCATTTTGATTCTTATGTTTCACAAAAAGTATGGTCTCCCGAAAAGGATGAAGAAGACCAGCAACTCCAACGCCTAAAACTGAGTCCATATCTTCATCCTCGTCAAACTTAGAGTTAGACTAGGATTTACCAACTCAAACACAGAGATTTAGTGGGTAAAGAGCATGGCTGACCCATTTCTTAATATCCTATGCGTAACTTTATCTGCAGACCTGCGATAGAATAAGCACATATTCCAAATCGCCAAACAAACATATCCTAGAGATGCAAGTTCCTCCTCCAGCCAGTTGCCGTGGTTACAATCTACAGGTCCTACATTCCCCCGCCTTGAATACAGGTCGTATATCTGGGCAGGCTCCCTAAAAACCAACTTGGCTTGGCTGGCCAAGGTGGAAAACCGCGCCATCAAAGTCACTGGCGATAGACTCTTTAGTCACCGTTGGAATGTAGCAGTCCTCACCAAATTCTATCGCTATTACCATAGCGACTGCTCCACGACAACTTTTTCCCCGCAACACAAGACTAGCTAAGTCGGCTCAACTCCACACACTGCAGCCCTTCTTTTACGGTTTAGAAGTTCATTTATAAATATAACAACTAGATTGTGGAATTGTCTTCCACAGTCGGTGTTTCCAAACCCATATAACATCTCAGAGTTCAAACGCAAGGTTCATCGATATTTACTCGAGTACGCTCCACACCCCTAACCTATCCTTTCTCCACTATCTTTCAGATCAAGCTTACTACTTGATATTGCACCATGACTTGAACGACATGTCGGACTTGTAGCACAATGGGTGATTCCTAAGCTTGACCATACCACATAAAAAAATATGTTATTGAGCTGCTTCATGGCATTAGGTGGACTTGCTATGAAGGAATGTGGCTGGCAGCCCACAAGATATATCGAAACAAATCAATCTTGACGAGGTATTACAAAGTACTAGAATAATTGTTTGCGATGCAATTACAATTGCACACAAGGCAAGCATCAATGTTATAAAAGGGGCAGTCGCGGTAATAAAAATCCGATGGGTGGTATGACAGTGCTGTTGGCAGAAGATTTTCGCCAAACTTTACTTGTGATACTCAGATGTTTAAGGTCCTCAATATAAATCCTCAGACACCAAAAATATGAACTTAATCTGAAAGGCGATGTATTTATTAACTGCACAATTTTCAGATATTTTAATGAAAATAAAGATAAAAAGTTTACATACCAAGATCTACTATAATACCCAATGACCTTCCCTTTGACTTTAAAAGGCTGCAAATTTTCTTCAAAGTATACCATGACGATAAATAAGTCTTAAATACGTTGGCGTACCATTTAAGAAGTAATTGTTTCTCCCACCGTCAGTTTTACGTAGCTTCCTCAGGCGTAAGTTTCGCCCAATAACAAAAAATATTGTTTATAAGGAAACCCTCTAAAAAGCAATTAGATATTTATATTACCACGGCGTTATAAGTTTCGAACGAAGAACGTCAATGGCAATAACTATAACTTCAATAACTTACTGTAAGTTCATACATTAGGTCATTAAAACAGAGTCCCTCGAAGACGAAGACGCGGGTAATTGAATATAAAAAAAAACTACAATTCCTACTCAAAATACTTCGGTTTTGATAAGTTTTATTAATTCATAATTTAAGGCAAATTGGATACACGAAACTGATAGACTTATTCTACTCGGTTGTTCTCGCACTATAAATTATATAATTGTAATTATTTACTATCTATACATATTATTTATTTATGGTGCTAGTCTAACACTTGACTACATTCAATTCAATAGATCACCCACATAAATTATATCGTCTAGTCTTAACTATAGTAAAAGTATTCCTCCATTTAATATCCTCTTCTTTGAGAGAAACAACAGCACCCGACCCACTTTAATAATAGTGAACAGCATAGAATCGTTTATGTTCACGATAAGATTAGATCAAAGAAAGTACAGGGAACTTTCTCCATGTCTACCAGCACCATAGATTCAGGGGAAGCTTTGCAGATTTTAAGAGTTCAAACCATTTTCAAACTCTCTTAAACTTACCTGTATTTAAAGCTTAAACTACTTGCCGCGATGTGGCGCTTATAGTAGTAAGGAGGGTTATGTTTAGTGGAAATCGCACTATTGTAGTTTTTTTAAAATTTGAACTAATAATATTTTGGAAAAATGCTGCACATTAAAGGGTTGAAGTCCAAGGGTTCGGATTAATTTTTAGATTTAACACTTGGATTTATTACGTTGTTATTTAAAGCTCTTCTCTTCTCTCTTTGTAATCATCGAAACTCATTTAAGAGAACTGCTTGCCTCCATCGCGCACATGTCTATGCTGCCCAATGCCAACATAGACCCCTGTTCAAGATAAATTTATGCTGCCTGGACCTGCTGGTGTCTGGGGCTCTCTGCGGCTCCACTATTCCCCGTGCGAGTGTCGATGTTGAATCCGTTCAAGCTCCCGCCGACAGAAATCTCTAAAATCCCGAGGTCCTCCTGCAGAGCGTGCAGCCAACTCAGCATAAGAACTGGCAGTGGACTCCCAGAGACAGGTTTATGCTGCTATGCTTCGGCTGAAGCTTGTGCCAAAACGAGTACGTACCGTCGTGGCTGAGGGAACATCGTGAGGTCGCTTTCTGGGCAACATCCGTCGAGGGTGAGTTTCTGCTGCTGCTGGTGAGCTGAGCTGAGCACCAACATTGGCTGCAGCAGGGTTCAATTCATGCGATGCCAGCAGTCAAACTGAAGCCGTCGATGTTGAGGTTGGTTCGTGTGGAGGCCTCCCACGGCAGTCAAATATATTTGCGCAAATTTACGTCTTCTGAGGAATTTTAACACAAAAATTTTTAAGCATTCAAAATCAGGAACAGGATCCCTCCCGATGGTTGGGCAATTCCTCCTGGTTAAGTGCTAGTTGTGCTGCTTTATAGCTTCATGTAAGGATTAATGGCGGCGCTAAGGTGGTAATTGATAACGCGGGAAATTTTCAAAAAAAAAATTATAAAATTTGAATAGGTGCCCCCCGTTGATGGTGCATAAGTGATCAATCAAGAAAGTGTGTACTATGTTAATCCTCCCTGTTTCACAGTTAGTGTCATTATTTTATAAAGTGCTCTATGCAGATTCAGTGTGCTCGCAATTACAGTAATTTGGGCCCAATGTGATTAGAATCTGGCCGATGGTCAAGGCGCCCCCGTATAGTCTATCTATAGTATTATCCCAGGGATTACCAGTGTTTTAGTGCCGCAAAAATGATTCCTGCCGCAAGTACGTGCTTCGCCCACGCTGTGAAATCTGCCCGAGTTTGTTATCTAGCAATAATTGCCAAGTGTGAACGATGTAATTAATAAAGTTTTCTGGTCGAATGTTGTGTGTTGTTGGCGTTGTGTATCTATTATTGGCCAAAGTGTGAGTGAATGTCGTATATGACCTGAAAAAAAGTTCTCTTTTGGAATTAAGAAAAAAGTTTTGTCCACAACTTTTGGATTATCCTTACAACGTTCGGGGGACTATCACTTGGGCGTTTTCTATCCTACTAGACCGCAGCAAGGACAATGGTTGACATCAGCTCGATCATCGAGGGAACTGTTAAGTTTCGGGATGGAAAAAAGGTAGAGATGGTTTTTATTCTTCTTACTTATTTTTTTTTTTGGTATACTGTATATGTATACCTTAACTGCCGTTCCATTACCGGAAAGGGTTCAGTTGGGTTCTTGCGGTTTTTTTCTTCATATATACACATATATATTTGTTTATATGTATAAATAAATCGCAAGGCACCAAAAAGGACCTTGGCACCTTGCTTTTTGTGGGCATGTGTTAGGAGCCATTGAACCTTGTTCAAAACGGTAATGGAAAATTGGTGAAAGCTTTTCTCGTAAGGCTTTCACGTTTACAATTAAATATTTACAAACAAATTTCCAGTGAATGAGCACAATGCTATATGAAAACGCTGTCAGGTCCCATGAAAGGAGCCAAACATATATATAATATACAATATGATAAGGGACAGAGAACAAAATTCAGTATTCTCCTCGATATGCTCGACCCTTTTTCATCTAAAGGGGTTAAGCGTTTTGATCTTTAATGGAACTCTGATTTGTCTGAATTAATATGATGCCTAGGGTTAATTTCTAGGGACTAGTCCACCTTCGGCACTTTCTCTGTGTATATCTCTCTTAATAATTTTTGATAAAAAATTCACGACTCCGAGTGGAATATTATTACTTTGCAAGGATACACATAAAAATGTTTTCCCTTCTCCAGGGTTCATGGATTATTTTACAACAATTTTTTTTTCTCCTTCGTCATTTTTTAAGCGAAGATTCTGGGAATTCTTTTGCAAAATCTAAATTTTATTTTTATATGTATTTACATACTTACATTTATATACATTATTCTTCAAGGATTTATGCTTATCAAATTTACTAAGTTTGTTGAAACAATTTTTTACTTCTTTTATGAAAATTATATGTAAATCGAAAAGCTTTTAGATGATTTATTTATTTCTTGGAAAAATAAAAATGCTATTTAAAATAAAGGAGCTTCTTTGTGCAAGATTGTTTACCTTCCCCAAAAAATAACTATGTTAAAGTTTTTGTGCTCTTTGTGTTGTTTATTACTCTCTACGTCATTGACAGTATTTGTCTATTTGAAAAGTTGTGCCTGTCTAAAAGAAACATTTTTGTGTAGTAGAGCAATTTCACTATACTTTTTGCAACTCTAGTGTCTATTTCTGAATTATGGCAATAGCCAAAAACATTTAAGATTTTCAATTGATATTGTAACATGATAATCGAATAGTTCAAATATTATGTCCAAAAGTCCAAAGATCTCCATGAACTTCAGATGACAATGTTTTCATCCATTTCTTTCTAATCCTTATGATTAGGATTAACAAAATTCCAGCGAAACTAATAAAACAAATAATTACCCTATATCGCAAGTCTTGTTAAATACCAGGATTACCTTGTTTCAAAATTCGTGGAAATTCTGCTTGAATTCCTTGTACTCTAAAAACCCCGTTGGCATTAAAACATTTCTTGGAAAAATAACAAAGAATTATGCAAATTCGATATTAGTAAAGCTATTCTCCATATACGTGCATTGTTATATGCTTAAAAATATGAATTTGTTTGAGCAATTGTTTTGATACTATATGTATGTGTTCGCACATCCAGCACTATCTTTGCCTGGTTCCGTTCTGTACCTCGTTCGACATTACGAATCCACCGTAGTCTGTTTTTTTAATCCGTTTAACAATGTTTTTTTTTTATGTGATAGTCTAAGCTCAGGTGTGTCACCCTTTGTACCACCAGTTAGTCCTGTCATGTCGTACACGTCATGGTGCAATACCTAGTAGTAAGCTTAGCTCGAAAGATAGGATTTTTACTGATTTCATATAACTCTGAGTTACATCTCTTCCTCCAAATACCATCCACCTGCATTCCCTTGTGAATCAAACGAAGGATTTTCCTTTCGAATTTTCCTACCAATGCTCCCCCTGTGTTCTTCAATATCCACACTTCCAAACCATACACATATGTAGAAATATAGGCCTTATTAGTGTTATGTACAGCTTAAATTTTGTTCTCCTTCATATATTTTTCGGCGTCAGGTTTTCGCGTTAACAAAAGTAGCGTATATTACCCAGTGTTATTCGTCTTCTGATTTCGGACGATGTATCATTGTCTTTGGTTATAATTGTCCAGCTTGGTATAAAAACTCGTCTATTGCTTCTATATTATAGGTGCCTATATCGTTATGTTTTTCTGCTACTTCTGACTTTTTTTCCTCTCCAACACGGGTTTTTCGCGGCTTGCTCAAGTGATACAAAGGTCCCATTCATACATTCAGATGATCATCCTAGAATAGCAATATCGTCGGCAAAGGCTAATCGGTAATGATCTATAAAAGTTACACCCTGATCTAGGGTAATAAATACTTAATAGCTCCTTAAAAAAATCACCAATCCAACTTCCTTCTAATCCACTAGATTTTTGCTGAGCAGTCGAAAGCTACAGTGTGACATTAATATTTTAGCTAGTTGCATATTATAATCAGCGCTTCTTTTTCTTCTCCTCTCTTCAGACACACAGCACTACATTTTTGAACCCTTTCACAGAACTTCCGTCCTTTTCGATCGCAATTTTTTCCAACATTTTCGTCTTACGTTTAAAGCTTCGATCAATGGGTTCATCGAAGTCAAAGAGAATTGAGTGCGATGGGTACTTAGACGGGAGACAGCTTGGAAATATTGCCTCTCTTCAAAAATACACTTCATAAAATTTTCCTGGTTAATCACCAGATGACATCCCAACCCAAGCGAGTCTTAGCCTCAATTTTAGCTTCCCAACGTCCACGGTCCCTTGCGACTTCTCTCCAGTATTTTTGGTCGTCCTGCGGGGCGGTTACCTACAGAACTGCCATAACCTTCTATATTTACAAGCCATGAACAAGAATCTCAATTGAGAGAATCGGACTACCAAATTCTCCCAAATTTTCCAAATTACACTAACAACATAGCGTGACTTCACCGAGTTGTAGTCCGATTGAGCGGAAATTCGCTCTCAATATTTTCCTTGTTCATGGCTTGTAATATAGAAGGTTATGGAACTGCCTTTAAAGATCCTCTTGGCATTCCTCCTTGTCTATGACCTTTTTCTAAGTATATTTTCTCAGATATGTTTTTGTCTACTCTGATTTTAGCTCTGCTATTTTCATTTAGAATTTTGTAGAATCTTATTAGTTTTCATGGGATTTCTTGTTCAAGTATTCCAGCCCAAATTTTTTCGTTGTCTGTATTGTCGTAAGCGACTTCAAAGTTAATAAAAAGTGTATTTATCTTCTTCGCGGCATTTTTCAATAACTTGTTTAATTGTAAATACATAATTGATCGGTTGTCGATCTGATGCTTCTAAAACCGCATTGGTATTCACCAAGAATATTTTCTTTATGTAGAGTCTAATTCTGTCTGCCAAAAGAATGAACATATTTTTGATGGAGTTATTAACAGAGAAATACCTCCATACTTTTTACAATTTAGAGTGTCCCCTTTTTGGTGTATATGTTATTAGTCCATAGAACCAATCTTGGGGATTTTTTCTTCAGTCTATATTTTCGGTACTAATGAATGTACTATCTTTTGTAGCTCATATTTATATTATTCCGCTTGGATATTATCTTCATCAAGTGTCCTTGTTGCTTCTTCGTTCTCTTTAAAATGCACTTGGAAGTACTCCTTCTATGTTTGAAGAACTTTGGATTTCTAAAGAACAATTTCGTTGTCGTTATTTCTGATGCCTTGTTTCCTTATTGTTGTGATTGGTATTTATATTTTTAAATTTCGCTGGAAGTAGTCTCTTTTCTTTCTCCCCAGAAGATTTTTTGTTTCTCTTCTTCATTTTTCGTACGCGTTTACATGAATTGATAAATTTTATGTGGTGTTTTCATTTGTTAAAATTAAAATGTGAAATTGCACCATCCTTATATTATTTTATTCATCACCTGATATAACTTTTGATGAACTTCAACGTTCTTTTTGCCAAAAACTGATTCGATCACTCATTAAGCTTATAGTCCAGGAGGGATAGAAAAAAATATGGAATAAGTATGGTGTGGGCAAGCTTTCTGCCGGCCGAGCTTCCTGCGATGGAAATTTTTTAGCGTTTTCATATATGCCTGACAGGAAAAAATTTTGATTTCTCGAAATCTACTGAATAGAAATCCACACCATATTCGAGTTCCCCTTCGCCCAAAGGTGTTTTTTTTGAAAATCAAGAAAAGTGCCTGTTTTCAAACGCGTTTGTGGGATATTAAATCGAACCTCACAAACTTTTCATGAAAGTGGGTTGGTAGAGCAAGTCTTCGAGAATAAATAGGGCTTTTCAAAATAACTCCAGCACCACTCTGGGCCTTGTTCAAACTTTTTTCTTGAAACGGATGTTTTTACATTTTTGAGATTTACGCGAAAAGTTATAATTCTTTTTGCATGAAATTTTTATTGTAGGTAGGCACTAACAGAAGCCACAATTTCAGACCTGAAACAAGGTTCTACGATAATTACAGTCCCTGTAATTAAATATCAAAAAATGGCAATATTTCGCGGTTTTTATTTTTTTTGGCAAAAACCTGTTGACCGATTTCAATTGTCCAAAACTCATAATTTTCGTCTTCTTAAGCGCTATTACGTACTATTTTTTGTTTTCCAAAATCAAAATTTTTTCGCACCTAAAACGTTGAAAAACGTGTTTTCACTACCATTATTAGCTTTTTTCCACCTGTTCTCCTGGACCGATTTTTTCCAAAACACACTCATTGAATTCCTACAATTTTTCTCTTAATTATAGCGTCCAAAAATCACAGGGTAGATTTATTTCAACTTTTGAATACTTTTCCGCTATCTCTCCTGGACTATTATGTAAGTATATTGTTTCATACCTGTTACAATTTATCAGTAACCGACTTTAGGGTATTTACCCGCAATATAAAAAGAAACTTCCGACGATACTTTATATTCTAGATTATTCTTTGAAACATAAGGCCCTATTAGAATGTTTAACGCTGAAAGCATTATACTAGTTTTAACATAATTTGTGATGGTTATAAACCAGGTTACAAAAAGTAAATTAGTAAATAACTTTTAACTTTTCTTTCTTTCTATATTTGCAAATTGCATACTTATGCAATAGAATTCAAAGCACTGTTGCAATAACTCCTGGCACTATGTTTTGAGCTAGGGTTTTGAAATATTTATACAGTAGATCTTGAATTGCAACTCTGGTGGAGGCCTGAAACGACTATATATTGTCGCCAAAACCATTTTTAACGAAATTTTGCAAGTCACTTTTGCAGGGTGAAAAATTTTGTAGGGACATCTTTCCACTACTATCATATCACTTGACTGCAAAAGACTCTGTATTTTAAGAAGCAAAGTTGACTTGCATCAAGTGCTTTTGTAAAAAAATAAAATCAAAATTTTATGCTGAAGGACGTTTGCAATTTTTGTGCGATACAAGTAAAAAAAACGAGTTTCTTAATTATCAAATTAATAAAACCACTGTTATAGTAAAATAAACTAGATTTCAAGTACATTCATGTATGTGTGTTAAATTATTGTATAACTGTAATTGATAAGCAAGAATACTAAAAGTTTATAGTTATAAAATAAAAGTTAAAAGAACAAGACGTGTTTTAAATTCTAAAACGAATGTGTGAATTGGAACCAGCCATTAGACTGGAACGAAATACATTTACCAGCTGCCAAATGTCGAGACGAGATAGGATAGGACATCTTGAAATTTGGCGGTAAGAAAATGGCTATTTTCAATAAAGCTGCGATCGTCATAACAACTTTTGGCTGACATTTTGGTAATAATAGAATAATCGATGGAATTTAAGAAACTTCTGTTGCTATATTACATATGTAGCGCAAAACGTAGAAAATACTACTTGTTCTCAGAGAATAAAAGGCCAGGAGTAGGATTTATATCCAAATTATGTATTTAAGAAATTTGATTTGAAATGATCGAAATTTCGTTTAGGGCGTTTATACTATCAATAGAAACTAAAATATTTTCTTTGACCAATTTAATTTTTATTAACGTTATGCATTCTCAACATTTTATTAGAATGCACCGCTATTTGTTTCTAATCTTTCTTTTTTAAGATATTAATGCCACAATTAAGATAACAAGCTGACTAACTGAAAGGCCATTTAATAAAAAGGTACTCTCCCGTGGGCACCTGAATCTATTGAAAACAAGTTTTCAATAGAAAGAGTACTTTGCCAAGCTTCTCTTTGTACCTGTTAGGATAAGTCTAGTATTCCTTGATCAAGCTGATATTTGCCTAAACTGTAAAAAAAATATGTAAATTCACAGTGCAAATGTACAATAAAATTACAAATCGTGATATGAAAATTAGTTTACTACATTCTTATTGTAATACTACTCAAAATTAATTATTATTAATATTAATAATATTCTACTTGTGCCACTTTCAACATTTTTCCAAGAAGCGAATTTTTTTCAGAACAGAATTTTTTTATTTCATGTTGTTTTGTTAGATCAGAAGAGAATTTCGTTTTGTGTTTGATTTTTTTGCTATTTTATCCTTTGTGTTTAAAGAGGGGCCCCACTAGTTCCTAATAATACACATAAGTACATATTAGAGTGGCCCTTATTTATATGGGCGATTTTTTTTACATTTTTGGTGGTGTTGACCTCTAAAATGCTTCTCTATTACGAAAAAAATCCTATTAAAATTTCAGAATTGGTGCAGTCTTACCCATGCCGAAAACGCGGAGAAAATGTTTTTTTTTGTTTTGTGTTTGTATTTTTAATAACAAATACTAAATTGAAACTAATAATATATAAATAAAGATGTCTTCATTACTTTTAAATTGATATTTCATTTAACTCGATACGATGAATAGAAGCGGAGTAATAGCGATTTGAAAAAGGGCATAATCGGCGAGTGACGTAAAATTTACCCCCCACCCCTTTTCTTTCAAAATATTGACCGGAAAAAAAAGAAAAAAAGATTTGTAAAAGAATGCCTCATATAGGAGTACGGGCGTTATGACCACAAAAAGCAATGGCGTGCTTTTTTCCACAGTCAGGTTTTATTTGCTACCACATCTTTGCTCTGTTTGAAATATGTCGATTCCTTCAACTAAGTATTTTGTTGATAAAAATTCTTCTCAAACAGCAACTTTTACCCGGCACGGGCTAACTTCAAACAATTGAGATGAAATTTTTTGGAGTATTATTTTTTCATAGTAGAGAACCATTTCAGGGGTTAGCATGTAGAAATTTCCGACTTGTAAAAATAAAGGCCACCATAATACATTTGTATATTTTAAATTTACAAAACTCCTTGTGAAAAAAACGTCCAGTGCCTTTTTGTAAAATTACCGCACAAATTTTTTACAGTGTAGCAGCTGTGTTTGAGAATTAACACAGAATGCATGAAAGATATAGTCGCTTTCTTGCTGCGCAACATGGATTGGCATGCATCCTCCTTAGCATGCATCTTCTCGGCATAGGACAATAATTTTAATTTTAGTAAAATTTTAATTTAAATTTAATTTATTTTACTCCTTATTTTAATTTTTTTCTTTTCCCACTCTTTGTATTATTAATTTTTTTTTGCTCTCATTAAATTTTTGTAATTTCCATTCTTCGTGTTAAATGTTACGGTACTAAATAAGATTTTAATCTTGTTTACTTTTTATAAATAAATAGCATATAACTATAACTAAATTCCAGCTCAACCAGGTCTTATCTAGCGTATACTGCTTTTTAAGATTTACTTTTTCCATAAACCTCATATACTTATAAATAGATTGGAGAGTGTTCGTAATACAAATCTGTGGCTTCTTTTATTTGTAATAGGGTTCTATTTTTTTGTTATAAAGAAGCTGATCGCAATCCCCAATGACAAATCGGGTTTTGTGTTTTTTATGGCTTTGGGAGCTATAGAATTCTTTCATAGTTAATTGGTACTGCTCGGCTTATTATTGTTGCTTGAAATTGCAAAATAGAAAATTTAACTTTTGTGAAATTTTTTTATCCTTTTCATAGTGTAATAGAGATTTTGAAGATAATCGCGCCCCCGTATTCTGTTTAGTGACCTAACCATTGATCCATTGATCGTTTTTTATTTTTTTTAAACTGATTAATGCCTGGTTTCAAAGTGTGGGTTTAAGCTGCAGAGCAAGTCGAAAATGTTTCACAGTTTGTTTTTGTGCTCAGTTTAGCTGAACTTAATTCACAGGATATTCGCGGGCCATTGTGGTTGAGTCAGTTGCCTTTTTTTGGTGTAATTTAAGCTCTTACTTGATAAATTGTGTGATTTTTCTAGTTTCTAATCTTTATTTGTAAGGATTTTTGAAAATAATAAGGCTGCAACTGCCAAAAAACGAAGTCCAAATTTTATAGCAACAGCAAGAAACTGTCTGTCGCATAAAATTGTAGCACAGACTTAACTATTTGTTATGACAAATAGTTAAGTCTGTGATCGTAATGCTGGAAGAGCCATACGATCAACACATATTACGTTATTCCTGTCGTTTTATGTTCAATACGCATCCGTATCTGATTTAGTTTTTCCCAGGAATATTGCTTGCTTATTCTGAAACAAGTATAGAACTCGGAATCATCCCAATAATTGAAGCTACTTTTGCTGTGATCTGTGAAGCACATATTAATGCATGGAATGAACTACGGACAGAAATATCGGTATTATAGTTTGTGATTTTTGGCACGATTTTGGGTCCAAAAATTAGCCATTTTAGAAAAAATTCCACCATTTTATTATTTAAAATACCAAAATATTTTCTTTTAGCTTATTCCATGGCGGCTTTAATGCTGATTAAAATCCCCTTTTTTTCTGATGTTCCAGTGAGCCGCAATCACACCCGCAGTGATTTTTTGCCCTTTTTTCCAAAAAATTCTAGTGGTCATAAATCTCATAAAAAAATCCAAAAAAATTTGTTCATTTCAAAATATGTATATGTGTAAAATTTCAAAATGATATCTTGTTTTTTATTAAAATTATACGGATTTTAAAACATTAAACAATTTTTTTTATTAAGGTGTCATGTCCCCTTAAGCCTGAAGGAAAGCTTAAACCGACACTGTGTAACCGGGCATAAGTCGTGTTACAATTGTTACAAATAACGACTGTACACAATATTATCGTATAAAAGGCGTTTTTATCTTGAGAGTTGTTCTAGTTTTCTTTATGTGAAAGACTAGAGGTCACAAGTAAGCCCCTTTATACTGTCTTTAATGTTATTATAGAATGGAATATCGAAAAACAAAATCTAGTCGAAAATACTTATAGTAGAGAGAAATAACTGAATGAAAGCACTGCCACAACGCCAGAATCAATACGGCATTCTCCACCGCTCCAATACTTGAGCGAGAAAACAGTGACCAGTTTTTAAACCAAGAGAGAGAAGGCAAGGAATTACTTTAAACAAGGAAAATCTTTCTTGAAGATGACTATGTAGGTGATAGAAATGAAAACCCGAAGAACCAATGCCGCTGAGTCGAATTGCAATTTTAATGCTAAAATTGGCTCTATATTTCGTATTTTTTTAAGTACCTACTTTTCCTCCACCTCCATACCACCAAATAAAGCCAATTTTACCATGAACATTTGCTAAAAATTTGCTCTTCAAAAGTAAAGGGCGTAACACAAAAATTGTCTGGGCATGATTCATGGGAAATTTTCCAAGCTTTCCACTTTTGTTAAACAAATATGGGTTAACTATTTGGAGATTTTTTGGAGAACAAGGTAGTTGAAGTTAATATTTTTGTTAAACAAACCGGTAATTGTAGAGTTTAACCCCCACACCTCCGATTTTCTTGAAATTTTAGTATTTTGTAGCATTCGTCATCCTGAGCAAGAATATATATGTTGGGCGCGGAAACCTAATTTAAGCATGATTTTTTAATGTTGAAAATGGCAATAATTAGCCTAATTTTTAATCGACGATTTCTTGAAAATTGATAAATTGTGGGCAGGAAAGGGGGGGGCTGTTAAAAAATTCCTCCTCTCGTGCACCCGCCCCACGTCCGCCTCCGCAAAAGATAAAAACAGAATAAATAGATTTTTAACTTAAACGTGTTTTTATTTCCACATTCCCCATTACAAGTTGGGAATTACATATATAAACTAGCGGAAGGAAAGGGGGTAGGGACGGGTGTTGAAAAATTATTTTTAACAGTTTTTTAAATTTGGATAACACAGGTCAACGATGAAATTCTTATGTTTTGCCTGATTCTTATGTTTTTGGGTGTGCTAGAAAGAAGAACATTTTGCATAAAACTAGTAGTAAATCCAAAACAGGTCCATCTGCCACCTCTGCACATTAAAGTAAGTTTAATGAAACAGTTCGTAAAAGTCTTGCCTAAAGATGGGGAATAGAGCCGATTTGCCAATTTTAAAGATAATCAAGTTCATATTTTGAAAGAACTGTAGGAGATAAAAAAACTGATGCCAGATACGATTTCAGCACCCAAAAATACATAAGATTAAGCTGCATTCGTTTAAAAAGTTTTCACAAAACACTTTTTCGTTGGCCTGTTGTTGGAATTATAATTCGCAGAGAAGGAGTTCGTCTTTCAAGCACGGTCAAAATTGGAAAAAAGAGTGTGCGAACAAAGACCGTGTCGTGTGCACGGGCTATTACAAAAGTCAAGTATGAAATGCGTCCACGCGACAGCGTCTTTTCGAAAGACTCGGCGGTCTTTCAATGAAAATTATCTAAAAAGTCCCGAATCTGAAAAAAGACAAAAACGCAGTCTTTTCATCGTCATTTTACTACAAAAGACTCTGCGAATAAAAGGCGCTGTCGTGTGGACCCAATACATATAACGAATAATAAGTTTACTCAACTTCATTTTAATAGCTTTTAAAATAAAATAAAAATAAATGCTATTCTATGGAAATGGTTTCCGTTCCACAAAACTGATTTCAAACATGACTAATAAATTATTTTTAAACCAGAAACTACGAAATAAAACATTGAAATACTTACTACAATCGGAAAATACTTTCACTTTTACGCAAATTTTTCAGCAACCTTCAACTAGTCAACATCACTGAATATCACCCATAAATATCCTTTTAAAATCAAATAAATTACAACCGACATTAATTGATGTTGCTTTTGTGTAGAATCAAGACTATTTGGCACAAAAAATAAATCACTTTCAAGACGGTCTACTTCAAAAGACAAAAAGGCCCCATACTATATACAAAAAGCAAAATAAATAAATACGAGAGGGAAAATAGTACATCACAATCTTATCTACATCACATGGAGAACACTTAATGTTTCGGGAGTTACGATGCTCGTGAAATTTCACACGTTTTCCTGCGAAATCACTTGACGGAAGGTTAATGGACTGCTCCAGTTCATGTGTGTTGAATGTCGCATGCTTTAACTTTCTTAATTGCTTTCAGACTCAAAATAATCTTCCAGCAGCAGAAAATTCCTCTTAAAGACTCTTGACGCGGCTTGGAGTTCTCTTCTTGTTAAAAAAAACTAAAATGAATAAGACAAAAAAACTCAAGAATGAAGAAAAATGACGCCAAAAGGAAATGGCATTATTCATCGCCATCACGCTGAGATGAAAGAACCGAAATTTGACCTTCACAATCTAGCAACTGTGAATATAACGTGGCCAAGACCGGTAACCGTTTTTTGAAATCAGATACTGTTTACCTGCCTTCCATTCATTGCTATTCTACTCTTTTTTTTAGCAGCACAAATATGCAAAAAAAGTTGAACAACACAAAAAAACCAAAGATCTTAAGGTTTTTGCACATTTTTCTTTGCGCCACTCCTTAAGAAACAGGCAAGCTCTAGCCAGCACCCAGCAGATGTTTTTACGAATCAGTTGAAGCGGCTTAGACCGAACCCAGCAGAAAAAGAAGGTAACACAGCGTCGATATCTTGTAGAGGCGCACGATTTCTTGAGGTTATATACTCCAGATCTCATCATGAGATTTTTATTTTTAACCGCAGCGAAAACCAAGACGAAATAAGACCAAGAAAAAGGCAAAGCGACAAGAGGCAGGTTGGGCACCTGACGGATCTCTTACACTTAGCATGGACACTGTCTTAAGGCTACTCCATTCATGATGAGGTGCCTCTGAAAGGACTCTTGTTGGTTTCAATTACTAACTCGAGGGGAGTTTCATCCAGTTAAGATTCCCATAATCAAGTGCCTCTCTACATTACAATGGTGAAGATTTAAGACTTAAGACGTCTTAAGATGATGGCTTCGACTGGTGTGTTCAGTAATTAAGATGAAAAGTGCGGGAAAACCGTTTCCTCGCCGTGTTCAGTAAGTTCAGTAGAGAATGACCGCGATATTTAAGCGGAAACTATTTTAATTGGCCAGTTTGCTACTGTGTTTTTTTTAATTAAGCGATTTGCTGCTTTCAAAGGTGCTGCAATTCCAAAGCCATTTGAAATCAATCTTTTTTCATCACTTAGCGCAGTTAAAGCGATTTGTGTACATAAAGAGACTGAAGGTTATGCAATCAATTCAGGTAGAAAATTAAACTGTGTACGATGAGATTAAATTGGAAACGTTAGAGGAAAAAAAAACTTGAAATGAAATCGACAGATTTTTACTAAATCGCCTTTTTTTGGGTCGATGTTAGGAACAGGTTTTTTCTTACAGTTTGACTTGTCGATCTCCATAATTTATGATCTGCAATTCTTTTTGTAGTTGTTTCAATTTCACATTCTACGTTTTTTGGAGGGAGAAGGTTAGTATGAAATATTGATATTAATTAAAAATTAATTGAAAAAACATTAGCACCCTTCTTAATCTATGATTGAATTCCGAAAATTCGTATGTTCCTGGAATTCTGATGAAAAGTTGCTGGTACAAAACAACCTGCTTTTGGTAGAATGAAAATTTCGTGCCGTTTTCAGCCATGCTTACAAAAACGCCAAAAAACAACAATATCTTATTAATCAATCGCCGCCGCCAGAATATTCCAGTGGAGAATTCTTGCTTACCTTGCACGATAATACTTTCCGGTGGTACTACTCACCGCTTCGTTGCGCACAGTAATATAAACACTTTGTAAAAAATACTTTGAAATTATCATTTGCATTACTATTTTTTTGCCTGCAAGCTGCTAAAGCTGTATCGAGACACCACGTGGTAATTGAGTCCCATCTGTCACTCAGCGTGTTCACAGCAGTTGTTTATGTTAAGAATACTTCGAAATGCTCCGCGATTTTTATAATGAATTAATTTGTTTAACAAAGAGTTTACGTAAAATTTAGTGTTTTTTGGTGTTTGAATCGCTTGTCTTTTACATAAGACGGTGAATCGCGGATGGCTAAAACACAGGCATATGAATGGTCACTAAGTGCTAGTTGATTTGCCTTGTTCTCATCGACCTTAAATGCCTACGAACTACGAAAGCATCGACAAATTCGAAAATCGTCCTATGTGTCTTAGAATGTTGCTGAAGCGAAGAACATCTATTTTAAGTTTGTTTATATTATTATGACTGGCATTTTGGCATGAAACGCGTCGTCGCACACCTGGGTTTGAAAGGGATCAATTTTTGAATGATTTCCCAAGTGTGTAGATACTCTTATACACTTTATTGAAAGGCATTATAACTGGCAAAGCGACAGAGTACGACAAGCAAACAAGCCAACAGCGCCTCAAAAACAAGCTGATACCCAAAAAAATTCCATCTTCTGAATTCAATGAACTTTCATTAAATTTTATGCTGCTGCCTGCTGTCTGTGGACCCTAGCTGGTGTATATAAAATAATCAGGCTTACGGGATGCCCTTCTGTAGCACCTCATGTCTAAGATAGATCGTGTTATGCCTTTTGCCTAAACAGCACTGCAAATCCAAGTGTTTAGCAGGCTTTTGGAAATAAAACACTTTAGTGTTTTATTTCTAAACGATAAAGTATTTAATGGTGGGAAGTATTTACTTTTAAGACAGAAGAAGCGTTTAATGCACAAAATCTAAACGCTAAAATGTTTGATTCTTAAACACTTAAAGCATTTAACAGAAATTAAACGCGTAAGGTGTTTACCAAAAATTTCTAACCTAAGCACAAGTGTTTTACAGTAAAACACTTCTTCGACAATTAAACACTTGGGAAAGTAAACACTTAGTTATGATAAAACACTTATGGGGAACTAAACGCTCTAGCGTTTTATTTTTAAACGGTAAAGTGTTTAGGGGTGGGAAGTGTCTCGAATGAAATACTGGATGATCTATTTAGAGGTACTTTTTTCAGAAATAAAAAAAATAAAAACATTTAATTCTATCGGGTAATTTTTATTATCATACAAAAGAACTAGAATTTTAAGAAACAAAAAAGTTATTGCAATTTGCATCTAAGCATTTGTGAAAAAACCCAAAAAAATCACTCAATTAACAATACTTACACTATAATACTTGATTTATCATATGAATAGGTTTCAAAATGATACAGTCCAAATTATAGCTCAAAATATGCATTTGTTAATTAACAATTGTCCAAAATACAAAAAGTTAAATATCTCGAGTTCACGTTAACAAAAATGAACTTTCTTTTTTTAAATTAAAGATCCCAAAATTCTGATAAAAAATTTTAAATTATTTTTTCAAAATGGCCAAAAAATGCAATTGTTGTTATTTGAGTAATAAACAGAAGTAAAAAAAGTAACCAAAATTACATTCAAAATTATTTTAGAATATACCTATTCTTCATTTTTTGGCCTTTCTTTACTTCATTTGTTGTTTTCATTTATTTAACTTAGTTTATCCTGAAATGTTTACGCCTTTGTTGACAGGTATTTTGTTAAAATGAAAATAAAACCATAAAGCCGCTTAAATATTACGAATTTAAGACATTAGTATCACTGCAAATCTGAGGTTTTAGAAGTGTTTTATTTCAAAACGTTTAAAAACTGTCTACAATGTTAATCAAATGGGTGACGTCAAAATAAAACGTTTTAAGCGTTTTGAAATGAAACATTTTCAATAGTTGAAATGTGCTGTGATAAGACAAGAAAAAATATTAGTGACCCATATTTCATGCAATTATGCTAATACACGTCAAGGGTACGATTTAGCATGTTCAGTAAAGCGCATCTCGTTCTATCACGGAAGTCAAGCAATATTGGAAGTGGTTTGTACTTAGTCGGGGGACCGCTTGGAAAAACGGCACTCGGGTTGGATTTTTTTTTGTTTTTTTTTATTTTTTTTTCACTTTTTGCAATGATAGTATTATGTTTTTATATAATATTGATTAATAGTTCTATCAACAAAATTTTTATTATTCATAACCAAAAAACACGCTACAAACGTTTACTAAATAAACACTTAAGTGTTTACTCATTAAACGCCGCTAAGTGTTTAAAATTCGTCTACAACGGTTTAAACGCTTTAAGTGTTTAGAAAGTAAATTCTTACTTGAGTTTACAGTGAGTAGATGATCAATTTTGTTTGAATACTGTTTAGGCGAAACCGAAATCATTTTGTGATTTCTGCGGTGGGAAAATAAGGCGCTGCTGATAAGTATTAAAATCTTTGAAAGGGGCTAAATGTACGTCTCTCAGACCTTTAGAATTCGATTCTGCATGAAAGGAATCTCTTCCATTTATGCTTTTGAAGTAACCTAAATGATAATTAGTATTCATATAAGGTGACTTTGACGTTATACTTTATTAGTAGGTACTCGTATATCGAATTCACAGCATAGTTGGTCGTAGAAACTGTTCTTTTCCGAGTTCGAAGCATATTTAGAAAGTGAAGTGAACGCAAAGTATAGATACTTATATTTTATTTACAAGCTTCTCCGATTCTACTTGATCACATCCTATCGTTGTTGAGTTTCAGCCCAATATACTTCTTCTTAGTTTGGCCTTAGTGATGCAGCCACAACCCAAGACAAACATATGATTTGTTCTTCCTTTTACCACTCCTATCTTGTGGTCTGTAGTGCAGCCAAGTTAAACTTATAGACTAAAATAAAAAGATAGGACCAGTTCATTCTAGATCCGAGTCAACCATTCCTCTTGCAATTTACACTGAACTCCATTTTGCTTTCATGTAGTACTTTTTTGTTCTCCAGCTTTTTTTTATGAATCTATTTCAATATTTCATCTTATTTTTAATTTAAAAATGTTTTTCAGCAACGTATCTGAAACAGAGAATGCACTGCTCCATTTTATACCAGGATGGTGGTTTTTACAACAACCCACTGTGTACAATTACATCCCAGTCTTTTTACAATGTACACAATTTACCCAGAAAATCAATGAAACCCAAAAGTATAATTCTGTTGCGTACATGTAAAATGCACATAATAAATAAACTTTACATTAAAAAAGTATCGTTAATGTAAATAATATAAAATGGGAAATTGAATATATTTTCATCTAGGCATTGAAAATTGAAGAAATTGTTTATTATTATTATAAAGTCCTTTTTGAACCTACTGTTGGCTTAATACTTCTGATTCAAAAATGGTTTTTAATCATTTGGATTTTTTAAATATGTATATTAACTCGGTTTCGGCCATTGCTCTCCGGTTTCTATTGTTTAATTTTTTAGAACCTTTACCAGCGAGCAATAATAACAAGAGTGATTAGGCAGAGCTCAAGGACAAGTAAAAGAGTTAAAGATATGAAAGAGCAGATTAGAAATAACATTAAGCAAAAAGTCAAAAAAAATATTAACAAATGCGCGATGGGTTTACATTTCATGCAAAAAACACAAGAGAATGAAAGAAACAGAACATGTTCCTTGATTCCGGTATTGGAATGTTTACATTCAAATTTAAGAAACACTGGAACAGAGCACGTGCGCACTGGTCCCCGACTTTAGTATGTATGTGTGAAAATTCGTGTTGGTACACATTGTTTGCGCTATGAATTCACTTGTATTGTCCGTAAAAAAGGCGCGAATCTTGCAAGGCGACGAAGTCACTGCCCCTTCATTTTTTATCTTTCTTTCACGAACATTGCATGTAGTGTTAAAGTAATTCTGCCTCTGTTTATCATAGATATTACTTCTTTGATATCTTGACTTTTTCGCTCCCATTTGAAATTGTTATCAGCTGATCTCAAGGTCCCTGAAAAATTTTTAAAAATTTGTTCTAGCTCATCACTCTTATTATTATTGCTCGCTGCCTTTACTCTCTAAGGCTTGATCATCTTTTCTTCCGGAACCTTTTCTTCCTTGTGCGGAATGCCTTTTTCAAAATGTTTTTAAAGAATACTCTATTAGCTCTTGCTCTATTATTTTCGTACTTCCAGTGTCTTTTTTATCGTACATATTTATAAAGGTAACTAAGTACCTGAGATCATTTACAGTCGCAGAGTTCCTGCTCTGTGCAATAGGATCCTTTTCGTTTCTACAGCGCTTAGTTACCATTCACGCCCTGGCTTATTTGGAAGTCTATATTCGCTGCTTAATGTTGTAGAATTTCTGGCACTTAATTTGTCATAGGTATTTCTGATTAGAATAGATATATGATGCGTATATGAAAACGTTATCTTGTTGAGCAGATTAATCTGACTGTTAAGATCCTGACGATTAATTCTAAAATGAGGTATCTTGCTGTAGTTCAGGTCTTATTTCAAAAGCTTGTGTGATATCGCTCCATTTATCTTTACTTTACAACTGGGGTCATTTGGAACGTCCTTCTAAAATTTGGTAATATACGCAAAAATTCTAATTTATACCATAATCCATCCCTGTTGGCCTAGGTTATCACATAGGTTAAGACGGCCGACTACCATCCCAGATTCCGCGGCATGGCCCTTCGTCTTTTCACTTGCCCACCTGGATAGCATTCCTTTTTTTACCTTCCCAGAGCTTTCTTCTGCAATCGCCTGTCAGCATGACAAGTGATGAAGGCATTTCCTATTCAAAAACCTAAGTCAACATTCTGTAGCGAATTGTACTGGAGACGGTGCAATAAAACCGCATGTTGGCGTTGTCTATTTTTTCACTCATCTATTCCACTTCATGCCACTGCCAGAAAAGAAATTTTGAATTCAATTCTTTAGAACTGAGTTGGTACTAATTGCTTGGAGTTTAGGCAACAATGCGAGGTGCCAAACTTTGTCGAAAGCCCTAGAAATAGACCATTCTTATTATCGTCTAATGCTTAGTAGGATTCTCATTTTATTGATTATTCTCTTCATGGTTTTAGAAAGAATAGAAGTAATTTTTATTGACAGCAATTAGAGGGATTTGCGATATATGCTGATCATGAATCCTAGGTTTAACCCAACATGAGGCATATATATTGAGTATTTTATTCCTGGAAGAAGTTGACAGGCCATAGTCTACAATTTAGAATTTAGAAGTTGAAGAAGCTTAGAGATACCCTATTTCTATACACACATGCGTTTCGTTGAAACTATCTATATGTAGAAAACACATCATTGCACGAACTATTACAAATTTTCGTTCACAAACATCATAATTCCATATTATTTTATCCAAGCTTATTTTATCAACCTAAAATGATCAAATCGTCGGCAAAATATTTTATATATAACTACATATGGCAGTTCAAAGCTCAGAATTCACCCTTTGTACTACCAGTCAGTCAGCCATTTAATTGGTCACGCCATGGAGCGATTTGAGGTTATCAAGAGTAACTGATTGTTGAAGGAGGTGGCGATGAACCGTGCGATTGAACTTTTGGATGTTGAACGAGTTCGGAAATACCCACTGTGGCAGATTGTTCCGAAGTCGCGTTGGTCTATTTCGGAAGTGTTGTCCATAAGATAAGATAAAGAAGGAATTTAGCTTTATGAGCCGCCAAGTGATGAGCTTTTGCAGTGGTCTATTCAAAAGTTTTGTTTTAAATTCGGATGCCAATAGCGACTTCCAACCAATCCACAGTAATATTCGCTTATGTAAGTGAAGCTTCATTTTGAAAACTGTTTTATCATAGAGAGCCCATTGTATAGAGCATTTTCAATACCTATTGTCTTTAAATATTACGCGTAGAACATAGCCTAGCCATAGCCAAATAAACGGTTAATACGATGAAAATTTCATGTCATTTTTGGGGTGATAAGTGGAATGTAAAGAATGCTAGTGAACTAAAACTTAAAAAAAATCCTTGTTACGTTGTTGTTCACCCTCCGGTCTCTCAATCGGCTAATCTGAAAACAAGTAATGTTTTTTTTTATTAATTTTCAAAATAAAAAAAATCAAGAGCACTGGAAACGGCTAAAAACGAACATTTTTCAATATTCTACCGACCGACAGAAGGCCCTCTATTTGAGATTGCGTCGCAACGACGTAAAATTTGGGTCGTTGGTTTTCGTCGTTACGATTCTGAATTTTCTTTGTAACGACGTCGTGTCTCGAGCATATAAAGAGGTTTTTACACGGTATAATGGCTGGTACGATATCGTCGAGGTCGTAAATGACCCGATCGGACTATTCTGGTATTGCGGGAGTAACATTTCTGTGTAATGAGGAAAGTGTTAGGGAGTGTTAATAGAATTTGTAGATAACGAACCGATCCGGTGGGTATTAACGTTACGTGTTATAAACTATTTTAGTTGTTTAAGGCTTTGAATATTCCACCGCATATTTTGTGGTCAATAACTCGCCGAAGGTATGTTAGATTTGTTCAGTTTTTATACATTATCGAATATTTGTTTCTAATTTACTTTAACTAATGGTATTGTCATCAACGGTCATGTATCTGTGCATATAACGTAGCCTTGAATGCTTCCGCCCGAGAGCTCTCAGGCTATTGTAAAGCCCGGGTCACACCGAACGCGGCGCGGTGCGAATTTTGTTAGGCGATTTCTGCATGAAAAATAAATCTGTGATTCACACCAGAAGCGGCGCGACGCGGCGCGGCTAACATTATTTTACATACAAAAATTAACGCACCACGCCGCGCCTCAACTCTCGCGGGCGACAAAACTCGGGCGAGACCCACCAGATCCTGTCGCCTGAGTCTCTGCTGACTGTCGTCCGACTAGGTTATTTCCTAGGGTTTAGTCGTAGCTGAGAGTAGGTAGTTTGTAGGTTTATAACATTTAGGTTAAGTTTTATAAAATAGAATAAGTTAGGTAAGTTTTGAGAAAAATTTCTTAGCTTTAAGTTCAGAATTAAGTACAGCAGTAGATACTATTTAAATAAATATAGATGCCGATTAGATAGGGTTTGGTTTAGGGCGGAGGGCCAGAAAGTTAGTTAAGCTAGATAGGGAAAAATAGGTTTAAGCATACCCTGTTAGTTTTCTGTTGCACCATAACGTATGAATAAATATCCTTATAAAAAAAATGTGCTTATAACATGGAAGCGTTTCAGATTACTTTTTTTATACTTCCTATTTTCTTTTTTGATATACGCAATTAAGGTGCGAGTTTATTCCTTTCAAGTGCAATTGCGATTGTTAATTTGCCCTTCACGAAACATGTAGTAAGATAACTTCGCAAAGCCACGATAAGGTAAACCTATTTTCTATTTAATGGACCCAAAACTTAAAATCAAAATTATCATAAATCTTAAAAAAATTAGTTCGATAACCTGCTTTTAGAAACTCTCTTCTCATTATGCCAAATTGTGCAAAAAACCGATCCCAATGAAAAAAAAATTGAAACTTCTTTAAAAAGTCATAAATCAATTTATCGATCGACGACCTGTCCTCACCCGGTTAGTAAAAGTTTCAGTAGAAGGACATTGAACTTTATTGTGATCCATATAAATGGAATGTGATAAATAAAAAGTTTTCTAGAACGTAAAGTGCTACAATATAACATAAATTCGTAATTTATTTAAAATGTTTACAATATTTTTTCTGCTTTCCAAGTTTTTAAAAAGTTTTTAAAACTCTTTGGAAATGACTGGGAAAATGTTATGTAGGAGCTTATAAAATTCGCATAAATTGTGAATTGTAAAAATGTTTGGTTGTGTCCTTATTTGGAGCAAATATTTTTCTATGATAATAATTGATTACTAAAAGCAAAATTTTAGAAACTCACACAAGTAAAACGTATTGATGAAGTTGTAATCACAGTTTTATTTAAAGCCATACTAAATGGTTTACAAGTTTTAAATAAGGTTAGGAGCATCAAACGATGTGAATTGGGTCTCATTTGTGGCTTTGGCTGTCCGTGTTTTTTTGTTTGTGTTTGGAATAGACATAATTCACCTTAAATATGAACAAAGTTACGCTTTTGTCTACACAATTTCCAGCACAAAATGTTCATTTATAAAAACCACTTTTGCCCACTTTTCATAATATAGCAGCCTAAAGGTTTATTTAAAAATTTTTCCAAGGAACATCTTCGTTATCAACAAAGGATTCCTAGGTTTTTTTTTCATAATGCATAATTTGAAGTAAAACGTTTTTCATATTTCTCACGGTGCGGTGAAGTAGTTGTTGTCGAAAAAGGAGAAATCTCACTCCGAAAAGGACTAAAAACAGATGTGAATCCCACCCATCCTTAAACAAAAAAACCCTGCAAACTTTTTCCCACAAAAGGTTAAAAAACTAAAAAAGAAAAAAACTGTGGGTAGCAGAAATGCATGGAATAATTTTTGTGCTTCCCTTTGCGTTTTTTTAACCAACCAAGCTCCACCCCAAACCAAGGAAGTTTGCTTCAGAAGTTTTTGCTCAATTTTTCACTGTCTATTTTTTCGTCCTCATTAAGAGGGCTCCCGGAGTAGCATTCTCAAAATTAATTATCCTGGCACAAAAGGACGTGCTCTATGTTTACGCGACAGACACCAGACCAAAAGCGGGCCCTAGTCTAAGGAAAAAAGGATCTGCCGGCGTTAATTGAATTAAGAATCACGCTTGGCCTTAAATAGGATTCTGCAGATTATGACAAAACGATGGGAACGCGCTGGGCACAAGAGGGATGGGGTTTTGCACTTTTGGAATTAATTGCACAAGAGTGTTGTTGTTTTAGAGTTGTTAGTGTTGGTTGTTTCCCGATGCTGTTATAGTTGCTGCCGGTTATCTGCTCTGGTCACAGGATAATAAGTCAACCTAAAGTTTAATTGCTGCGGATATCCGCTTTTGCTCTGAAATTGGTTTTTGATCCTGCCCAAGATTCAAACTTCCGTTGTAGAAAGTCTTGGCACGTAAGAAAGGATACCGGCAGTATTCGGGTTAGGGGACGAGGAATTTTACGGCCCTTTTCACCTCGTGTGCTAATCTTTTTATGGGATATCACACAAACACACTAACACAGAAAATAAATGTTTAACTTTCATATACAATAGACGACCAAGGGTGCCCCTTTACGACATTACCGGCAACAATGTGACGGGCCCATACCTGGTCACGAATCCTTTGGATTCTTGTCATAAATTTCTAAAAGTACCGAACACTTTTTATGAGGTTTTCACCGTACCATAAAAGGACCCTTGGCAGGACGTTTTTATTGCAGTCAGTTGATATTCTCGATATATATTTGCTATAAACTTGCTGGAATCCTGTAGTTTTCCCCAACTATGAGCTTTGCGGGCTCCTTTTTAAGGGCATTCTGGATATTATGAGGAGGACGTATAAAGGTTTTATATGGATATGTTTGTGTGCTTGCTCAAAATTAATTAACAAATTAAGCGGGGGCAATTACTGCCAGCATCCTTAATTGTATTGATTTATTGGTATTCCTGAAATTTATAATTTTGGGATTATTTATTTGATATTTTATGGAAAAGTAGTAAAATGTATTTATTTATTATTAAATGGACATTTTGCAATCAAATAGGACATAAAGTTATGGCTTTTATTGCTTTTCACCAAAACAATTTCATGAATTTCATGATTTTTTTCCATTTAGTTTTATGACCCGTCCACACGACACAAACTTTGTTCGCGCGAACTTTTTTGAAATTTTGTCGGCGTTTCCTTAGTGTCGTAGCCAAAAGCCGGCCCTAAAAGAGCATGCGTGATGTATGAAATGCTAAAAAATTCTAAAAAAAAAGTTTGTGTATTCTTTCCGTCCCCATCTTTGTACAAACGTGCGCGCGAACCAAGTTGGTCTCGTGAAGACGGGTCATTATTTACTGAATAACTGCTTTTGTTAGGAAATAATATTTTATCTACTTAGTCATCAATCCTCGACGCTTACAGTAAAGACGTGTGTCTGCCATCTCGGAAATACTGGGTTCGATTTCCAGTCACGGTGGTATTGGATAAGGTCGTTTGCAAAAAAGGCAAAGTGTTTCCCCTCTGAAAAATTCTAAAAATGGTCAACACAAAAAAAATTTCTACATTTCTTTTAGGCTGAAATTTCTCTTTTTCAATGTTTCCAAAAAAGCATCGACAGGGGGACTTCAATACCTCAAGATAAGCAACCAAATTTGTTGTACTAGTGAATTTTGTAAATTCACACAAAATATTATTTCTAATGTGATTTTTTCCTTGTTCTTTAATAAGTAGCGATTTAAAGAGAGAGAAATTTTGCAAACAATAATGCCATTTGGTATTGTTTTGAGTTATTTTAACTTTTGTTACCCGAGTTAAAATTAATTTAGTTGGTTAATTTTTTGAAAAGCAACAAGCAAAAGCCCGCAACTAGCATCGATAGCGAACAAGTGTAGAAAAAGGGTGAGTATACCTTGCTTCGTTTGCGGTATACCGTGGGCCTTTTTTCGATACGTGCCTGCAGCGTGCTGCATTTGGAAAAGTAGAATGTCTTTTTTACTCACGCGTACCATGCCTGTTTCGGGTGCCGTTCAGGCATTTGACGCTGTGCTTGTCTATTTCGGGCTAAGAACTTTATTTTTATTCGAGTAAGAACCTTTTTCAAAGTAAATATCAATGAAATTTGAGATTTATGCTAATAATATTGAACTTATGTAGGTTCTAGTACAAATATCTCCAAGTATTCTTCTGTTAAACCTTTACCAAATTATTCTTCCATCCATTTGACACATTCAAGTGCTTATATCTTATTCGTCTCCTTGTTCAAGGAAATGTTCAGCTCCTGTTCAGTTTTTAAATTAAGAAACACCAAAAAATCTAAGATATGTAGCTTTCAGTATTATTTTGCGCTTGTATTTTGTACCAGCTCGATTTGCTCTTCCACTTTGCGTCCAGGTTTTAAACTCCCCTTAACACTGCATTTGCCATGTATAAAATCTGAACATCCGAGATCCTTCACGTAATCTGAGAGTTTTTTGGTAAATTACCACAACAAGACCATGGTTTGAGATGCGAGGAGATGGTTTCTTACGTGGCGCTGAAAGCTCTTAATTTCCATACCAACATGCCTTAACAATATTGAAGTGAGCTTTATTCTGAGATTGAGCTTTACATTGAAATAGAAGTAGTATAGAAGAAGGAGAGAGAGATGCAGAAGTGACACGTAGGCGATAAAAAATACCAGCGAGTTTTGAAAATATTAGAAAATAATTGCCAAACCTAAAAATTCTAACGTTTTACAGTGCTCGATGTTAAGCATTTTAAACATACCATCGATTGTGCGCAAAGGTAATCCTTGACTCGCGGTTAAAGGAATTTCTCGTTGATATTTCCGACCCTTAAAGGATATAAGACAGAATTAAATAAATCTGGAATTGCATTAATGCATCCAAAGTCCTTGTTAAAAAAGCTCCTTTATCCTAAAATGGACAGAGGGCATTCCCGCACTCAATATTTATTGCACTAGGATTGATTTGGGTAATATCTATCTATATGCCATTTGAGATCGCCTCGAGACAATAAGAAGAATGAACTATTGTCCAATATTGAATCAACTTTCAGAGACTACAACGAAAATATTCTTAAAATTAATCACGTCAAGGCAAAAACGTTCCTTTAATTGAAGAGACTAAACTCAGATTAATTTGTAGAGTCTTATTGTCCTTTTAAGTATCATCTTAACAATTTAGGACTAACCAATGATACAAACTGTCGCTTCTGTCTAAAAGCTCCTGAAACATCGGAGCCCTTATTGTTGAGATGCACGGCAACCGCAATTAGTAGTCTTAAAAATCTCGGTCACCTCTTCCTAACAACAAAATGGATATGAAAATCCGATCTGAGTTTCATTTTAGGCTTCGTTAATTCGACCTGTCGATAACAGTCACAAAATATCCCTTAAATGTTGCAATGATTGCAGGACTCCTCGATCCTATCGCCTACTAATGCTAATCTATTCTAGTGCCACGATTGTCTCGACGAACATGGTTATTTTCACATAGATGATCAGGGCGTTGTCGAACATCTCATATGAATTTATTTATGAAAATCTGTCTCTTGTAATAATTTATGATATACGAGGATGAACTCGTATGTAGTTACAAGAATCAAGTAGACAAACTAGTAATATGTTCTTTTTATCAGCGCTTTACAATGTATCTGATCAATAAATCTCTGTATACAGTATAGAGTCATGTCACTTGACGGTTTTCATAGTCTAGAACATTTTTCTCATGTTTTGAAATTTCATGTCCTTACTCCTGCTAACGTGTTCCGTATCCAGTTTCCACATAGAAAATCAATTTTTGTTTCTAGCAGCTAGCTGAGCTAAATTGTATGCTTTGTGTTTCATGTGTGCCTGATATCACAAACATATCTTGCCCATATTTTCAATATCAGAGCTTAACAAAGAGTTGAACAGTTTTGAACAATCTGAACATATTTCTTATCTGAAACTTTTTAAGGAATTTCGTATGGAATTACATTTTAAAACTTGTGAATTTGGAATTGTAACTTGGGACCAACTACTAAATATCAGGCTAACAATCGAGGATGAGCAAAGTGGTACGTCCCGTTTGATTAGTGGGCTGAGCCTCAATGGTTCTTAGCATTTTTTTCAGGAGACACAAGATCCAACGTTTAGAGAGCTCGAAGAAGCAATAGTAAAACTGAAAAATAAAAATAAAATAGAGATGGAGTTCCAGTCAAACTGCTTAAAATTACAGTTATTATATCACCGACTTACACTTTTTGGTGAACATTGGCTGTTCTCTAGCCTAGGGTTTAAGGCGCCCGACTACCATCCCTGAGGTCTGTGGGTCTTTTCTACTCTTCGGCAAGGTCTTTCGATAGAAGTGTTTTTTTCTTGTCGTCCCTCTTTACTGCAACTCTCTGCAGATGGAGATGGAACGATATTTGAAAAATCATTAAAAGAGCTGGAGATGCTTTTCAGAGGTTATGGAAAATGTGGAAATCTAGAAATATAAAATTAAATATTTTTAACTTCTATGTGAAATCTATTTTACTCTTCGTCAGTTAAATCTGGATGGATATAAAAAAATAAAAGAAAGTAGAGGAAGTAGTCGTGGATAGCGCATACCCTAGAGCCCTCAGACGGAATCCGCAAGGAAGCAGATGTTGATAGTCCTAAAAATACTTGGAGAAGAACAACGATGAAAGAAATCAAAAAACTATATTATAAAACCTGGACGGAAACCACACACATAAACACTGTAAACTCAAGTGTTTAGCTGCTAAACACTTAAAGCGTTTAAATCGTTGTAGACGAAATTTAAACACTTAGCGGCGTTTAATGAGTAAACATTTAAGTGTTTAATTAGCAAACGTTTGTAGCGTGTTTTTGGTTATGAATAATACAAATTATGTTGATATAACTATTAATCAATACTATATTAAAACATAATACTATCATTGCAAAAAGTGAAAAAAAAAACAAAAAAAACAAAAAAAAATCTAACCCAGGTGCCGTTTTTCCAAGCGGTCCCCCGACTAAGTACAAACCACTTCCAATATTGCTTGACTTCCGTGATAGAACGAGATGCGCTTTACTGAATATGCTAAATGGTACCCTTGGCGGGAGTTAGCATAATTGCGGGAAGTATGGGTCGCTCATATTTTTTCGTCTTATCACTGCAAATCTCAGCTTTTGAAAGTGTTTTATTTCAAAACGCTTAAAACGTTTTATTTTGACGTCACCCATTTGATTAACATTGTAGACATTTTTTAAACGTTTTGAAATAAAACACTTCTAAAACAAAACCTCAGATTTGCAGTGATACTGATAATTTTAAATTCGTAATACTTAAGCATCTTTACGGTTTTATTTTCATATTAACAAAATAACTGTCAACAAAGGCGTAAAAAATTCAGGATAAACTAAGTTAAATAAATGAAAACAGCAAATGAAGTAAGAAAAGGCCAAAAAATGAAGAATATGTATATTCTAAAATAATTTTGGATGTAATTTTGGTTACTTTTTTTACTTCTGTTTATTACTCAAATAACAACAATTGCATTCTTTTGGCCATTTTTAAAAAACAATTTAAAATTTTTTATCAGATCTCGTAGAGAATTTTGGGACCTTTAATTTAAAAAAAGAAAGTTAATTTTTGTTAACGTGAACTCGAGATATTTAACTATATGTGTTTTTTGGTCAATTGTAAATTAACAAATACATATTTTGAGCTATAATTTGGACTGTATGACTTTGAAACCTATATGTGATAAGTTCAAAAAAATTTTAAGTTTTATAGAAACTTATTTTCAAGCATTATAGTGTAAGTATATTAATTGAGTGATTTTTCTTGTTTTTTTCATAAAGCTTAGATGCAAAATGCAATAACTTCCTTGTTTCTTGAAATTCTAATAATAAAAATTCTGATAATAAAAATTGCCCGATAAAATTAAATTATTTTATTTTTTTATTTCTGAAAATAGTACCTCTAAATGGATCACCCAGTATTTCATTAGAGACACTTCCCACCCCTAAACAATTTACCGTGTAAAAATAAAACGCTAGAGCGTTTAGTTACCCATAAGTGTTTTATCATAACTAAGTGTTTACCTTCCCAAGTGTTTAATTGGCGAATAAGTGTTTTACTTTTAGACATTTGCGCTTAGGTTACAATTTTTTGGTAAACACCTTACGCGTTTAATTTCTGTTAAATGCTTTAAGTGTTTAAGAATCAAACAGTTTAGCGTTTAGATTTTGTGCATTTAACGCTTCTTCTGTTTTAAAAGTAAACATTAAATACTTTACACTAGAGCGTTTTATTTCCAAACACCTGCTAAACACTTGGATTTGCAGTGTACGTATCGTGCAAAAAAACAGAAACCCTTGCGTACTTTAAACAATAATTACGTAAACGCTCCCATCTGACATAGAACAATATATTTTAATAACAAAGTTTCCCATCTTTTACTACTATAATTATATACCTAAAAACTAAATTTAATTTCATAATAGTTTTCGAACGAACAATCTTTCCCTCATTTTTCTTTCCACTTTTCATGAACCATTCGTGCTTCTGTGGTCGCCAAGTTTTCAAAAACATACAATAAAAAAGCGAAACAAAGTATTGAATTCGAATCGGCCTTTCAGACAACCTACAACCCTTCATCGCAGAAAAATCTCCAAGGACCAGGAACTTTTTAAAAACTTCCTTTAAAGAATTAAAACTTTTGACAAACTTTACTAGCGAAAAGTGACAACAAATTCAAAAGGTAGAAAGAGAAACTTTTTTATTATAAAATTTGTCAATTGTCACCACTTCTGTCACGTATTAAGTATCCAGCTAGGCAAGGGAGCAGTCCTGTAACCCTTTCGGGACAAGAAAGAGAATTGGAGAAAAACGTCATAATCACTCTAAAGTAGCAACAACAACATCAATCTTGAGCTCTCTTGTCTTGGCAGTGAGGAAATATATTTTTGAGTCAAGTGTGGAAAATAAAAAAAATAAATAAAAATAAATAAAAATAAACAAAAGGCACATGCACACAAACATACAGAAACGTCCTCCCAGAAAATTTCTTAGCAATAAAAGAAAATCGTGTCAAGTGAAGACGGAAGGAAGGCAAAAAGGAAGAAGTTACATGGACCATTGTCGGAATGGTGAGCTCGGGAAGAATCTCGTTTAATTTAAAAGTCATTAGCACCTCCTTCGTGCTGGAGTGTATGGCAGCGCAATTTCTCGAGGAAAACTAGAAAATTTTAATGATGATTGTTTTGTTTTTTTTCGCTGTCTGAAAGGAAAATTCCTTCTTATCGACAGCCCACCAGCAAGTGCTGGAATTAGGTCTTCATTCTCCTTGAGGGACTATGTTTAGATCCTTTTAAATTCAGGAAATTAACCAATATATTTTCTAAGCGGGCTCACTATGGGAGTTCTGAAGGGAGCTTGGACTAAATTACGTTCGTCATCTGGAGCCAGCAAGACTATTAGCTCTGATGTCATTAATCCAGATTTAATATACCAATTTGAAAACCAAGGGAAATGTAAGTAATTTAAGCTGAAGTTGGATCTGTGGAATTTTTGGAACGCACACTTTGAGTGAAATAGCTGAACGCATCAATGGATTCCGGGATGATTAGAAAATTTATCTATAATTAACTACTGTGAGAATCTTCTTAAAAAGCGATTCAGTAGAAATTTTAACATACTATTGATTCAGTGGACACCTTTACATAGCTGCAAAATATCCGATCGTGTTTTATAAAGCAAATCGATAACGGGGTGACAGCATAAAGAAAAGTAGGCTCAGAATGTAGCCGATTGGAATAGATAGAAAATGAAATTTAACAGAATCATTTTATAGTCGAAGGTAAGAATCAAGAACTTTAAAAATTTTGCAAGTGCGATTTCCTTACTACAAGTTCCATGTAGTAGTAATTTTAGATTGAAGAACTAATACGGAATAGGATAGGCTAGGAGGAATCTGGGGTGCTGGAGGAGAAGGCGATCAGCCCTGCGCTTAAACTCGTGGATTAAAACTAACTGTGGAATTTGCCAAGTTTAAGACCATACTTAGGCTAGTCTTGTGTTGCGGTAAAAAATCTAGCCGTGAAGGCAGGATAATTTTTATTTCAGCCAAGTCTCATTGTGATAATATTAACAAGATTTTAACAGATTTTTTTTATGCTGGCTCAATGTGTTTTTCGAGGAAAAAATTGTGTCACCACCAATCAGCTTGATGAAACAGATTCACACGTCGCACAGTGGGCTAGATAAGGAAAAAAGTGGACAAAAATATAATGAGTTGTCCCGTACATTCGAAATTTAGGTTTCAGCGGTTTTTCACATCGCTGATCACGAATCCGTAACGGTTTAGCCGCTAGGGCGTTTTGAAGTTTTTTTTTTTTAGAGTTTTACATATCACCCTGTATTTGTGTAACCGTATAACCTATTTTCATGAATAAGGTATCAGTATGCGCAGAATACTCCTACCTATCTAAAACTGTAAAAGTGGCGGTTCCACCTTACCAACTTCCAGAGTTATGAGTTGTCAAAAAATTTTGGTTTTTTTAACTAAAATTTCAACTTAAACTACCTTTTTCTCCAAAAAATACATAGTTAACCTATACTTTTTTTTCCAAAATTGGAAAGCTTGAAGTATTTCCTATGAATAATGTCCAGATAATTTTAATGCTACTGCTTTTACTTTTGAAGTTATAAGCAATTTTGAAGTTAAAATTGGCCTTATTTGGTACTTTTTTAGTACTTTTTCACCAATTTTAACATCGTATAAAATATGAATTGGCAAGTCTTGGCACCCAAATCTTTCGAATTCTCATTTCATAAAGTATTTCCTACGAAACCACCTTAAAACTATCCCGGGGGTTAGTGGGGGTTAAACTATTTTTACAGTTTAAGGTCAATGAAGTTTTTAAGAAAAAATTTTTTTTCGTGGGTTTTGACCGTTCTTTTACATTAGCATGGATTATTATTTAATAACGGCAAAACACATAGAAATATTCTACATACCTTCAATATCACCCTCCATTGAACGGAATTAATATTACAGACTTAAATACAAACTTATTGGTAATTTAGTTAAGAAATGTTTTTCGCGGCGAAGACACGCAAATGCAGATATGTCGAAAGTACCTAACTTCGGAATGCCTTGGAGCCGCAGGCTTTAAA